>QUSF01000007.1:39421893-39439627 GCA_003676055.1 Chloebia gouldiae
CTTTTCCTTTTCCTTTTCCTTTTCCTTTTCCTTTTCCTTTTCCTTTTCCTTTTTCATGCAAAAGCAACATAATAATGATGGAAGTTAGATAAGACATTATATTTTACAACAAATACAATTTTCTTAATCAGGATAACACCCAAATGTAAAGTAGCTGTGGGAAAACTTCCAGGTCCAAGATATTATCACTAGCTTTAGCAGTCAGTTTAGAACACTGAAATGTGAGTTTCTATTTTTTTTTTTGTGTATGCAAAGTCTCAAATAATTTATTATTTAGTAATTTAATTTCAAGATAAAAGTTGAGGGCTTTTCCTTAAATTTCTTCTGATTAATCAGCAAATACTTTATGGTGAAGAAAATGCCCACACTCAGATTTTTCTAAGATATTTTTTTCTTAAAAATCTAAAAAAACCTATTGACCTTGTAGATCAACAGGAAATCTGGAGAAATGCTCATGTAAATACATTTGGGTTGGTATCAGAAGCACAGTTGGTCTTTGGGTTCTTTGGAACTTAGGAGCTGGTGATTTTAGGAAATTATAAAAGAGCATAGTCCTGTATTATGCATTCTGGTCCCTCAAAAGTGTTCTTTTAAAGAAACTCACAGCATTCATCTCATGAAATTCAAGGAATAATATTGCTAGGTTAAAAAAAAAAAAGATATGAGGCCATTGTTAACTAGACAGCTTAGGAGAAGAGAATTAAATATTTTCATTTATGACTTTCATATATTAGATCAACTGCTCAACTGGCATAAACAAGAACTTTATTACTGATCTCTGAGGAAACAGATGCCTGGATCACTTTGCTTATGGAGATACTCTGCTCTACAACAGTACTACAGTATCTCACAAGAACATGGCTTGTTTTGATGACTCTCAGGTGCATTTTCACTCAGAAAAGCGTGTTTCCAAAAATAATAAAAACCTTGATGCTTAAGATTTTTTTTTTGTTTCAGATGTCATATTCTACTCAGATGTATGTCATATTTTGTGTCTATGTAAAGCAGTATATCTTAATCCTGTTCATTTAATAAAACGCAATAAGATTTTTGAAATTCAAGGAGTATCATTTTAAGGATAGCTGCCTTATTTATTAGGTAGTGGGATTTTATATAATTAAATGTATCACAGGTGACTTTGGTAGTCACTGTGTTCACAAATTACTTCTCTTTCTGAGCTTCCCATGACTTCTCTTTCTGAGCTCCATTGGACATTAAAAAAATTTAACTTAGGAAAATAAATTGCCTAAAGCAAATTCATATGCTACTCAAAATTAAAGAAAAGGTGCCAGATTATCTGGCTTTGCTGACCCCCGAAAAATCCTGAAACAGATAATGGAGATATATGCACCTAATCTCTTTTATCTACAAGAGCATGTAGTTGTATATGCTGATTTCATAGTGATAATTATGATTATTTTGTTTTGTATTGAATTCAGGAAAAGAAACCAACAAAAAAAGAGAGTTCCCATGACCTACATACTATATGCTATAAAAAGGGATGATTATTAGTTATACAAGTTTCTTATAATATTAAAACAACTGTTAATAGCAGGAAAGTTGTCACTTATATGCTTGTCTGTCACCCCACAGACTTAAGCAGTGTTGTTTACATTCAGCTAATGAAAGGAAGTTAAAATAATTTGTAATCACAGCTACAAACAGAGAAAAATGTTCATCCCTTTGCAATCTGTGTGCACAAAAATGAAATTATCAAACCCATAGTCTGTAGCAATGGACTTTCAAGGACAGAATGTTTCTATAAAGGAAGTTAATTGAGCAGTATTCATTCTTGCTCAGTGTTTAGCAGCATTTCAGAGCCCTACACACTGAATGGTGAAGGCCGTGGATTTTTAATGATACTTCAGGATACCAAGAGGTAAACAAAAGTTATAAAAGGCATAGTACAGTACCAAAGTGCATGCAGAGCTACATTTATTGTTTTGGATTTGCTGACTCATAGAAACTGATTCCAGTTGAATTCTCATGATGATAGCTTATGATAATAAGACTCCCTAAATAATTTCAGTCATTGCATTCATTCTGGAGCTATTTTTTTTTTAAATTCTGTGATAACTGCTTCTAGCATGTGCAGCTCTTACTAAAATACGTATTAAAAAAAATGGCTCAGACCACAGCTGTTCTGAGTTCTGTCTTTATCTCTGTCACAGAGTGGCTTTCATTTTCTCCTGAGTCTGTGGTATCTGGGGAGTGTGGAAATCACGTACAGCCTGTGTTTTAATATGTGTATTTCAGAAAGAAACAGTGAGATTCGTCTTGCTTGCTGTGTTTTAGAACTCAATTTCTCAGGTAATTATTCAGTATGAGCTTCTGGGATGCTATTTAACTGATAAATTTATGATAAGGCAGATAAAATGTGCCTTACACTTTTCTCCTGATGACTCTGAAGGGAGCCTTAGGTGACTAGTGAGAGATCTTCAGTCTGCGTGACATTAGTTGATATAATTAGACATTTACACTGTGATTCAACTCATGATAGGCACAGCTGAAGAGTGAAAGCCCCAAGATCCTAGTAGTACAGTGTGAAAAATAGCTTTATACAAAACTGCAAGTAGTTTTAAAGTCATTCTGGGTGGAATGGTCACTCAGGGATCATTCCATTGGGCCAAACCCACTTGCCTCTAACTTCCTTGTCTTCCCTTGAATTCTCTCCTCACTGTAAGATAACAAAGCAGAATAGACAGATTATATGTGGTTTTAATCACAAGAAATGGCACTAACTTAAGTTCTCACTTAGAAAAAGTTTTTCACTTTTTTTTTCTCTGTAGGAGAAATAAGGGACCATTAATTGTATACTTTTTTGTTTGTTTGTTTCACTAAACTATGCTAGCCTGGTCTTTGGGGCTTCTTTCCTTTTCCTCTTAAGCCCACATGATCTCCTTTATGTCTATTTGAAATTTTGCTCTATGAACAACTCCTTTCTTTAACAGGCCCATCAGAATTATGCACAATTTTATTCCTCAAATTCTCAGCAGAACAACAGAACTAACAGTTTATTAGATGGAAAGGGTTATATTTGCTTTGGCTGTACTATGGTGGCAACTCAGGATGGAAGAAACAAAATTGGTTATTGTCCTCTTTCCTTTTAAGGTTACTAAATTTTCAGTTCAGAGTATCAGTTTTCTTCTATGGGTCTCTGATTGTAATCTAACATTTTTCACTTCTGTACTGCTCATTTCACTAATTCAGCCTTTAATATTTGTTCCAGTATTGAACATCCCCATTACACCATGTTCAAAATCCATCTACAGCTCCCAGATTTTAGTGTGATGCTCCTACAACAAAAATTTTATAAAAAACCGATTTCAAGAATGATCTGGAATAATGTATCTTTCCCCTGTTTTCAATCTGGATGGTGGAACTTCCCTTTCTGCATAACTTGTTGCTCCCTTCACATTTAGGAAGTAATTTACTAAGCTCGACTAATTTACTAATTCACCTTCTAATTTCAGTGTCCTTGTGTAAATAACAAGCTGCTCAATATGGCATAACATCAAATGTTTTACTAGATTTTATAGAGATGAGATCTTTTTCACCACTTTCACCTAGTCCTCTGTTTGAGCCTGCAATAATTTTCTCATTTGGCAGCTGACTCTCATCACCATGAACAAAATGTACAGTTAAGCATAGATATAGCCATTTCACTATCTCCTTTTCTGTGAACTGCTCCTAATGCTCGTTTTATTTTGATGGTTGTCAAGAAGGAAGGAATAAAACATCATATCTGAATGAAAGCTTAGTTATTAAATGCACTGAACTATTTTACCCTTGTTATTTTGAAGGAGCTGCTTAGCACAGTAATAATGATTCACAGTATTGTGACTAGGTAAAAAATATCTAAAATAGTTGGGCTTATAGCTAAGTTAGAGCATGGTGTAATTCTATAGGCCAATTTCACTTATTTTACAGAAGTGTATGAAAACAAGGCTTTTAGAAAACCTTTTAGATTCCTTTTCCATTCCAGGGTTATGAATTAGAGAAGATGATGTTATGGTAAGTATCTGCACTGGAAATATCTATGTTGTTTACTAATACCACTGTTGGAGTAAAGATTGAATTCCTAGGGAATTTGTCACAGAAATATAGGAGGAAGACCAATAATATTCTTAGCGATGAGTAGGCTTTGGAATGAAAAAATTATAACCTCTTTAGAATGATAATGAATAGGTTCTGCTCAGGCTTTTATATGAATTTTTTGCTCAGGCTTTTACATTAATTCAGAGTTTTAATTTTTTTTATTATCTTTAAGCCAGTTCATGCTGAAGAAGTTTAGCACTTCCATCCCTCTTCAGTTCCCCAAACTATCTGTCTGCCATTCCACGCATCAATACAAAGCACTTGCAGGCAGTGCAAGACTGCTTGTTAGGACAAATACTCTTAATCTACACCACAGTCTCTCACTGATAGAAAAAAATTTGGCAGGAATTCTGTTAGAGGACAGCATTTCAAGTTTTAGGATACAGTCCTTTTAAAGCTAACATTTAACTACCTGTAAAATCAATGGAGAAAAGCAGATGCCATTGAAAGACTCCTGAGGAAGATTTGTTCGGTATTCTAACTTTGAGTGTAGATACAAATTAAGATACTCTGGGAGAAAAGGAATATGGTTGATTAATTGTTAAGATAGATTTCTTACCCTGAAAATGCTTGAAGACTCATGATTTAGATTTATTCCAAAATAAAAATATATCCTTGCAATTATTTTATAGCTTTTGAGATAGGTCTGGTCTTCATCCCCTGAAGTCAATGGCATTTCTCTATAATTTTATTTATTTTCAGAGTATAGGAATAAAACCTTTGCCATATAAACTGATGCTGGAAAAGATATTTGAGAAAATGAAATACAAAACCTCTGAATAAACACTCTTATTCTTGTAAAATAACAAATTGTTAATTTGTTTTAATTTTTTTTGTCACTATATATTTCTTTATGGAATAAACCCCCCTAAATATTCTTAGTAAGTGCACTATTTGACAGAAAATCTAAATTCATCACATGAAACTAGAATATAATGTTAAATGACAGTTTCGGAGCTATCTCCTTACCCACTTCACTGGATGCCTGCTCTGAAGTAATTGAGGCAAGGAAAGAGCTAAATGGGTCTAAAGTAGGTCAGGGATTTTAGTTTTTCCGACGGGCGCGAGATGGCAGCATTGATCAAGGCACAGCTCCACTTCAGGGCGTTCCGCTAAGGGCGAGACAGCCCCGGAGAACCGCGTGAAACGTTTAGTTTTATTTTCCCGTTTTGAAGAAGAATTCACATTAAATATTTATTGCAAACGTATGCAAGTTCCAGGGCTTATGACTTCATAAAAATCTGTTTGTGTGAATCTGTTTCTGGTACTGGAAAGGGCAAATAGTGCTTTTGATATGGAGAACAATTAAAAGCCCATGAGAATAAAGAGAGGGAGGTGGGAAAAGTCTTGATATAGAACTGATACAGGTGGAAGGGAGAAAGGATGCACACGTTTCAAAATTAGGAATAAAGGTTAGAGAGGTTACAGGGAATGCCAGAAAACAAACAGTGGAGATTAGTGGAAAAGCATGGGGATCATAAGATTTTGAGTAAAGGATTTGGGCATCAAACCAACAGATTTAACTTCTTATGTATCAGAATTACTGATCATTTAATTGACTCCCCTTCAGTGCCCTACTACTAGTCTAAAAGACATTTTGAATTTAAGCTTCGTATTTTCTCTATAACTGACAAGGATGAAATCATAAGCTATGCAGTTGTTGCCCAGTGCCTGGGTTTTCAAAATGAGTCATTATAGTTTATTTGCTTGACTCATGAGATGGTGATGGCAAAGAGACTCACCCACCTGAGTCACTCCCAAATCTTAGCAACACTTTCTTCAGGACAGCTTTTTACCTTGAAATCCATCTGCCTGCATACCTGTCTCAGAACTGCTGGTCAGACTAATTCCCAACAGGATGTTAAAGCTGCCTGCCCAGCCATCTCCTCTGTGCAGCTGGTGCCTGATAAACTGGTCAAAGTTCTGTGAACTGTCTGCAAACTAGGGTGACTTCTGTCTTTGTGACCATAACCCCCTTGTTCAGTGGAGAGCAAAGAAATGCCCTATTCAACCTAACAAGTCTCTGTAGCTTGTTTTTTCTGCTCAGGAGAAAAAGCAAGTGGTGGTGATGAATCAAAATTTTATGACAGTGATGAAATTACCATGAAGTTTGTGCACAACATGGTCACAAAGCCACAGACAAAAAAAAAGGTTTGGTTACTTCTGGTCAAGGTGGGAGTTAGTTTTAGGTGGGTTTAGTGTGTTGACCCTGGCTGGATGCTAGGTAGCCACCAATGCTGCAGCTGAACAGGGGAAAGAAAATATAATGACACGTTCATGAGTTGAGATAAGGACAGAGAGAGATCACTCACACAGTAATCACTCACTGATTGCTGTCATGGGCAAAACAGGCTAGAATCAGAGACATTAATTGAATGTCTTACTAATAAAATCAGACCAGGATAATGAGAAGTAAAATGAGCCCTTAAAACAATTTCCTCCTCTCTTCTCCTCTCCTCTCCTCTCCGCTTCCCAACCCTACCTCCTCCCCCAGCAGTGCAGAGAGGCAGGCAATGGGGGCTATGGTCATCTCATCACACATTGCTTTTCCCATTGCTCAGGGAGAGGAGCTCCAGTGTGGGGTGCCTCCCACAGGAGAAAGCGCTCTGTGAACTTCTCCAGCATGAGTCCATCCAGAGAGCAAGAGCTCTCTGTGAACTGCTCCAGTGTGGGTGACTCTTCCATGGGATGCAGCCCTTCAAGGACAGGCTGCTCCAGTCATGGATGCCCCATGCGTTCACAGGTCCAACCTGCTCCAGTGGGGGGTCATCTCTTAATGGGCGTGCAAGCCCCTGCCAGGACCCTCCTCCACCACAGGCTTCTCCCAGGTTCACAGCCTCTTCTCAGGCACTGATTTGCTCCAGTGTTGATCTCCTCCACAGGCCGTGGGTGGATCTCTGTATCCCCATGGACCTCCATGGGCTGCAGGGGCACAGCTGCCTCACCATGGGCTGCAGGGAATATCAGCTCTGGCACCTGGAGCACCTCCTGCCCCTCCTTCTTCACTGGCCTTGGTGTCTGCAGAGTTGTTCCTCTTGCATATTCTCACTTCATTCCTCTTTGGCTACAAGTACATCTGCAGAATAACATTTTTTTTTTTTTCCCTCTTCTTAGCTATGTTATCACAGAGGCATTACCACAATTTCTGATTGGCCCAACCTTGGCCAGCATCACGTCCATCTTTGCAGCTGTCAGGGATTCTCTGCTGGACACTGAGCAAGCTTCTGGCAGCTTCTCACAGAAGGCATCCCTGTAGCCCCTCTGCTACCAAAGCTTGGCCATGCAAACCTCATAGAATGGGATTGGAAATGACATGGTCCTGAGCTGTGGCTGCTCTTCCTGTTCCCCAGGAGCTGTGCTGGCAGCCTGCACTGGTCATCTCTGATACTCCTTGGGTCTGTGGCCTTGAACTCAGCTGCTGAGGAAGTGTGGGAGGGGAAAGAGCTGGGAGAAATTAGGGAGAGGTGGGGATACTCCTGCTTCTTACCCTTAGGAATGCCCAGGCCTGAGCTATCATGTCTGTGGCCTCATTCCTGCTGATCCTAACCCTATCTGGCTGACCTGATATCCTGGTTGGCCTCAGCCTGTCTTCATCTCCATTCTGTCTCCATCCCCAGGGATGTGCCCAGTGCCAGGGGCTGGGGCTGCCCCAGTGCCCTAAATTGTCCTGCTCTTGGCAGGGGGCTGTAATGATCCTTGGCTGGCCAGCCCCTGTCCCACTGCCTGGTGGGGAGTCCTCAGCCTGAGGAAAACCTGGATAGGCAACAGTACTGGGGAAAGTAATTTTGAAAACATGCATGAACACAAAACGGAGTTGTCCATGCTGTGTGCTACTAAACACTCAATTCCCACTCCAAAGTGCATTAGCAGCAACACTGCACATGACCCGTGGGGAGGAATTAATTGTCACACTCTGACCAGTGCAGCAGAGGCCTCACACAGAGGTCTTGTTCCACTTCCAGCACCAAATGTTGAAAAAGACATAAATGGTTTAGACAGAACTCACATAACAAAAAAAAAAAAAAATAGACTAAAAGGTTTGGAAAGCATGAAGCAGGCAGAAGGAAAGCCTGCTCTGCACTGTTTGATCTTGAAGACAGTTAAGATGGAATTTTTAGGAAGTGATCAGTTCTACAGAGAAAAAGTTATGACTGTAGTTTAATTGGAGGAATAAAGCAGTATTTTTTTTAGTATGATAAATGTTATTCTAAGTTTGAGAATGGTGCAACACTGTGAGGCTGTGGTATGTGCTTCACTGAATTTTTGCACAGTAAGTATAGAGAATGATCTGCCTCCATAATTTCTGATCTCTTGAAATATCTTCCAGACACTCACTTCTACAGCATGGCAAATGTGAACCACTTCTAATTTGTTTTATTTTGTATTAATATATATTTAATATTTTTTCTTATTTCTCTAACATTAGTGTCAGTTCTCCATTGTAAGGAGAGCAGAGTACTCGAGGTCCTTTAGTGGAAACATTAAGATGGAATTTTGCACTAGAATGTTTTGCACAGCTCAAGCCCTCAAGAGCAAGGTCATCCTTAATTACACTTCATTACCTGCTGTTAAAGTTCCTTGAGATATTGCAACATAGGTATCAATAGCATCAAGGACACATCATTATGGGACATTTTCTGCATTACCTGAACTGCACAGGTTATAGCTTGGAATTTTAATAATTAGAAGCTCAGTAATATCTTACAGCATCTGGAAACATATCTATTAGATGAGTAGGCTAAAGCCAGCTAGCTTATTTTGTGGCTGAAGGTTATGTTTATAGCTTAATAAAACCTGGCCTGTTCCTTTATTACAGCAATCATCCTTGGTGTTTTTTTGGGTTTTTTTTTTTTTTTGATTTTTTGAGGCTTTTTTGTGACTACAGTTGTTTTTTTTTTTTCTTTTCCCCTGCAGGAAAAAAAAATACTGGATGGGTTAAGAGTATGCTGTCATCCCTATAGATTTTTACAGAATACTGTGACAGGAATGCTGGATTCTATAAAATGGTTTAAAGCTCCATAGGAAGCTTCTTGTTCTATTTATTCTAAGCCATCTTAGTGCAAGAGAGACATATTCATCATGTAGAATTCTTGCTGTTTATAGAAGTTATTTTGCAACATTAACTTCCATGAAGATCACTATACTGAAAATATTTCTGCATAGCCAAAATAAACTTGAAGTAAAATCATGAAGCAAAAACACCCCAATATGTATTGTATTATTAAAGGAAGATAGAATAAGAAACCAGAGATCAAAAAGACTAGAGAAATAAGAGTTCCTCAGATTTGTGGCTCAGGTTGTGCATTTAGTTAAAAATGGCATAAAACTGTAATTTAGAGGTTTCTCCCTGTTTTTCTGCTTTGCCAGTATTACCTTTATTGTCCATTCTGGTAAATAAAGATTTCTAGGTTAAAAATATTTTAATATATGGTATCAAAATATATTTTCTAGGTTTATTTCTAGGTTAAAAATATTTTAATATATGGTATCAAAATAAATTTTAATTTTTATTATTTCAATACTGAGATCCTTGCAGTTTGCTTATAAACAAATATCTCTGTGATTGTTACATGTTGCAATCAACTCTAAATGTTATACATTAAAATAAGAACAGTGTCACACCCAATAAAAATAACATATAAATGTAATTTCTCTAAATTATGATAATGCAGGATTCTACCAATCAATATTTTGTTAATGTTCCTAATAATGCTTAGATATTTACTCTGCCTCAACATGGGAATGCTGCTAAATTGTTCTAGCTACTAATCTCAAATAAACCATTAGATGGCAATGTTCACATGGCAGTACCTTTGCAGCCCTGCTGGAAACTTTAAGGTATTGTGTATTTTTATACATTCATTTATTTCTTATTCTAAGCATTAGTGTTTTATCACTTTTCTACTCTTTTTTTTTTCATTTTCCTTTCTTTATTTTTTTCTTTTAATACAAAGCTAAAAGAAACCAGACATGAAAAAAACCCCTGAGGTTCTCTTCCTGTAATGTCATACACCGCAGGACTGCTTCAGAGCTGCAGCTTAGTCTTTATTATTATAGTTCCCCCAATAAAACTTCATTTAAGTAATCAGGGCAAGGCCAGGCAGAGCATCAAGTAGTGCAAATCTATGCACACCTTAGCTGTGTGATGAGGCATGAGGCAAAAGACCATCACCACGTCATCTAATGTTTTATAATGCAAACAAAATAGCCATTTAAAAAAATTAAAAGCTGGAATTTTAAAACCCAGATCTCAATGTGACTGAGCATTAATATCCTTAGTTTTTAAAATATTTTGAAAATATAATAACAAATTGCTGGTAAATGAATTCCTGTGTATCTCTGAAGTTCCTTGCAATTAATTTTCTTCTAAAATGCTAATAATATTATTAATCTGTCAGGTCTTTATTTTATATTTCAATCGAAAATGGTTCTGTGTTAGACTTGTATGTTGTTTCTTTCTACTTTATACAGGCTGTAAAGTCCGAAGAAGATATTATAATACTGGTAGCAGGATTCACACTGTCTTCTCTACCAGGTTATTACAGTGGAGCTTCTGGAGATGTGAGTGGTTGTTAAACTGCTTTGCTGTGTTTTGTCTATGGCTCAGCCTGTGGGTTCAAAGAAGGGACCACATCATCCACTGATGCAGAACAAACTGGTATGTATTTTGCAGAAAGCATTTGAGTATTCTTGGTGGTGATCAGAAGGGAATTGTATGAAAAGATTGCATTTTGGAAACATTCAGAAAGCAAAGCCCCTAGAGCCAGGAAAAAGTAGTACATTTCAAAACATGAGCTGCTAATCATTACGCATGCCAAAGATTCCAGTGAAGCTTTCTCTGTTAAATACATTAATAGCTCTGCAGGATAAAGCAGAAATGAATACTTTCAGGATATAATTAAGTCAATGCTGTTTTAAGGATGGTCACTTCAGCATGTATGTCTAAGTGTGGGGTCTCCATTGTGCATGTCTGTGCTAATGAACTTAGAATTCTTAAAGAATGAGTGGAGAGAAAATAGACTGTGATAAAGGAACTGGAGCATCTCACAAATGAAGAAAGGCAGACAGAGCTGGGCTTGTTTACACTGGAGAAGAGAAAGCACAGGGGAATCTCATCAAAGTCTGTATAAACACCTTCAGACAGGGTGGGTAGAAAACAGAGCCAGGCTCTGCTTGGCGGTGCCCATGGACAGGACCAGAGGCAACAGGCACAAACTGAATCACAGGAGGCTCCCTCTGAACATTAGGAAGTGGATATTTTTTTTTCCTTTGAGGGTAACTGAACAATGCCACAGGTTCCAACAGGGAGGTTGCCTAGACTCTGTCCTTGGAGACATGAAAAAATCTTCTGGACATGGTCCTGGACAGCAGAATGTATGTGGCCCTGATTGAGCAGGGGGTTTGACAACTAGCTGCAACCTTTGATTTTCTAAATTAACTAAATAATTTCATCAGGAAAATTATTTAGTAGTTAAAATCTAAAAATGGTGCTGGAGACATCCATGTAGACTTGAGTCTGGGGAGGATCCTTAAGGTACTCTTTCCTAAGGACTGTTCAAATTGTTCATTGAGAGAGGAAAACCTATCTATTCAGAAATTTAAAGAAATACAGGGTTTATGCATATTTTATCAAGCCATTTTAAAGAGAGATAACATATGTTTTTGAAGTAAGTCTTCAGTTGTTATGAATACTTTTTTTTTTACTCTATAGCTGTGATAATTTACATCGATGGACCCTTTGTACAGTAAATTTCAAATGCTGTCTATAAAGATTTCCCATTGTCATCACTAGCACTTTGACATGGAGACATCAAATGTGGACAGAAATGATCACCACACAGGAAATGGGTAAGGTTTGGTAGTCTGCCTTAGATGTGAAACATTCAGATTTTCCAGAAAACGAATGCCACGAAATGGCTTTTTTCGCTTGTTTGTTGGTTTGGATTTTGTTGTTTGTTTTGTTATAGTACACCTCTGTCTTAAGTGTAAAGTTATGTCAGAAAAGGTCTTTGTGATCCCCTTTGTGTATGTTTATACTGTGTTGACCAACAGCAGCTTTTTTGTTCACCTGAGTTTGAAGTGCCTATGAGACTCTGTCCCTAAAAATAGTTTTGAAAAAGACAGCCTAAACCCCTCTAACTTCTTAACAGATTCTTTCCCTTGCTGCATCTTGCACTAGCACTGGTCCAGGATTTCAAAAGAAAGTCTCAGACAAGAAGTAAAATAGAGGTGGATTGTGCTCTGGACCTTGTTTTCACTTCTCCCTGGTATGGAACAAGAAGGTGGAATCAAGAGGGGCTAAAACTAAAACATGGCCAAAAATCACTGTTTTCCACACAGAGCCACACACCCTCATGCTGGCAGTGAACCCCAAGCACCTCTTTGCTGACTCCCCCAGCCCAGTGGGATGGAGGGGAGAACAGAAATGGTAAAAATGAGAAAACTTGTGGGTTGAAATAAAGACAGTTTAATAGGTAAAGCAGAAGCTGTGTGCACAGGCAAAGCAAAGCTCATTCCCCTCAGTCTGTACCTGAGCCATGTGCTGTCCTCCCTTTGCTCAGTGGTGGGCAGCTGTCACAGCCATGTCCCCTCACAAGTCCTTGTGCCCTCCAGCCTGCTGCGGTGGGCTGAGAGGCAGAAAAGGCCAGGAAACTCTGCAAGCATTGCTTAGAAATAACAAAAACCTCCTTGAGTAATCAACGCTGTCTTCAGCACTAAACAAAACACTGCTCCATACCAGCTACTGTGAAGAAAATTAACTCTATCCCAGCCAAACCCAACACACTTCTTTATACTAACAACCAAAACTCACCTGAGGTTATTAACGTCATTTCCACAGCATCTTTTTCAGGAAATTGTGGGAAAAAAAGCCCAAACCTTTTGCTCTCTTTCATTATAATTTTAACAAATACATTAAGACAAAAAACTGTAAATGTTACACATGTATTTTACATTTTCTTGTTTTGTAAATCATACTTTAATTTAAAATTTGATTATTTTAGTGAATCCATGATAGCTATAAATGAATGACCTATTCAATATGACTTTAGATTTTTATAAAGTTTTTCTTTTTTTTGAAGGCACAATATCATGATAAGTGTATCCTTTATGTTTTCTCAGATGAATGAGGGAAGCAGATACAATATCTTAGGGCTGTCAGACCTGGTCTTTCAAAGCTGTTAATATGCTCATGGCAAAAAAGACAGGGAGAGGCTTTTTAATATTGCTGAGAAAATTTTGTTGGGTGAAATCTGTTTCTCTAATTTCAATTATTTTTGAGTATTTTAATTTTTTAATTTTTTTTTGTTTTTGCAATTTATGTGATTTGACTCCCAAAGACCAAATGGACATTTAAAAATATTTCCAGAAAAGGGAAATATAAGTCTTGAATAAAAAAATGTTTCTCGTAACTTCTCTGTGATTGGAGGGACCTGAACATTTTATTTCAGAAAGAAAGGGCAAAAACCTAACTTGAGAAACAATTTTTCTCAACTTATCTACAAAGCAGACATCGAAACCTGATCTAGTTCATGCTAGGTCACCTTGGTGATCAATGGAGAGAAAAATGTCACCTCTAAAAGGCAGTACATCTCTCTCACATATCTGTCTAAAATCACAAGTATCACCTCCTGAAAATGCTCTTACTGCTCTCATTGGGTAAAAGGGGCACGTGCCATGAATGGACACACAGAAGTTTTACTTTCAAATTTTCATGCACAAACAGGTTGCTTATACTTTGCTAATTGGGTTTTTCTGTATTTCTGTACTGTTCTAAGATCAAGTTCTCTTTCAAGATGTCTTTATTTCAGGTCAGAAGCAATGCCATTTTTAAGGGTTTGGCAGCTGAAAAAATGTAGCAAACGTATTATTATTTGCAATTATTAATTTCTCTCTATATTGCTGTTGGCTCACTGATGACTCAGATTAAATCTTCTCACTCTTGGGGTCCCTACAGTGTGAACCTCTCAAATTGATTTAGAAACAGGATGTGCAATGGTGACTGCCTTTGAAAATTTTGTGTTTGGCAGATCAAAGACAAAAAGGCTGGGACATTGCTGACTTCCTTGGGTGTTGCATCCATGCTTGTTCCTGCATGCTAGAGAGGTTCCAGGGCCAAAAGAGTCCCCAGATATGCTATTTATCCTCTGGAACTCCCTCCACACATGATCCATACATTTCCATTTGTATTTCTGCCTTATTTTCCATATAGAGTTCTGCCCAGTTAGACATGTGAATTATTCCCTTAACATTTTCTAAGGGAAAATTCTAAAAGAAAAACATATTATTAATGAGTTTTGATAGAATATATTTCCATTTTTAATTCTTATTTTTATTAATGCTGCCTCTTCTGAATTACATTAATGTTAGTATCAATCTCTTTGCTTTACATTTATGAATACAAAAACTACTATACTGGTGCTTAATTTCCAGGCACAAAGCCAAACCGTCTCTTTTTTTTCAGATAAAAAGCTTTCAAATATACTTTAAGATAACTTCCCCTTCTCTTTGTGCATTTTTTGCCCTGTGAGAAATATAGACTTTTTTGGAAATTCACTACAAGTAGTAAAAGTCTTCAAGTTTTTCAGCAAATCAACAGAAATTTTGCAACAGGCTTTGTAAATCACTGTCATTAAATAATCCATGCTAGTAGTGTTTACCATTTTTCACTTTCTTAGTTTGCTGTTGGGCTACCCTTTCTAAAATACAAGGTTAAGGTAGTGTAGGGCTTGTCACATCATGAGTGTTTATTGTGGGTTGTTATAAAGGTAACAGAAGACTTAACTCCAGTTAATGGTAATTAATTCAAATTAAAAATTAAAAATTAGTTCAAATGCCATCATACAGATATAGTCATGGGTCATTAAGGCAAATAAAGAGTGATCCTAAAATATCAGTGTGTATTCTATTTCATAAAATATATACACTCTCTGAAAGTAATGAATTTACACACTATCCAAACAATTTTGATTAATTTTTGATAATTCTACCTCTTCCTTAAGTACTGTCATAATGTATCCTCAAGGAAAATAACATGAAACGACATTTTGATACAGAAAACAGATCAAGATCCCTTTTTTCCACTCTACTAAGAAAACCTAAGCCTGAACCTGTTTGTCCCAAAAAGCGAAAATTCTTGGAAATCAGGCTAGTTTTCTCTGGGAAGGTGGGCAGGACCGGGCCCACTAACAGGAGAACAAAAGACACAATAATCAAACACAGCAAAGTCCATTTTGCTGCCTGCCCTGCAGGAGAGGCCCGACTCCCTGCGGCTTCCTTTGCGCTTTCCAGTTTCAAAGGCTGACACTGCAGCAGGGGGTTTGACCTCTCCAGAACTGCTCTGATCACGAGACACCCCGAATGCAGCCTCGTGTTCACTGAAACAGCCCAAGTGAGGATGCTCAGCACCAGGAAATGAGCACACCCACAATTTCATTGAGCTAAATTATGTTCCTCCGGCTTCAGTTAACCCTTGGAGGGACTGCAGAGCTGGTGTTGGAGGTAGCCCACACACTCAGGCACAGCTTTACCTTTTATTTACCTTTTATCTACTGACAGTAGATTTGCAGCAGTGCTGACCAGGGATGCTGTGCTTGGCACTCTTCACCCAGGCACACGAAGGAAGATAGCCCGTTGTGCAAGCACATTTCTCGCACTCTTAGGATTTTTCCTAGAGGTGCACAGAGAGAAATGGAAGAGAAAGCAATTTCTATTTCTGCTCCTTGTTTTTCCTATGTGGAATGTGTTTGGAGAATTGTTTACCTGGAGTGAGTGCTTGATTGGATTCTGGTGAGGATTGTTTGAGCCTGATGGACAATCCAACCCACCTGTGTCTGGACTCTCACAAGCAGGGTCACGAGTTAGTTAGATTAGAGTTAGAGTAGGAGAAAGTAGTATGTAGTTTTTAGTATCTTCCTTTTATATAGTATATTAATGTATTTTATCATAATTATAATAAAGAAATAATTCAGCCTTCTGAACTGAGTCAGACATCATCACTTCTTCCCACTGAGTTCACCTGCATCCACAACAGCCCGTAGTCTGAAATTTCATGTTATAGATGACTGGGAAAATCCAAAGGAAATGATGAGCAGAAGATTTTCCTTGCAAGAATATAGGAATATTAGAATGAACTTCCAAGGAGGTGATATAATAAAGGCATTAAGTATTAAGGATTAAGTAGATGAAAATTAGGGATCTACCTTTAAGGAAAGATCAAAGCTGTGTCCAGTCATTATTTGTGGACTGAAAAATCCATGAAATGAGTGAAACCTATTTCTGGCTATTCAAAATGTTTAAAGTCCGTTGAAATATTCAGATAACTGGAATCAAGGGTAGACTATCACAAGAATGAGCAAGCAAAAGCATGCTGCAAGGAATCAACCGAGATTTAAATAATTGGCCATGTATGAACTGTCTTTGGCACTGCTTCTCTCTGGAAAAGCAAATGCATTCCCAGAGTATATACACTTTCATTTTGAAGAATTTCTCCAAAATAATGGTATTTTATGTGTGTACAGTCAGTCTTGCAAATCTGAATAACTTACTCCTCTGTAGGTTGTGTTTTACATTAATGTCAATGAAAAAACTCCTGTCAATCTAAATGAAATCTGCATGTAATTTATAACCTTCCTAAAAATCATGGGATTTATCTATTCCTGTGAATCCAAGATGTTTCCAGTTTATCTAGGTAAAATTTTAGAGCAAAGTAAAAAATTCAGGAGAAGTAAAATGTTATTAGCAGGTTTTATTACTGTGTCTATTCTACTGTCTTAATTATGTACAGAAAATTAGGAGAGATAATTAATATCAAGTAATCTGAGATGTGACACTGGTTTGTTCTGAGAAAGAGAATATATTATTTAGTGACTATTTTCTTGTACTATTCAGGGAAGATCTCAAATAATCTGAAAGAGATCATATCAAGAAGTAACTTGTATTACTTTCATTTTGTTGTTGGTGAATTTAGAAGTACTCACTCTGAAAATATGTCCTGCTGAAATGGTCAGTGAAAACAAAGTTTTCAGCTGCCTTAACCCCAATGCAACCAATCCACTTTAGGACTTTCAAGTAACCAAAGAATTCAGATTTGTCTTTTAACATCAGCTGGATCTCCTTTAAGTCCAGTGAGAAATATAAAAAGTTATCCAAGGCTAAAATTGGTGCAAGAGGAAAGTTCAGCAGGACAGGTGGAGGTGATGATCTCTGGTGACATTAATCTGTGTTTCCTAAGGTATCCTTCCCTGGATGATTTCTTCTAGTCTCTGCGATGTATTATATTCAGGGCCTCATCTTTTGATAGCAGTTTCCTGGATCACAGGTGACATTTCAGCAGTGGGTTATTTCTTTGTTGGAAGAAAATGATTGGCATGCCACAGGATAATTTAGCTCAGCTACTGTAATTCTGCTACATGCATTGCTCCTCTTACTAGGTTTTCAACAGAATTATTAAGGTGAGACAAGTGGATTAAAGATTATTAATTCAATCTTTGTAGTGGAAATTTCTCTGAAGTGGTGACTATATTTTATTTTAAATTTGAACTGTTCCTGACACAACAGACTTGTTCTTTCATTACTCCTTTGAGAGGTTTTAGACTACAGCATTACAAATTAATATTATGTTATCAGAAGCATAATT
>QUSF01000007.1:39440027-39462334 GCA_003676055.1 Chloebia gouldiae
CATGTTTTGTTGTTTGGTTGTTTTTTTGTTTTTTTTTTTTTCCCTTGATGGTTTAACTGATTCTGTAAAAATCCTTGTTCATTTATGAGCGTCTTTGGACACTTGAGAGCTGCATATTCCTAGTATAAAATAGGCAGCGTTTACCTTGATAGCCAGGATAAAATTTTTTCTTTCTCCAAAGATATTGAAAATTATTCTTCATAGGAAAATTTCATGTAATTCAGCTGGTGCTTCTGGACATCAAAAAGTCTTAATGTCAAGCCGTAAACTTTCTGTGCTACTGACTATTTATCTGATTCTCTCTTCCTTTGGCAATAGATTTTTCAAACATGGCTCAATACCACAATGGAGGGGTTGCATATCTATAGCTCTATATTTCCATGCCCACCCATTAGGAAATAATTGATCAGCTTTTCCTTTGAAGTTGTGAAAGCCAGTAGGAGGTATAGTAATGATTACCTAAAGAGAGGTACTTGTGAGCTCTGCATTGTTAGCTTCCTGTATGTGGGGTTGTCTCTACAGCATCAAGGCAGCATTAATTGCAGTATTTTTAAATAATTGGTGTCTCTGATATTGAAGCATACCAGTAGAATATTAGCTAAAAAATACAATTATAATTCTGTAGGAAACCCTGTCTGAAAGCCTCACAGCTATAATTTTCTGTCCAGATTAAGAATTAATATATTTTTAATTTTTTTTTAATGTTTGCACATATGAGTAAGTAAGTCTAAACTGTTTGCATCCAAAGGTAAAAATTGAAAAGTTTGACCAAAGGAATGATCACTAAAAGAGGCTAGAAACAATCTTATAAGAAATCCTACATAGACAAATCCTGAAGAGTTTAATTCTAGAAGGTTTGTTGCTGCTGAATCAGTGCTTTGTTGAGCTCAGAAGCTAATAATAGTAAGATATATTCAAAAAGAGCTGCATAGAAAGCTTTTCTGTATATGACAGACCTTTTTTCAAATGTACTAAAGAATAAATTCTTACAGTTCTAAGAATTTATTTCTTAGAACACTTTTTAGAAACAGAGACAAATAAGACATTTTTTCAGCTCAGGTAATGATCTACAGGAAAGCTTAGTGTATGATACTCCCTAGCCCCCCTGAACCCTACCTCCAAGTTTCAAATCTTTTCCTGTACATATTATAGCTGAGTTGAATCTGGAGCATATCTCTGCAAACCAAACAATTTAGCTCTTCTGTCAGGTTAAATAGAAAGAATGCCAGATATCATTGCCCTCCTATTTTTCTCAAATAATGCCATACCTGCCTACTAATGGTAGTTATGATCTTTAAGACACCTCTTTCCTGAATCCTGTGAAGTGATTAAAAGTAATTCAGATTAGCTAATTCTAAATGGATGCACCATTTATTCACCCAAACAAGGAACACCAGTGAGATGGGACTATACTCACAATATATATGTCTCAGAAATGTTTGCCCTAATGCTAAAACACAAATAAGGAACTTTCACCCTTTAAATCTTTTAAGGTTTCTTGGAACTCTGGGTTTTTGTGTCTGATATGATTTATTTCTGGCTTGTTTCTTTTTGTACAACTCCTTTCAGTCAAATCACATTTTTTCAAATAGATAAACTGAGTTAATTTTCAAGTAACACAAATAACTCATTTTCTGTGATGTTGTCAAAATATATGAAAGTTGATCAAAGATATAGACTTTGGCATCTTGTACTTTTAATGTTATATTTATTAAAATATTTTAAGATACCATGGATTTAAAAAGAGTATCTTTATGATGTTTGAAATATACAGTGATACACTGAAAACATAAAGGCACTATGCAGAACAAAAGAAGTCTAAATCACAGAATATCACAGAGATATTATGAGTGCCTGTGTGGAGGCAAAAAGACCCATGGATCCTTGTAGGATTATGGGGCTGTCTGTGAGTTGATTTTGGGGTTTTTTAATGTGTTGCTTTATTTTCCGTAGAAGATAATATATCACCTCTTCTACAACATGATGCTAGAGGATTCCCGCAAGAAAATCTTGGCCTGTCATTGCTTTTTCTGCTTTAAGTTATAAAGGCATCAAATGTATCTCATTACACAAAGAATCTATCCACTCCTGCGTTTCTAGATTTTAAACATATGGGAGAAGCAGTGAACCTTAATTATCAAATTATTGTTTTCAAGGATGCATCCCAGCAAATTGTTTCCTTTGTCCTTTGACCAGATCTTCACATGTGTTCATGCTGGTAAATATGATATGATGTTTGACTCCATCTTCTAACTTTTTGCTGAAATTTGATTTTTTCCATAAGGGCTCCTCTGTAACTAAGGAGAATTTAGTCATTACTGAAGGAGAATAGATTCCACACTTTCTCTTTTGCTTTGAGCATCTTTTAGGGCCATGTTTGGTGATAAACTTATTGAATGAGTGGTGAAGATAGTGAAAAAATCAATAAGAAGTTTACAGTCCAAGGAAAAAAAAATCGAACGAAGGACTGAGAATAGAGGAAAATAGAAATTCTAGTTTGTTTTCTTTATTACTTCATGGGGCAAATTCTGATTTACAACAGCCAAGTTCAAAAGCCTTTCTATTTAAAATGAGACTTGCATCTTTGTCACTCAAATTAAAATATCTGCTGACTTCATTTTATTGGTGCTTTATTTCTTAATGCAATGTTTGTATTCTTAATCTTTCTGGTGAAGGGGAAAGGATTGTGGACAAGTGGATGGATCTTTTACATTGAACTGGTTGTGCAGCTGGTGATGGTAATTGTAAAGGTGAGGGATTTCCCTGTCCTTATCTGATCCCATGACATTTAAAATATTGTTTTCTCTTCATCCTGCTGAGCAGGAGTGAGAGGAGCTTGGTCAGGATGTGTAAGACAATGTTGGTTAACTCACCACATTGAACACCAGTGAAATTCATCACACTCCATTTAAGCATAAGAAAATTTTTCACTTTGAGAGCCATGAAACCCTAGAGCAGATTGTTCATATCTCCATCCATGGAGATATTAAAAACTCTACTGGACATAATCCTGGACAGCCTGGTCTAGCTGCCTGCTTTGAGCAGGAGGATTGAATTGGATGATCTCGAGAGGTCCTGTCCAACTTCAACCATAGAGTGATTCTGAGGTAGAAGTGAAGATTAGTCTTTACTCACGTGACCCCTGGGAAATCTAAATGATATATGTTGATAAGCATGAGGAATAGAATATTGACTTTGCAGGAACTGGACACTTCTAAATAAAAAAAAAAATTACCCTATCTTAACTAAGAATTAAATAAATGAAATATTTTGAGCTTACCTGAATGACCTTATTTAAAAGCTTTTGACATTTTACAAATTTATTCTACTTTGTACTAGTAACAGTTTGATAAATCAAAAAGACAGATGAAATGAGAAAATAAAAAAAATCAGATTAATTACTGAAGTCAGTCATAATTTTGGCAAAAAAAGGGAATGCATTTTTTCATCTTAAATTTAATTCAAACTTGACAATAAAAAATGGAAAAAGCTCAGTTTGAAATTGTAGAAGGTGTGAATAAAATTGTTTATACCTCTTCTGGGGAAAGTCTCTGGAGAAAACCTTGATTTTCTCTGTTTTCAAAGTGAAGGTTTATATTGCAGAAATAATTCAGGAACAGCTCAATCTGCTGTTTCCCTCAGCCAAGGATCATGCAGATAGGTCTTCCAAAAACCCAACCCATCACTGAATGCCTCTAAAGCCATAAGTGGCCATTCACAAGTTGAACAGTTTCAAAAACCTTTCTGAATTATACCGGGACTGCAATAATTTTCATTTGCTTGCATAGATATGCCTTTTGTTTTGTGCCTTCACTCTTCATAATGATTGATCCTTCAAGGTTTGAAACATTACTCATGACATAGCAGCTTGAGCTGGCAGTTTATACATTTTCATCAGTAACAACTGTCAACCCACAATCGAATGAAAACCCCGACTCTAAATGGTTCAGGTGTTAAGAAAAGCTAACAGTAAGAGCAGACACTTCCCATCTTAATGACTGACATAACTACAACATGGTAATATAATCTTTGGAATGGTGCCATGATTTTACATCTAGTTTTAGTGATTTGAGGATACCTAACCTTTTTACTTCCAGAAAAGTGTTATACAAGGATGTAGATAAAAGATAGAAACAAAAGTTTTCTTTACTCTTGAGGTCTTCTTATTAAGTTGAATCAGTTGAATTAGAGCCTGAAAGTATCAAAAAAATCAAAATGATAGGCTAGAATATTCAGCTGCTCACTACATTCTGATGGTTTTCTCTGTGAGGCTCTTTTACATTTGGCCTCAGAAAAGCCATTCTGCCTCCATGTCCTGTATGTGTCTCAACACTGTTTCCATGAGATTCTGCTCCACGACCTTCCCAGGGAGAGATGGGATGCTGTCACTATAGGACACGTGAAAACACGATGCGAGCCGCTGCTATTGCAAAGGTGAAAAAGAGGAAGTTTATTTTCTGACTCCAGCATTTATACTTTTCCAAAGGTGACAGTGGATTGGAGGGTGAATGTGGCACCTCTCCAATGACATTGGACAAACTGCTAGTACATCAAATTTCTCTGCCTCTATGGAGGAATGATGCACCACAACAGAATGCAAAACAATAGATTGTTTACAGAAAGTTGTATGAGAAAGTTCTCTACACAAATGTAAACTCAGAAGGCTTTAGAAAATCTTAAGAATCAGGGCAACAGGATGCTAACCAATTACTTGTACCTTCCTTTTTCACCTTTTTAACAATAGGGGTGATGTTTGTCTTGTTGGACCTTTACCTGGTCTTCAATCTTTTCTAATAACAATAATTATTCAAATAATCTTAAAAAAATAAAACCCATGAAAATGTTGGGCAAATGCTTATAGAACTTAGTTAATAGTGATTTTTTTTCTTTTTTTTTTCTTTTTTCTTTTAGTAAAAAACAGATAGAGAAGGCTCAAGAGCACCAATATATCTTTTTAGAGTGGTATTTTTTTGCTTCATCTTTAAAATTATATTTGTTTCTGAATTCATAAAGTGAAATATTTTTCTCATTTTCTTTTTCTTTAACAAACACCAATTTTTAAAGGCCTTGATTATGTTTGTGGTACACAAAATTATTGATCGTGTTCTAATAGACATTACCAGTTGAGGTGAAATATTTATGCACGTGATTTCAATGAAGTGTGGTTCTATACAGAAGTTTGACATACCTCACATAGCTGAGGACCATCCAAACTTATTACCTGCTTTGAGTGCTCTCATGCAACATTCTTTATTCCATTTTTCTCCTGTACATCTGTTATGATGAAAAGCTCCAAGGCTATGGTTAAACACCATATAAAAAAAAACCTTCTGTACAACAACCTTCTGTCAACAACTTATGTGGATACTCAAATTGTAAAGAACAGCACTGGTGAATAAAACAGAAAAAATCTTGTCCGCTTAATTCCAGCTCTGTATTGTATTTTTTAATTTTGTGGAATAACCATGAGCAGCACAATTAGTAATGAACTTGCTCTCTTCAGAATGTAGCACTAGTCTCACAATGAATCTGGAAAATTCTTTTAAAATAATAAGCAATTTCTTGCTGTAAACCAAGCCGTGACCTTTTATTCATATGACAGATGAGCTTATAAATTAAACTTAGTTTAGGGTGATATGACATTGACAAGCTCACCAGAATCTGAACTGGACAAAGTGTTATTAGGTGGAATGTTTTTTTATCTAGAAACATGAAAGTCCCAGAAAGGTTGAACACAGCCGAAACCCAGACCAACTTAATATTTTTCTTTAAATGACTAACAGTGTTTTTCTTATATATATATATATATAAGCCCTCTAATTATGGACTTTGGCATCATATTGGGCTTTTATTTCCTCCCTCCATTTTACACTCTTGTTTGAAATAAGTACAAGTTTTGTTGAGGTAACAATACAACGAAGCACAATCTGTTAAATTGAAAGCTTTTTAAAAGCTGTAGAGAAAAATTTCTTTTAACTTAATTTCCCTATTCAGAATGGCAATGTGTTAGAAATAAATGAACTAACATGGAGCTAATTCTACTTGTGTTGATTGCTTTTCAGTTAGTTCCATAGTGTGAAGTTTCCCATTTTGAGATCCTGCTGTCTTGTACTAGTATAAGTGAATAATTATAAAAGATACAGTTGAAAATCAAACATAGAAAGGTCTTGGAGTACCAAAGAAAGGTCCTGGAATATCAGTTGATTGTCATATAACTCTTCATATGAGAAATAAGAGTCCTTTTTAATGTGAATTGGGAAAAAAAAGAGAACATTTAGTATAAATAAACATAAATTTACCTAACAAAATTAATATGTATATCTTAATATATGAGTATATATAAATTTGAAATTACGGTATGTCAGAGCTTAGTTACAGGCCACTAACCCAGGTTCAAGATGCAGCTGGATTTCTCTCAGTGCAATAGCTTTTTTTTTTTTCTTTTGCATTACAAAGAAAATAATTCTTTATGCTCTCCCTCAAAGACACAGCATGCATTTACTCATTCTTAACTGTGATTTTATTCCCCATGCCATGTTTTTGGAGGAGCATTTTTCTAGTAATATTGGCCAAGAGAGTGTGATGAAATAATATTTCTTTATGCTACATGTGAAACTGATTTAGTGATTTTCTTCCGTTTCTGCAAGAGCCTGGTAATTGCAGTTTATAGGTCAGTGGAATAAATACTGCAGGTTAAACCTGCTGACATTGAAAATTATTTCTGATGTTCAGAAATACCTTAGTAAATATTTAGTTTTTATATTCCCTTAGTTAATGAAGATGTTGCAAAAGTATATAAAATAACAAAAAAAAGTTCTTTCTTCAAAGGTCACTCTTCACTATAATCCTTTCCCTATTTAAAAGCCCTAGGAAGTCTGTGACCTCTTGTCACTTTTCCTGAAGAAAGTATATTACATATAACAAAGACCAAGTTTTATGATAGGTACAGATAAAATGAGATCTATTTTGTGGCCCTAGACAATATTTAAGACCTTAGATGTTGTGGTGGGTTGACCTTGGCTGTATGCCAAGTGCCCAACCTGCTCTATCATTCCCCTTCCCAGCTGGACTAGGGAGAGAAAATAAGGTGGAAAATGGCTCACTGGTTCAGATAAGGGAGTTTAGAAAAGCAAATGTGAAAGTTTACACCCTCACAAGTGGAGAAAAAAAAAGTTTATTCTCTATTTCCCATTAGCAAGTGATGTTCAGCCCAGAGGGGTTGCCAATTGCTCTTCCATTGCTGCAGCCACCCCCACAGAGCATTAGCACTATCCAGGAGTCAGTGTAGAGATAGACTGGTGGCCACTTTTATCATTCAGCAATCTCTGGGGCTAGTTGGATGGCTTTCCCTTCAGCAGATTGGCTTGGCTTGACTTTTTCTTCAGCAGCCTCAACAACTTGTTTTGTGGGACTCCACACAGCAGCTTTCACCTCCCGTGGTTTCATACCACACAGCAGGATCCATCAGTAGATAGAGCATAGCCTTTTTCATTTTCTGATAACTCATTATTTGGTGAGGCTTCTTGGGCAGAAGTCACCTTCTCATGCCATACTCCAAAATCTCTCCCTTCTGGCTAGTCCATAATGTCTTCCTGGGGAACTGGGTTTTCCCATTTGGGCTCTTTGTGTAATTAATGCTACCTAGTGTAGCACTGGTTGCGATGTGTCAAGGGGATGTTTCCTTTGAATTTACAGTGTAGCACAGCAATCACAACACCAAGAGGAGACAGGCTTCTTCCTAACAACTTCTGAGACAGTTTGAACTTCCTCATAGGATGCTAATATCACTTTTTCACTTGGAATGTAGAGGATTTCTGATCCTTAATAACCCTGGCTACAAAACCATAATGGTAAGTCTTGGGTTTCTCCTGATATCCTTATGTCAGAGATAAAAATAAACTAAAAAATTCTGGCCCTGCTTTAAGGTCTGCGCTCAAAACAGCGTTCTTGATCATGACTGAATTTTTTATAGATCTCTGCACTGTCTCTCAAGGTACAGCCATGGTACCTGAACTACAGAAAGAATGTGCTGGCTTACTTTTCAACTCTATTGGCTCCTAACCTTTCATGAGCACTTAACTCCTCATGTGGTAGGAAACAATCACACTGTAGAAGCCTGTGGACCATGAAGGGTAATTGGATAAGATCTTTGAAAGATTTATAAGCCTGCCAAGGATTGTGCCAGCTTAAAACTGTTTGATTCAGTGTGAAAAGATCTGAACAATTCTGACCTAAAGGTTTAAAGAGAGACCTTTTCTGTGAGAGTGTAATTTAGAGCCTGTAATAAAAGTGTACTGAAAAACACCAGAAGGAAGAAAACAGCCATAAATTTTAGAGCTTAATATTACATTATAGGAGACTTTTCAGTGACATATCCTCTTGTCTTGCAACAAACCTCCTTTGCCTCAAACTGTTTTAATTGTTCCTTCTAAGGGCTGGGATAGTAGCTCATCCATAAAAGGATAATAAGAAAGCCATTTGTTTAATGCATCTGAGAACGTGGACTTGCTTTCTCTCTCTGTGTAGGGAAACATATTTGAGGTAAGACCAGGTTTTTGGACAGTATCACAACTAAAAAATAAGAGGAAGACTCACAGAGAAGATTAGGCAATTTGTGTGCAAAAGGTAGGTTCTCTAACATCTTATTTAATTCTAGACTACCTTGAATACCCAGCAGTATTGAATATGCACCGAATGGTAGAATTCTCTGTGCTTAACCATTTCTATGCCTCTGCAGCTCACTATGGGCTAGTGCAGTGTCCAAAACACTGCAGAATACAGAAAGAGGATGATTTCTTGACTCTTATCACCTGCAAGGTGCAGCTGAGTCAGCCCATGACTCAGATAAATGTGAAGTAAGGCAGTTTCTGGTCTGGAGAACAAGTCTTATAAGGAGCAGCTGAGGGAGTTGGGGTTGCTTAGCCTGTAGAAAAGGAGGCTCAGAAGAAATCTTATGGTTCTTTACAACTACCTGTTGAGGTGGCGGTGAGTCTCTTCTGCCAGGTATCAAGAGACAGGATGAGGAAATGGCCTCAAGTTGTGAGAGGGAAGGTTTAGATTGGACATCAGGAAAAATTTCTTCCCTGAAAGGGTTGTTGAGCATTGGAAATGGCTGCCTAGAGATCTTGTAGAGTCACAATCATTGGAGGCATCTAAAAGATAGGTACATGTGGCACTTAGGTAAGTGGTTTAGTGGTGGACTTAAAAGTGATCAATTAATGGTTGGACTCGATGATCTTAGAGGCCTTTTCTGACCTCAGTTGTTCAGTGGTTCTGTTTTATGACCCAAAACTTCCTGGTGGTAAAGCAGTAACAAATCATGCAAAAATTTCACTCAAAATTCTTAGGTGGCTTATAAGCATTAAGTTCTGCAAAGAGGCATTTTACTTATCTTTGATTACAAAAGCTTTATGCACAAAATAACTTGAAAACCTTTGCAACTGAGCTGTATTGAACACAATGAGAAATATGATATAAATTTTTCTCTGAAATTGCTTGGAAATATGCTTGTGTAAACTGTTATAAGCATATGTCTGTATAGTAAAGATCTCTGCACTTCCACCAGTTCTTTATACACAAATTGAATGGTTTAGGAGGGAGATCATTCTTAGTTGTCATTGGTTTTGATGAAGGGGACTAATTCTGTCCTTTGAGATATGTGATTAAGTCAGTCCTGGACTCTAAGTATACGCACAGGGCCAGTCAGTGTCTCCCCTGAGAGCCATGTACAATGCTTTGCAGTGCCCAGACACACAGTACCACTGCTTTCAACAAAGTCCTTCAACTTTTCTTCCACGGTTTTTTATTGACCTTCAGATAAGATTTCCTGTCTTCCTCCATACTTTCTGACTGCAGGTCTTTCAGGTTTGTTATTTGTGTGTTCTAACTTCTGGAGGCATGTGACATGAATATAGGAACGAGTAGTAACTTCATTCAGACTCACAATTACTGAATTTTAAACTAAGATTTGCCCTTAGGCTCCTGTTTGAATTGCAGTGGTTTGACTAACATGCCTCTAGGACAGCCAAGAACAACCTCTATGTGGATACCAGAGGGGAATATATCGAGACATAATCCCAGCATGGACCTGCAGCACCATCTGAGGAGGTATTCTTGTGAGATAAAGATCAAAGGGCAGCTATGAGATAAAGGGAAGAATCTCTGGGGCACTTCCAAGTCCTAAAAAAAGCATCAGAGACTCCACCACCCAGTGCTAGAGAAGCACAAGGAGAGAGCCAGTGGATCTGCTTCAGGAGGATAGACTGAAATAATGTATTTGCAAATTTAGAGTTTGCGATAAGGGGATAGGAATTTCATAGAGGATCTAATTTGCTGTTGGCTGAAGGGTTTTGGGTTTTGTTGCTTGGTTAGTTGGTTTTATGGGGGTGTATGTTTTGTTTTGTTTCCCTTCATGAAAATGAGAAAGATAGCTTTCACTCTGGCCAAATGTATGCTGATGTATACCTTAATTTCATTAAAAGCACTACAGTTCAGAGGTGCCAAAATACAGGAAAGCAGGTTGGAATCTAACCACAGGGCTAAGAATTAGTTAATTTTTTCCCTGAAATACATATAGCTTCTGTCTATGTATCTACCTATATATTCATAGGCATAATTTTCTAAACTAGCTGTATCTTGGTAGGTATGAAGGAAATTAGGATTAGCTCCATAACAGTCCAGGTCACCTCCTTGTTTTCACATTCTGACAAAATTTAGACGAAATGGCACATGGTAACGATGACAGCTGAGCATAATTTTTTTGATATTTCATTTTCTGTGGATAAGCTTCAGAGTGAAAGATTACCATAGACAAATTAGAGAAACACTGTCATGAAAATAAATTAGAGTTTGACATTTTGCAGGTACTCTGTGACATGATGATTGCTGCTTTAGGAATATTTCAAAGTACAATTAAATTGCATCTCTTACCAACAGACCATAAATCATTATCTGTAGTTCAGTGGGATATCTTCAGACCATACATTTTAGAGGATTTATTGTAGTTTATCATATTGTGTACCTTTAGGGAGTCTTAATCTTTAAATAATTGCAGTAATATTTGGTAGGAGACCTGCATTAGATGCACTCAATAAATCAGGTTATTGACATTCTAAATCAAAGAAATTATGTTGTACTGTTTTCACAATATTTAGGTATATTTGTGGTGACAAAAATACAATCTATGCAATATTATTCAAGATAGTGTTTATTTATCATCTTTGTTTTCTTAATAATCTTTTTATCACCTTTTCTTTCTTAGACATTTCTCTCTGGCTAAGTAAACTATCTATTAGAACATCAAAGCTAAACATTTTATGCTCCATGAATCACAAAAATAGATTAATTCCATGCAAGCATGCATCAGCTCTTCCAAATGGAAGATTGTCTCAATAAATGCCATTTACCCTTATGCTCCCTTTGCACTATTATGTTCTGCTCTATCCCATTTCAAACAATATAGAGAAAATCTATCTTTGAATACAAAGTTCATCTAATCATTGTCTTTTCAAAATTATGTTGAGTGTTACCACTCAACTCAACATGTAATTGTAGACAGTGGAAAACCCCATTGAGAATATAGCGAGGAGAAGTGCTAAGGCTGCTCTAAAAACAAACATGGCAGATGGAAAAGTGGAAAAGACAGCAGAGTGACTGGCTAACAACCCATTTCGCTGCAGCCTCACTGTTGTCCATAACAGAGACAGGGGTAGGAGTCATGCCTACCACGTTGAACAGCTGTGGTAGGCTAAACTTGGCTAAGGGCTACACTCCCACCCAGACACTCCCTTAGTCTCTTCAGTAGGGCAGTGGGAGAAAATAGGACAAGAAAATTCATGGGTCAAGATAAAGACAGGGAAAACATTTGCCAATTAATATTGTGGGGGAAAATATTTACTGCTAATTAGAATAGATTCAGGGAGTGAGAAAAAAAGACAAACCTTAAACCAAGAATTTTTCTCCACCCTGTCTTCCCAAGCTCAACTTCATCCCAAACTTCTCCATCTTTTCCAGAGAAGACTGGGGGTGTAGCAGGGTTGGCAAATGGGAGTTATGGTACTTCTCCTCCCTCATCACACTTTTCCTCTGTTCTTCATGGTTTATAGCTTCCTTCAGAGATACCCATCCACCTGCTCCAGAATGAGATCCTCAACAGTCTGCAAAGAAATTCCTGCTCCAGCAAGGGTCCTTCATGAGCTGCAGGGGAATTTCTGCTCCTATGCTTGCAGCACCTCCTCATTCTTCCGTGTCTTTGCCCTTTCTTAAATATGTCATTGCAAAGGTACCACAGCCTTGGCTGATGGTCTCAACAGGGTCATGTGCTGGGCCCATTTTGCAGTCAGCTGTTCTGGCATTGGTCAGTCCCTGCTCTCATTTCACAGAGGCCAACCCTGCCATCCCCCTCTGCCAAAACTTTGACATCTACATGTAAAATGAGTACCTATGCAATCTCTGTTCCCCTTGCTTGTATAAAAACTTGGCAAATACCTCAAAATCTTGCAGAAGAGGTAAAAATCAGATGATACTGGCTATAATATTTGTAAATAAAAAAATCTTCTTTGAGATTTTTTATAGGGATGAACTGGGGTTTTTATGAGATTTTTCTTCTCTTGTGTATTTCTAGTTGCACTGCGACTGTAACCAATCCATAAGGTCCCCTGTTGAGCAGAAAATAACTGGAGGAGCACAGAGAAACAGAGAACGCAGGAAGCACTGAAATATTCAGAGGATTAACTTAATTTAGGACCAGGGTGCAGAGAGCAGCTCCCTAAGCAAAAAAATCAAAAAAAGATTGTTAACATTTTGCTCATTTTCATAATTGTTTTAATAGGCAAAAAAATGCATACATGGATAAATAGACCAAGTCAAGTGAGGTTGTCATGCTGTGCCCTTGGAAACCAGTCAGCTTGCATCCACCACAGAGGTACCACACCCCGTGGCTGCAGGATACATGGCCTTGCCATTAACTGTTTTTCTGTTCTTCCATACCTCCAGCGCACTGATCTATTTTCTCATCTTCCTTCTGCTGCAACATATGACCAAATAGGCATTTGGTGCAGGATAAAAATTTGAAAGGTGTAGAGACCTGCAGATTGGGATGGGGAAATCAGTCATTGCCTAGGATCACCAGGAATATGTTGTTTTGGGGAAAAAATAGCAAAGATATTTAAAACTTGATTGTTTGATGTTTTTGGGTAGTCACTTTGATTCAGCTGTCATAAATTGCCCAAGAACACCAGATACTGATACATGTAGATGAGCTATCAATCTTAAAGTCCTCCGAAAATGTCCTCTAAAGAGAGTGTGGAATTTTGCCAGATAAAGACGGAATTGTTCAGATGAAGCTGAAGGAAGCACCTGAGGAAATTATAAGAATAAAAGGATTTAAATGCTTTGTTATCACTCTAATCATTCTTCCTAGACTTCTTTTAGGACTTCCACATTTATACTTAAAATTTTAGCCTTATTGTCACTAGCTTATGTTTTCTTTATTCCCTTTTTTTTGTTGTTGTTTTTTTTTTTTTGTCCTAACTCTTGTTTCTTCTGTTGCAATGTTATTGGATTCTCTAGTTCTGTCAAAGAAAATAGTATATTCACACAGTCATATGTGTGCCGTTTCAGATCTAAACCCTGATGACTACTCATCTTAAAACACAAGAAGCCCTGTATTTTTCCATTTCCCAAAGACTGATCTTTTCCTTGTTCATCTTTATCAAATTCTACTAGCTGAAAAATGTGCTTACTAAATACTCTCTCTCAGGTTATGACTGTCTTAGTAATTATTAATGCTACACCAAAGCACAGAACAGGAACTATAGTCATGATTAAGGAGTGGTTTTAAAATGTACATCTGTCTTCCTGTATATTTCAAAGTGTGGAGACTGCATTATAGTCTCCTTCTTCAGCACAGCCCCTAACTTTAGCACATTGAAGTAGAAGTTTTTCTAATTTTCCTACTTTCAATTATTATTCAATTAATGAGTTGAATAACAGTTTCAGACACTTCTAGATATTTACATCTCTTTTTTTACGTATTTGCCCCATTATTTCCTCTTATGGCCGGCAGAATTCTTTCATCTTAACAAAAATAAGTCTGTGAGTTTGTACTACCTCTGCAAAAGTCTGCATTACTCCCAATATTTATGTGTTTTGCCTCTAACTCATTTTTCACAATTATGCGAGATTTGCCTCTAGGAATTCCAGATGCTCAATCAGATCTTTTTTTTCTGTCTTACATGTGGCTCCTGGTAATATGCCCTTCTTCCAGTTAAATCATTATAACTTCCTGTAATTACTGATCTAATTCAGCAGGTTTCTAATAATGAATTTTCTTACATTTCCATTTGATGAGGGAAGATGCATTACAGTTATTATCTCTATTATGTAATGTTCACTAAAGCATTCTCTAGGTAGAAAATAAATAGTTAAAAGTAGATGATGATGACGTGGCCTTTTAGGACATCCTTGTTATTCTGCAGCCTGAACTGTGATACAGTGTACAGAGGGCAGGTATAAGGCAGATGTGAGTTCTGTGACAGTGCAGGGTTATTCTGAGATGATTACAGAAACCTGACATAAATGAGGCTGGTATCATACCCAAAGAGGATGGGTTTATAAAGTTACAGGTAATACAGACTTCAGAACTGGAGCTGACCCACCTCTTTGAAAAATGAGAGGAATAACTGCAGATCTGCTCAGAGCTGAGGCAGCACTGCCTCAGCAAAGGGTTGTGTGTGAATAAGTTATTCCAGCCACAGTGGATGTATCTGTGGATGTACTCATGACATTGTGAAGTGACTGTTCCCTGGCCCTCTGCTCCCTACAGTCTGTAAAGCAAAAGTTCTTTAAGATACACTAAGGACTTTTTGCTCTTTTGGATTTCTGGTGAACATGTCTGGAAATATCTTGTGCTTGTACAGGATTTGACTTATGACATCTGAGAGTATTCTTCTTACCCAAGGAAAGAAAAGTTGTGATCAAAACAATTCTGACCTTGTGCCATACATGATGTCTCAAATGTATCCTGATAAGAAGAATCCCAGAAATAATAAATTCCAAGGCCAGCTAGCCTGACCTCTTGCACAGAACAGATCATAAGATTTTATTCTGCAACTCTTTCAAAAAATAAAATTACATTGGTGCTGAATCCTTATGTGAAAGTTTAAATCTTTTGAAGTCACTGTCACAATTATGCATTTTCTGGTTGAGGTTAACACTACTGACAGGGAAGGAGAGGATGTGAAATCAGACCAATGGATTTGACAAAGCTGAGGTTGGAGTGCAGTCTAACTTCACTGTAGCACTACATGAAGAATAGCAAAGCAAAAGACTATTATTATGCTGGCATCTGATTTTGCATTCCTTTTGGTTCTTTCTACCTAGCAGTCATTGTATGTAATTAAAAAATTTTTGATTTCTGTCCTGAGCAGATCAGTTGCTTTGACGGAACTACCATTCTCAAATACTTTATTTTATGAAATTGGAAGGCTTACGATTTCTTTCTCTTTCTTTCTTAGCATATCCATCCTGTTTCCTCATCCTATACTGAAAAATATACAAATGGATTCTGAACATGAATACATAGAGTTCTTGCTTTCCTTAAATATGAAAAAAGTCCAGATTTATTTAATAGGCAGCTCATTTCTCAGTACAGGCCAAAAGCAAGCAGGAATAAAATATGAATATATTAAACCATGTAGGAGAAAGGCACAACTGAGAAATAAACTAAATTGGAGGCAAAGAAACTTTAAATCTTTTAAAAAAACCCTTATTTTCAAAGGTTTTGCCTTATCCACTTTCAAGACCTTAAAATTAAAACTGTAGAAAGTATCAATCAAGTATTGAACTACTATTCTCAACACAAGTTCTCCTTCATTGAACATATTTGGTAAATTCCTTTTTCACTGGTGGAACACAGAGGCACAGACAAACTGCTTTTTAATTGAGTCTATTTAATTAAGATTTTAATCCTAATGTTATATAACAATAATATAGGTAATTTATCAGCTACTATTGCAAACTTGATTATATCCTTAACTGTCTCAATCAACATAATTTCAGAAAATTGGAAAGGAGTAACAAGTCAATTAAAAAATGCACATTGTTCTTATTATACTGCTGAATGAAAAAAAAAATCTGCTGGCCTGAAGGTCAGATTTCCCTTCATGACCACTTTCAATAGAAATTTTCATTTTTCGTTGTCTTCTCTTTGGTTATCTCTAAATCCAAGAGGTTGTGCACTTGTAGTTACACTTTCACAGCTGTAAATAAACATCTAATGCTATTGAAGTACAAAATTAATAGATAAACTGAATGTTTTATGACTTTGTTACTATGACAGTTTGTGAGTATTTTAGATCTGCCTCAGTTTTATTGCAACATTCTTCCCTATTAATATGACTAAGCAGGTCACAGTGCATGTGTATGCAGATGCATACATATCCTTTTTAATCTCCCTTCAGAATTCTTTTAACTTGTTAACATGAAAATGAAGGCTATAATCAGAACTTTTTTATATTTCCTGTGAGGAAGAAAAACAGTGTAAAATTGATAAAATTGACATGCATCTCTTAATGCAAAAAAAGAAAAAGTGTGAAGCAGGACAAGTAAGCAAAAATACCTTTGTAGTAACACTACTCTAAAATTGGTCTAATTCTGTGCCTTTGAGAGACCACAGCTTCCTTATATTTCTTTCAAATCACTGAAGAATATTTTAAAGAAAAATATTTTTCCTTTATAGTTTCCTTACTACAGACATTTACTACTCATATATTCTCTTGAATAATAGGATTATTATTTGCATCTCTCTACTTTCAGAGTTTGGAATCATAAAAAATAACTAAATGGAGCAGAAAGTCTAAATCTTTTCAATAGAGAAAATCAGCTTTAATACCCAATGCTCTTTCTTACGCAATTCATTATGCAAGTCACAAATGGAAGCGCTTCACAGGAAAAGGAAAAAGATGTGAGTACTCTCATGTCTCCTCTCCTGGATTCTATGAGTGAGTTCTCTCTTTCTTGTCCTACTGTTGCAGCTACCTTGCTTTTTCTTCTAGTCTTCCAATATATTTTTGTCTTCAGAATATATTAAATCTGCAGTTAGAAGTTTTTCTTTTCCTTGCTTTTACCATATTTCTCCTTGCCATCTCTTTGATTATTTGACTCTTTTTAGTTATGCTAAAAAGCTAGGCATGTACATGTTTTAATAATCTAAATATATGCTCTTCTGAAAACTGAAGATAGAAGCCAGAATTTGATAAAGACACAGATGCTTTATTTTTAGAAATTTTTGCCTACCTTATAACAGCACTATGGAAAGATGTAAGGGAGCTCAGATCAAGAAGCAGTATAGTGACATTGATGCAAGAGTTTGTGCAGGGTAACCAGCACTGTGCAGGGTGTAGTGTAAATCCAAATGGTGAAAAAAACCACCCGTAGTATTTCCTGTACTCGGTGTAGTTAGGCATGAAAATGTGTTGAATTTCTGCAAGGTTTTCTGCCTTTGGAAGTATCAGAGGTACACATGTCTGTGAGCATGCATGGGGAAATTCAGATTTTGATGATGATTTTAGCAGGGGTCAATTCATTGAGAAATGGGATGTATAAGTTAATCAACAGAAAATATTAAAGAGAAGAACAGTTTCCTCAGGCTTTTCTGCAATGAAGCAGCAGGATGGGGACTTAAGATGTCCATGTCTAAAGTTCAGAAAATTGCTTTTCAGCCTTTATTTTGACTGATTCGCAGTAGGCTCTTGAATTCCAACTCCAGCTTTCTAAAACTGCTCTCTGTTTGCTGGGCTATGGGGTGTTTTGGGGCAGCATATTCCTTGTGTAGCTTATTGCATGAATTTATTCCATTTCACACAAAATATGTGGTGTCTGTGGAATATGATTTAAACTCTCCTGTGCTTCAGCTGATCTTTGTCAACACAAGGGTTGACTACAAGACTGCAGAATCAGTTTTTTGTTTTCTTTTTGTTTTCCTTCTTGTACAACTTTCTCCTCCCCCCCTACTACTTTCAGAAAGGAATTTCTGCCATAAAATATGCTGTATTTGTAGGCTTAGGGAGATGTGCTGCATCTCCTCAGGTGTAGCTGAGAATTAAGCCTCTGAATGCTATCATAGACCCCGCTGTCTTCCCTGGCTGCATTTTGGAGGAAGCTCAGTGCAATGTAAAGGGTCTCACTATCCATGACCAGTCATTATGGAATCAAAATTGACCCCTGGCCTTACAAGCTGTGTAATGCAGATTGCCTCCAGGCCAGTGAGGGCTAGCCCTCTGTGCTGAGATTCATCCTTAAGGGGGTGAATTGGGATGGTACAAAACATGTCCAGGGAATAAACGCAGGGGCAGTTTCTGTGCTGAAGCGCTCAGTGCTGAGCTGGCTCCTTGGTCCCTGTGTGCCAGCAGCACAGATGTCCCTGCAGTGCCCCTCTCTGTGCCTCCCAGATGCTGGAAGCAGAGCAGGTAGGATGGTTTGTAACTCCCTGTAGGACACAGCTGTGAAATACTCTCGATGGCCCTGAACAGGAGGTCGCCTGGGGATTTGTGGGCAGTCTGGAGGCAGAGGCTCAGCTGCCAGCCTACCTGCTTTGCAGAAGCTGTTTGCATAAGTGATGCAAGAGCCCTGAGGATGCCTGGCAGCTGAGGCAGGCTCCTGAGGACCTACTTTTCAGACCCAGGCAACTGCTGACACATAAATGGCACTTAGGTGGTTTTATGAGCCCAAGCAAACATTTCAAGTTTATGAGATCTGAGGCTAGTAAGGTTTTCAAAGAATCTTAAATGGGATTTAAGCCAATACTAAGAAATCCCAAGAGCTGCCAAAATATTTTGAATATAAGCTACCTTGGATTCTTTTAAAAATATCACCTTAGTGTGAAATTGTTATTAGCAATGAAGAAATAATTTTATGACCCTATTGTAAATCACACATATTTGTTTGTTCTCTGTAAGAGGAAAAAATCTGAGGAAAAAAATGTTTTTCTGCTTCACACACAACTCTGAGGCTGAAGTGGGTGCAAGGTATCCATTTGAGTCTAATTACCCAACTAGGCTGAGCACAGCCAGTCCAACAAAAACCCAGCTGTAGTTTTTAATTGCCTTAAATGAGCTCCTAAATAACTATGTGGAGTTGAACCACAGCACAGAGAACACAATATAAGTGCATAGAAACCCTGAACACCCAGGGCTCTAGAGTGCTCAATTAAACTTTCCTTGATTATTCAATACAACAGAAGTGTGCAAATTAAAGGCTTTCATGCTACAGCAGGCTACGACCTCATTCTCAAGTTTCAATATTGCAATGTAACTTAATTAAGATTTTCCCCACACAAAGCATAACCCTAGAGGTAACTTTTGTTCCAAATACCTCACATAGGTATCTCTCCTGCTGTTAAGAGAATGGCTCCTGGTGAAGCAAAATAAATATTATTCTGGCATAGACTCACTTTTTTGTATACACTGAGAACAAAGAAAGGAACAGTATGAAATCATTAAAACATTTAACTCACCATGCTGAAATACAGTTTCTGAAAGGCCTCATTCTCATTGTATTCAGACTGTAAAGTGCCTTAAAATAGTTTGTGAAGAACCCACACAAATTTCTGATTCTGTAACAGATACTCAGTTTGAATAGGCACAAATTATGTAGAAAGTTGCAAGTGCAAAATTTTTGCCCCGTTTAGGTCAGTGATACAAACCCGGTAACATCAATATGCAGTAGAAAGAGCAGCTTTATCTCAGTATGTTTATTTGTTCATATGGTGTCATGAAATGTTGGGGGTTTTAACAACTGGAGTCACTGCACGAAAGGCCTTTTAAATTCAATGAGGCATTAATTATATGGACAGAATGCCAAACACATGGGAAATGGTTGTGAGAATATGCTGGGTTTATCCTTTATACTTAGTTTAGAACCACTAAAATGTATTAATCACTCTTTCAAAATTGGAGTGTTAAAATGGAAATCTTAGACAACAGAATAATTTAATCTCAGTACCAAGTTATACTTCACAGCAAAAATCTTTTTATACAATTTGTGCCTTTCTAAATGTTTAAATTAGGCACCAAATTATGTTGTTAATAATGATGTAAACAGTATATTGTTGCTTTGCTTTGAAAAGCTTTTTCAAAGCTTTTGAATATTAAATAATTATTTAATACTAAATAATTATTAGTAAATAAGAATTATTAGTAATTATTATTTACTAATAATTGACATATTAGTAAATTCAATTACTGAAAGCAAAAACACATCTTAATTTTATTATGCAGTTTGTTTGGCCACATCTAAGTAGACTGAGAAAGCCATGTCACTTTATAGCTTTGCCTCAGTTATTAGACAAATTTATCTGTTGCCTTATATTATTCACACCTTTCTTTCACATTTCTCTGTCTTCCATTATCTTATCATTGTCTTTTATCTTCCTTTCAAAAGGTGACATTAGAAGCTGATTAGAAGCTGGTTTGATGCCTTTTTTTGACTCCACATCAGTCAGTTCTGTTTTTTTTTCAGAATGAAACTATCAATCCCATTTCAGGAAATTAAAAAACAAGAGTTCAGCATTGACACAAGAATAATTTCCTTTTTCGCAATATTTTCTTCTACGTAGTATATAAGCCTAAATCACCGCTGAGGCATCTAAAAGCTATGCTTTGTCATCTCTGAATTTTAGGCACATAAGAACTATATTAGATCTTAGTAACAACACTGAAGACAGAAATCTCTGTTTAGCAGGTTAAGACTCAGTATGCATATTTTATTTCTGAACATGTATGCTTAGTATAGCTTCTAGAAAGATTAGTATTTTTTCCCCTCAAATTAATTAATCTACAATAAATTCCAATTGCACAAAAATAAATGACAAATTCAGATACAGTTTTCTGATAATTCTCTTAAATTTGTGAACAGTGTGAAAATGATGTACTTTTGGCCAAACTCAATAAATGATTGTTGTGGTCCCACCAGGAGCACTTCTTTGGAACAACCAATGGACTCAACAGCTGATGTCTGTACTTTCTCACTTGGGTGTTAGGTCATGTCATCAGAGAACAGCACAGGCCTTTTCTCAGTCTGGGTAATCCTGCCAGTCAGTTCACATGCTTTTTGAAAGCCAACTAGGCAGCAACACTGAAAGCAGAGAAGAATTATATTAGGAAAGGAGAAAAAAAAAAAATAAAAGTTTGCATCAGGTACGGATAAGTTTGAGGTAAATATTTTATTTCATGTGTGTTTTTCATCATTATATTTCACATATTTTTGAAAGTGGGTTTTGACATATATCTGTGGTCTGTAATACATTATCTACAGTATAATTTCTGGATATAGACATAAATGTACAAAAGTGGGAAATATTTCTCTTCAGCTTGCTGTCAGATTCTTTGGTGGTAGGATAGTAAATCAATAATATAAACATGCCTCTTCACTGAAGCTCCTTATATCCGTTGTACATTTGTATGTATATAATGCCAGCACTGGTCATTAGAAAATTGCTCTAAAATTACCCTGTTAAAAAAATGTGAATCATCCTTATGAATTTAGTGTTATAAAATGCTAATCATTTATAATATAATATAATCATTCTAAATATTTCAGCAATAGGTAAATAAATAATGTAAAATACCTGGTCATTAAAATGTCTTCTGGAAAGAGAAACTAATATTAAGTGAGATATTTTATCATTAGGACTTGCTAGGATCAGAATGAATGAGGGAGGAAAGCACTTTCGTCAAGTCAACAGATGATTCTCCAGAAGAAATTTTTGTTCATTCCTCCACTGTCTGACGGTTTTTAGAAATTGTAGTTGAGAAGCATTATTTAATGTTCAGTAAGTCTAGCAAATAACTATGCAATAGCTTCCAAACTGATGTTTGAAACCATTGCACAGTTATTTTTATTGTGCAATTTTATAGTATTATGAAATTGCTAATGAAACTATTATCTCTAGCTTCCAATTTTTTTACTAGTTAGCAGTAGTGCAGTATTTTCAGGGAAGCAAATGAAAATCAAGCATTCTTTGTTAAAATAGAACTAATATGGAAGTACTATTAAGGAACATCTGTTCTCTTACCATTTTCAGCTGCCTCAGTTACAATGATCATCCTTTTTAATAGCTAAACACCTGTCTTTTATTATATTTGATAGAATTCTAAATTTCATTTAATTTCCAGTCTCTTATCTGATTTTGAAAATGTTTTACTTCTATAATGCCCATTTACATGGTTTATTACCTTAATTCTTCTGTTTAATCTTGAGAACACTAAAAATGATTATGGGATTAATTGTGCAGGAAAGTAATATTTCTC
>QUSF01000007.1:39462344-39518483 GCA_003676055.1 Chloebia gouldiae
GAAAGGAAAGGAAAGGAAAGGAAAGGAAAGGAAAGGAAAGGAAAGGAGGAAAGGAAAGGAGAAAAGAGTGTCCTTAAAATTAATCATTTCTAGTGCCATTAGGATGAAGATATAGTCCTGCTTCTCATGGTACCACCACTGACTACTTACTGTCACTGTTGAACACATTAAATGTCTGAATATTGCAAATACAAACAAGAAATAAAATTGAGCTAGGATAACCCTTTCTTTCAATAAGGAGCAACAGGGAAATAGTATATACAACACCTTGTTCTCACTTGTTCTGAGAATCTTCTGCCCACTTTCTGTCACATACTAACCCGTGAAGTAAGTTTTGGCTTCTGTATCAAAACCCATGACACCGGACACAAATTTGGTATTCTAAATGAGGTTATTTGACAAGAATGATTCTCTACTGTAAATAATTGCTCTTTGATATGCATGAAAAAAAAAAAAAAAACAAACCCTGATAAATTACTTCCTCAAAGCAATCAATATTTAGATCTTCCTTACTCATATATGGGATCAGGATCATGGAAAGTGTCATACTGAGTGGCATAGTCATTATTAGAATCATAGAACAGTTTGAGTTGGAAGAGGATGTTTTAAATGCCATCTAGTCCACCCACTCGTGTACTTGAAGAAACCATCCTGTCTGTCTGGAATCACCTCCCTATTCTCCATTTGCCTTAGCACAGCTTCTAGGAGGATCTGCTCCATGATCTTCCCAGACACAGAGGTGAGGCTGACAGGTCAGTAGTTCTCAAGATGCAGTTTATTACCCTTCTTAAAGATGGGTACAAGTCTGGCCCATCCCAGATATCTGATACAGGAAATCTTTCAGTCAGCAGGTACAATGTGTCTAGGGGAAAAAGTTTTTCTTTTGCTCTCATTATTATTATACACCCTGAAGAATGACAATTAGTTTCTCTTTTATAACTCCTATTTTTTTTTTCTTTTTTAATGGAGTTTGGTACTGTAGCAAGATTGTCTTTACAGGATATATGTACATCCACATATTTATGTATGGGAGAATTCTACAGAAACAGAAGTTGCAGGGCTTTTTATTTTCTATCAGTAGCCATGCAATTATTAAATATGAAGATTCACAAATCAAAACTTCTCAAACTAAATATTAATATCACCATTCAAGTGCAAGACTGTTGGATGTTCCATTATCATTTTCATGACTTGAAATTCAAGGCATACATTGAGAAAGTCTCATGGGCTACAATTGCGAACATGCTGCTTTTGGTGCTGTGTGCCTTCTGTCTTCTTATTGATACCTCTGATATTCATGCATGTGAAAAACCTGTACAACACGATTATGTATTTCTAGAGTTGTTTGTGGTTTTAGATCTCAAAGTGTTTTATTAAAAGATGGCAGAATTTTCATGTTATGCATGCTAAAGGTAAGCGAAAGGAATGTCAGCATTTTTGCTCTCTCACCTAAGACAAATGGAAAAACTGACAGAAGAGTTGTCTCTCAAAGCTGAATAATTTGTAGTTCTCATTGCAATTATGAGTCTTCCAGTGTGAACTCTAGGTATAAACATAGAAAACGCTGCTTGAGAGCAGCAGATTCTGGGAATGGCCTGGGTGAGCTTGTGTCAAGGCACTTGGGTACATGTGTTCCACACCACAGTGGATGCTGTAGAGCTGCACTCATAGTTATAAGCCATGAGAGCCATAGATCATACAGGGCCCTGCCCCTGGACACAAAGCTGCTCAGGTGTAGCCACGGAGTTACAGTGAAATCAGGAGTCCATCTGCTTAAGTTCAGAATCATGATTGAATTTATTGGTATTCTACTTCCCTAAATTTCCAGATGAATTCACAGAGTATTCGTGCCTTTTCTGCCACTGACAATCTGTTTTTGAGATCTACATTTTCTTCATTGCTGGTATTATTTTTGTTCAGTTGCAGGCTTAATTAATCAAGCCCAAATCCAAAAGCTGAGCTTCATTAATTGAAAGTTCACTCTCAGTGTTTCCAATAAAAAGTTCTAGTGATCTTCAGAAGTGTTTAATTCCTTCCAGAAGTGCATCTTTCCTCTTTTCCCGTCTTTCTGTTTCAGATGTTAAAGGCAATTTCATTATTAATAACAAGGAGACCAGAAGTCTTTAGTGTGATGATTATACAAACCAGTTTGAGATTTTATCAGAGCTAACATTGGCAAATCTTAGCTCTAATAGCCTGTGGGTGCCTCTGAAAATAGTTTGATTTGTTTGTTTCTCTCTCTTTTTGTGGCTTGTACTGTTATCTAACTGCCAGTGGTCTGAATGAGAGTTCTCCACAGATAAGCATTGCTAGAGCCAGATGACTTATTATCTTTATCACTCGTCTTCTCTAAAACAGAGAGTGATAAATTCAGATGTTCAGATGTTTTCACTTTTTTAGATATTGCATGGTGATTACTATGTGGTTCAACGCATTAGTTTGCCAAGTGCTTGCTCATTTGAACATACTACTGAACTTGTAAAAAATACTAAATTGGTCTGTTTCGATGTGCAAGGTGCTGAATAAGCCTCCAACATACTGAGAACTATGTCAGTCATCTTACCATGTGGGATTTTGTTCTGAGACAATTAATTGACCATTTTTAGAAATGCCTAAATATATAAGTAGGTATATTTAGTTGTCTTTAAATTGTCAGTAAATAATATTAGATTTTTGATAATTTCTATCAACTTAGTTCCATTTAATTAAGAACTTGTGGAATTTTATGCATGATACTTTCCAGGAAGAAGAGGAGGGGAAGGGTGAGAGGGGGAATTAGGAGGAGAGATTAGTAGGAGGTGGGAAATGGAATAACAAAAAATTCCTCTTGATACATTTTCTCACTCCTACTTTTGCCTAATAGAATTTGGCTTTGAAAAAGTATACTTTGAAAAAGTGTACTTTGAAAAAGCATGCAATGTTAACTGTGATTAATGCTCACCAGTAGGTCTAGCTAACTTTTTTGGGACTGAACAAATGGAGAAATCTAGTGAAAAATTGATGCTGTTGATAAGGGTACCTGTGACTCAGAAGTATGCTCTAACAGGTTGACTTAAGATAATTGAGAAATTAATTTTACCCTCTGCTGTGTTCTAAGTAAAAAAGCTTCCAAAAGCTTGCTACCTGCTGTCTTTTAATGTGGTAATTATGTCTGGGCAGGTTTTTTTCTGCTGTTAATCTGTGCCTTGAAAAGCCTGATGCCAGTATGTAAATATTAAATTTTCAAACAGGGAGTCTGATAATTTAACCATTTCACCTGGGGAAAGACTGTGAAAGGTAGTACTTATTTCATCAGGTAAGAATATTGTGTCTGTTTTTACATAATTGGGTAGCAACTAACTAAAGGAAACTTCTTCCCCATTTTAGATCTGACCCTGCATTTCTCCAGCTTGCATGTGATTTTCCATTCCTAAAGGTTGGGGCACAAATGTTTTCAGAAGGAACAGGAGGATGAGTGCTGGTGGTAATAAACTGTCTCTTTTATGTTATGAAGAAACATATAATTTTTTTCTGGGAAATATTTAAATGTATATTGGTGTAGGGTCTTAGCCTGATAGCACAAGACTCTGACAAACTCCTTGCTAACTTTCACTAATTGGAAAGCTCCAGGCATGCAGAACATAGCATGGGAACTTCACGCCGGATGGATCTCTAACCATCAAATTAATAGAGACAATTACTGTGAAGAATGTTTTTTCTTTGTTTTCCAGCCAAACCCTGTAAGTTGTGGGCAATAAAAACAGTGATGTGTATTATATTGCCAGAGTTTTGTGCATCTTTGGACTGAAAATTTCCTTTTATGTACATTATAACTTTCATGCAGTTTAAAATCATTGTCAGGATTTTGATGTAATCAAATTGTATTGGGTTTGTATGGCCATGGGTTTGGTAGTGGGAGGGCTAGAGGGGGGTAGAGGGGTGGGTCCCATAAGAAGCTACCAGGAACTTCCTCAGTGTCCAGCAGAGCCAGTCCATGCTGATTCCACAGATGGACATGCCTCTGGCCAAGGCTGGACCAATTAGAAATGATGGCAATGCCTCTGTGATATCAAAGGAGAAAGTGAGGGGACAGTTTTATGTGCAGCCAGAGAAGCGCGGAGTGAGAACATGTGACAACAATTTTGCAGGCACTAAGGTCAGTGCAGACGGAGGGCAGGAGGTGCTCCCAGAACCAGAGCTGAGATTCCCCTGCAGTCTGTGGTGCAGCCCGTGGTGAGGCAGCTGTGCCCCTGCAGCCCATGAAGGTCCACAGGGATGGAGAGATTCACCTGCAGCCTGTGGATGTGCCCGTGCTGAAGCTGGTGGAAACCTGGAGGAAGCTGTGACCCCATGGAGAGAGAGGCCCTGGTCCCAGTCTGGAGCAGCCTGTCCTTAGAGGACTGCACCCACTACAGTGGAAGAGTGACCTGCACTGCAGCACTTTTGGGACTGTTGCCCATGGGATGGACCCGTATGCTGCAAGTTGCCCAGAGCTGCTGCTAGTGAGATGGAGCCACATCAGAGAAGTTCATGGAGAGCTGTTGCCTGTGGGAGGGACCTCATGGTGCAGCAGGGGAATGACTCCTCTCTCTGAGCAGCTGGAGAAGCCTCAGGTGATAAATTGACCATAACCTCCACTCCCTGTCTCCTGGTGCTTTCCGGAGTAGGAGGTAAAGCTGGGAAGGAGAGAGGGGTGGTGGTGTGGTGTTTTTTAAGGGTTTATTTTACTTCTCATTATTCCACTCTGATTTTTTAATTTAAAAATTCCCTTCATATCTCTAAGCTGAGGCTGTTTTGCCAATGATGGTATTTGATGAGCGATCTCTCTCTGTCCTTATCCCAACCTATGAATCCTTTGTTAAATTTTCTCTCTGTCCAGCTGCAGAGGGGAGTCAGTGAGAGGCTTTTGTGGGTGCCTGGCATCTGGCCAGCATCAACCCATGACACAAATTTCTAGTGTTTAAAACAGCAAGAAAAAGGATGCCTTAAGGTTCGTAGAAAATGGGATTTGTAATCCATTGCAAATGTTCTCCCTGTCCAAATGGTGTGTACCTATCAATGTCACATACCAAACCATAAAACAGCTTCTGATCCAGAAATGGAAGTGGAGATCCTGCAATTCTGCACATGTTGCCTTGTCTGGGGCCTCCCAGGCTCTACTCTACTGTCAGGACTGTGAATGGTGTACTCAGGTATGCAGCAACTTCTTTTCATCAAGGACAAACAGTGGATTTTTCCTCAGGTTGTGAGCCAAAATAAAAACTAGCTTTTATTGGGCACATCTGTGTTGACCTCAACCCTGGAATTTCAGTATTCTTTGATCCCTTTTTTTCACATTCTGTTATATGTTAAGAAATATACTATGAGGCTAGGCATTGTATTGCAAGAGCAAGTAGTGGTCCCAGTTGACAATAGCTCATTTGTATATTACAAGAAAGAGTGGGGAAAGACTGAACTAAAACCCGCTCTTTTTGCCTAGATCCTTTATATCGTGAGATCCAATAAAGTCACCTAGAAAATCATAGAAAGCTGTTTCTTTGATTTTTTTAAAATTATTCGTTACTTACCTACTCTTAAGAAGAAATTAGTAGTCTTGTTTACACAAGTGTAATGTGCTGAAACAAATATATGAAAAGGAGTGGGTAGCCTTTCATTTAAATGCCACCAACATTTTCGTAAAGCTCCAAATAGTCTTTCTTCTCATCTTTAGAATGCCTTATAAAATGTATAACTAAATTCAGAAATTTCAAATTGAATTTCCCTATAGGGATAATGATAACTTTCAAATCTCACAGAGTGGCCCTCTCCAAAAATCAGCTCTTTACGTTACTGTGCCATTTTTATTTTATTGTGCCAACTTCTTTCTGACTTTTTCTTTGGAGACTCTCTAAAATAGTTATATTAGAAATGAATAAAATCACACCCCAGAAACACAATTCGAAAGCCATGAAAGCACTTGAATAATATGAGAAATGATTTATTTAATAAAGATACAGTAAAGAAAGTTATTGTTCGATGGAGTGTAATTCAGTAGAAGAGAAATAAAATTATATTTAAATGACAATTTACAAAAATTTTCCTTTTATTTTACATGTGAACTATAGTTTCAGGATAAGAAAGGATAGATTTTGATAAGGAAAAGATTTAATGAATAATGAAATATATTATGAATTTCTTTTGAATAAAGGTGGGATGCTCTCTGTCTTCAGTTGATTTAAATACATGTTATATTACTATTTTCTGTCAGGAGTGCACTCCATAGGTCCATAGAGGCTTACTTTGATTCTCTATTTGGGAAATGGTTATCACATGGAATTTTCATTATTTCTTTGCTGTTGAAGTAGTATTTTTGCATCTATGTTTATTAGAAGAAATTCAAGTAGTAGCCAGGGGAGGCTGATTACATGACAGAAAGTTCCTTCTTTGCTCTTACCTTTTTAAGATTAAAATATTTGCTTCACAAAATCTCCTTAAATATCTATTGATTTATTTTTATATATTACTGTCTTTTCAGTATAAAATTAAGTTATGTGGGACAAAAATCTTGTCTTACACAGCCTCAGGGGGCATTAAACTAGAGCGAGTCGAGAAAAACAGTGCTTCATCATTGTCTTGTTGCTTATGAAGTCATTTACATGAGAGCAAAGGAGGCAGAAAATGCTACTGTTTTGTTATGAGTAATACAGAGAAATAAATAGGTGCAGCTGCAGCTGTGCTATTAATGGTAGGGAACTGTGCTTCTCCATAACCACTATTGTATTGTGTAAGTAGAAGCTTGTATATTGAGTAGGTCAGTCATGTTATCTGAGTTATTATGCTCTTGATTCATAGTTTGTCAGCAGTGCAGAATCAGCCTTAAGGCATCAGCACAACATAGGATCATAGATTTGAAAGAGTTAGACGTTTAACTACTTAATGAACAAAAGTTTGTGTTTTATTCTTGTAGGTAAGTATAATTTGTTCAATGAAGTTGGTAACATCAGGAAAATAAATATTTTTCAGATAAGTGTATAAAGTCTTGTACCTTAATATGTTTAAAAAATGAATGATTAGTTTCTTTAGAGGTTATTAAAAATGAACAGAGAAAACAGGTGATAGTCTGGTGATATGACTTTTATATGTACATATTTGAGTTGTAATTTATCCATGATTCCCTAGCAGAAGTCCTGGAGCCCTTATGGTAGTTCTCTGACAATATCAACTCAATTCTCAGTTGGTCAAAATGCAGTGCAGTGTTAGGAAATGTTAGACTTATTAAGAAAGGAAATGATTTGATACGGTGTATCCACTACATATAATGTATATATATTGTTTTATTTATATATATATATTTTTTTCAAACAGCATATAATCACCACATCTTGATTAAGGTAGGCAGTAAAGTCCACAGGATTTAAGTAGGACAAGAAAGGCCCACAATATAATTTGGGAAAGTAAGAAACATAAGACTGTATGGGCCAAGATAGGGAAGTGTTTCAGAGAGAAGGATTTTTGTAGATAAACTCTTTAGTGAAAAGAAATTCAAGATGCAATGAAACAATTGAAGAGCAGATTTTCAAGTGGCAGAAAGTTTGTTGATTTTTTTTTTCTCTACAGAGACAGAACATTAAGTTGTAGGATTCATCTGTGACAAGGTGTTCCGGAAATCAAAAGTGAGTGTCAATCTAAATAATAGTACCAAACAAAATCATCTATCAATAACAGTGTTCTGGAGTCAACATCTGATCCTGAAAATCTTGAACCAGAGGATTTCTACAATTTGGAAAGATGTGCCTGTGGAATCTTTTCATACACATTTCCTCTTAACATCTGCTACTGGCTGATGATGTGAAGATGATAAAATAGGAGGATGTAATGACTGGTTCTCTACTGCTAAATAAAACATGGTAAGGGACCTTCCTCTGGTCTTAAGGCCAAGTATTATATCTTGGCTGAAACCAAACTTCACTCTTGGCTCTGGATCTCTTCTGGGATTTATGCCATGCTTTTTTGTTCTTAGAAAATAGTTATAATTTTGTGGGAGTGTTGTTTGTTTGGGTTTTTTCCCTTTTTGTTTTTCAGTTCGAAGTGTCTGAAAAAACATGAAGGAAGTACATTGGGTTAGTAAAATCATACTACAAGTCTGAGAATATATTTTACAAGGTTTGGGATGTGTCACAAGGGCCAGCAGGGACACTTCAGGGTCTGCAAGCCCTGTTAAGATACAGTGTGTGAAGGGAGCCAAAGCTGATGCAGTCTAATCCAGACCACTTATTAGGAATGGCAGATGGCATGGGTGTCTCCTGAACTTTGCCTAGGCACTGCCCCAGGGGATGCTACTTGGCACAGATTAAACCTGACCTCTGTAGCTAAGAGTTAAGCAGTTCAGGTGATGGAAGCACCACTGCTCAAGCTTCTTACCCTGAGTGTTTTTGTTTAGCAGTGTTTCAGATGCAGAGTGGTGCCTTGCCTTCCCAGTGAGGTTATAACACGGCTTCTGTTTGAGCTTCTGGCCAAGGGAACTTGAAAATGTGATGTGTTTACTTTTTATCCAAAGGGAAATCCTGGTATAAATTTTTATAGTGGGGTCAAACATGGTTGAATATTATATTATTTATAAAGACATGTTTATTCTTTGAAGCTGTTTCAAGTTAGGGTAAGTTAACCACAAAGTTCCTTATCCCTAGATTTTTAAATCCCTGTAAGAAGTTCCCCTCAGCACCTTCTCTGTTTCTTCTGTAGAATATATTACTTTTATTAGTCTGCTCTCCCAAAAAATCCCTTGAAAAATGATTTAATATGCACTCTCCATTTTTTGTCTTAGAGATGTATCATATACAGGCTGGATGACTTATAGTTTGCCTAAGATATCATATGAAAACAGAAATTTTGTGTAAATTGTCAGTGACTTTCACTATGGTCTGTATTTCTATTCTGATGCATTTTCAACAGTTATTTTATTCAGTGGAAGAAAGATTTCAGTCAACAGATACAGTTAAGTTTTATGTAGAGCAGGGGTTTTACTAGGATGAAGAACTGAGAAGTTTAGCAGAGTATGTAAGTGCAACTGTGGACAAAATGAATTATCTGATCTAGCAGAAAAAATACCTATGCTTCAATATAGTTGAGGCGGTTAAAAACAAGGGCACAATAAAGTAGGATTTGGAGATTTCCCAAAAATTATTAGAAAATAATTATTTTTATTTTGTTGAGAGCCTTAAAACACATTCTGAATGCTGAATACAGCTGCAGGGACACCAGAGATGGCAATGCCTACATCAAGAAAGATACAGTCTCCTCTCTAAAGCCAGTTGAGAATCCTTGGCTCATGAAGAGTACAGCCCTTCTCAAGCAAGATATATTGCTTGTGACAGTAGCAAGTCTTGTGCCTTGAATTTCTTGAGAGTCAGAAGTTGCCCAGGAGCCAGAGAATTTCCACCCTCGCATTACAAGAAAGGTGGGCTGCAAAAGAAGCAGAAGTTCCAGACTACAGAAACAACCCTGGGGGGTAAACCAGAATGCTGACCCCAATTTTCACTTGTGCTAGGCAGCAACAGTGAACACACAAAAGATGAAGGAAACTTTGGAACCTGCAGAAAGAAGGAAAACTGGAAAGAGTCTTATTTACAAGGTAGAAAAATGATGGATGTATAGGTTGAAAAAATACCAAAACAAACCACCAACCCAGCAGCTGAAAAACAAACAAATAACCTCCCAATGTTAAAATTTAATCCAGGAGACTTCATATTTCATTTAATTTTGAAAAGCTTAGCTGCAAGTGCAAGTGTTAGAGAAAAGAGCAGTACACACAACAGTATCTCTGGCTTCTCAACAATGTGTAGTCTCTGTGGCAGCTCCTTTGAAATCCCTCAGTTCGCCCCATGAAATGACTGTTGCATTGTTCTTGGAGCACATTAGTTGTCTGCAGGCTCCATCTCAGCTATTCTTTGAATTCAGCAAGGCACTGAAGTACTACTCCAGGCCTTTGCCTGGTGATTCAGGACTACAGCAGGTGTAATTAAGCTCAGGCATGCTGGTAGGAAGCCCAGGACTGCTCATACAGTATGTGTGCACTATAAATGAAGCTCCTGTTGTTATAAAAGAGTCTGTTTTCAGTATCCTGCCATTCCTATTGCAGCACAGGACTGTTCTGCAGCAGGGAATCTTTTAGGTAACAGCAATGAGAACTGACTATGATGGGTCGCTTGACATGTGTCTGCAGGACCTGGGTAAAGGAGTTCAAACAGGAGGATTACAGGATTTTGAAGTCATGAATACCTGACTTAACTCTTTGATGCTTGCAGTGAAGATTTTCCAGTACTTAAACAGCACCAAAATAATTCATATTAACACTGGGATTGTTATTAAAAAAAAATTGACAGAAATTATATATGAACTTCTGGACTGTTTGAGCATGCTATGTCAGTGTATGGGGTACATTGTCTGAGAAACTTGCTTAGTATTGAGCTTTTGTCTGAGGAAAGCCCTGGTGGCATTTGTCTGTAGATGTGTGTTTGAATAGCAACTGCCCTAATTTAAATAAGTAACTGTTTCTGGTAAAGTTAAATCTGTCTTATATGCATCCAGATATGACTGTGCAGTACATTAAGCTAAAATGTCCTTACATCCCTCTTACATGCAAATTTAATTTTCCTTGTGAAAAGTCAATGGATAGATTTTGCTATCCTTAGAGCGAAAATCTGATTCTATAATTTTTAGAAGAGCTATCAAATTCCACTTATACTGTGGATGCAAACACTCACTAAACTGATCTTAGGGAGAGCAGAATATCTGCCTTCTTCAAAATAAGTTCTGTAAGAACATACAATAACCTTGGTATATTCAATTGCCTAATGGCCTTTTATTCATTTAGGTTCCAGTTAACCAGGGTACTGAAGGAGATACATTACTTCAAATGCTCAAATAGTCCCCATGAAATTAAAGAAAGTGTGCCTGAAGTTAACTACCTGTTAAAATTCCCTAATGAATAGAATCTTAGAATATGAGCTGCTTTTGCAGAGACTTTTTATATAATTAACCTCTTTTATGCCACTGTGCAGCTTTAGAGTACTATTGAAATGCAGCATTAGAATCATGCAGCTTGAGAAAAGAATTTGATTGCCATATGGGAGTGCCTGTATCAGCAAGAACTCTGACAGGATCTCTTTTCTCAGACCTAGACCAAAACTCATCTATCTTCTGCATACGCAAAGTCATGAACATAGGAGCATTAAAAGTGAAATATTGTATGCAAAGGGATGTATTTTCTATGTAGTTAAAAATACTTTGAATGACTTTATGAATAGAGGCTATATAGAATGCAACAATGTTAGGGTTTGTTCTTAGGTGAGTGTTCTTTTCCTTTATATTATCATAAAAGAACAGTCCTACAGCAACAGGCCACTGCTATTGGAACAGTTTATTAGGCAGGAATAAAACATCTGAAATAAAATAAACTTCTAAAGGCAACAGAAAAAAAATGGAAGCAGTCAGCAAATTACACAAGATGCTGCTTGCTATTCTATTCCCTTCAGAGAATCTGGAGGGAAAATCAGAATGTCTGGATGTCTCAGGTAATTTTAAACAACAAACCAATGTTGTTTTGTTTTATTGTTACCTCAACATTAACATCAAATATACTTTCTCATCCTTAAAAAAAAATACCTTAAAAATAGAATACAGCTCTTATATTTTGCAATCACAGGAACAGATATCATTCTTCCACCCACTCTAACATTGCTGTGATTCAGTTTGAGTTCAAAATGACCATTATAATCCCCAAATCCCTTTTTTTTTTTTTTTTTCATTTTTATCACTACATCACTTTTGTGATTAAGGTAGTTTGCTAAAATAGTGGCTGAAATGTTCTGAGTCTCACAATAGCTGGTAAATTGCAACCTTAATGTGCTGGTTGCAGAAGGGTAATGACAGTACAAATTGTGACCAGTTTTGTAATCTTTCTGTAAAGCTGTATCAGGAAATCAGGCAGTTTGGAGCAAAATTCTAATCGGAGGCTCTTTCATGAAGCATGAAGACAGCTTTAGAGTGTAGCTCAGTTTTGGAGATCATACTGATTTATTATTTTTTTTATATATCTCTAAGGTTTGTGACAAATTCGCTCTTTGAATTTGGAATATTTTAATTAAAATTTAGACAGGCACTATGGGCAAAAAATCCCCCTGAAGTCAGCTTTTGCAGTGGGTAGAGCAGTGAGCCATAACAGCACTGTTTTAGTTTGCCAGCGCTTCAGCTTCTGCTCTTTGCCTGCCTCGGATGTGGAGACAATGGGCCCTCGGGAGCAGACAGCGTGGGTGGGGTTCATTTCTCAAATCCAGACTTCACCATGTGCTCTAATCACTCTGGGCCCCTTTCTAGCGTGCAGTTCATCTTATCCTAATTTGCAGGTCTGAAATAAATGGCAAGGACTGTGCTCTAGAATTGCCTATTTGTCTCCCCGGATGCTGCAGTGAACAGCTCACGCTGTTGGCATCCCAGGTTAGATGAGACAAACCCTGTCCTTTGTGTTGGTACAGGGCGTAATGCTCACAAGGGACAGGTCTCAGTGCAGGGAGGCTGCACTGTTGCAGGGCTGTGTAATAGATGTAGCTTCCTTTGAGACAGTAGACATTGCTGTAGGCTGCATGTGTTTTACCCCCTTGCTGATTTGCCCTGTGTGTAAGCATTTGCACAGTAAAATAAAATAAACCAAAACAATAATAATAATAATAACAACAATAATGCCTTTTTTTTGTTGTGCTTTTCACTTTGCTCAGAGGCCAAAGTCCTTGTGGGTTGTTATATCATTGACTTTTAATCAGTAATGACAAATTTTTGGCTTTTAGAAATACTCATTCTGAGGCAAAACGGCTTACACAGCATTACCTGTCAAGAGACATCATCCTTCTGCTGATTTTTTTGTACTCCTAGTTATGTTCCATGCTGTAATCCTTCTCTTTAGAGTAGAAACACCTAGATTTTAGTGCATGTAAGGGACACTTTTTCAGTGCTGTGCCTAAAAATAAAAATGCAAATTTCTTGTTCTCTATTTGACTGTACCTTACTCATCCTGCCCCCTCTGCTGGCTGGTAAGTGCAGGATCACTTTTCACGCGGCCTTGGTTTCCAGTAGGTAGCACCTAAGACTGTATTTTATGGATGAGAGCACTGTGAAATGCATGGAAGCGCCTGTCCTACACTATATAAAATGCTTGCTTCTTTTTTTTTTTTTTTTTTTTTGTTTCCTGATTTTTTTTTTTGTGAATTTTCTAGGTAATTTTCTCAGTTAAAAGCCGGCAGACCTTTTGAAACACAGGTAGCAAACCACAGATGGCAAGTCTAGAAGACTTTGAAGTATTCCTTTCTCATTGAGAGTCTTCATGTTCCAAAATACAGGTGTATATGCAGCTGGGTAACTCCCCATAGGGCCATCCTCAGCAGAAAAGGGGGTGTTTTTGCAGTAGATGTGTGCCATCCATACTGTCCCTGGGGAAGAGGGGATCCTAAAGGAGACAGGTTCACCAACTTGATAATTAGTTCTCTCCACAGGAATGGCACAAAGCAACTTTATTTCTTTATTTCTTTATTTATTTAGTTATTTAGTTTTCAGTAGGAAATCATGATTCATATTTGTGTTTTGTTTGGGATAATCAATTTAATCTGAAATCTGATAAAATACTCATAGGGATTTTAGAGAATCCTGAGAAAGTAGCTATGTAGCTTGTTTTAACAATAGATATTGAAAATAAGTTGAAGAATCCAGATTTTGACTTTTTTTTTTGTCTTATAGCCTCATAATACAACATAAGGTGAATGATTCTGCTATACTGCCCTTGTAACTAGAAGCAATAAGTTTCACTCATCAGAGATTAGAGAAAAGAGAGTGAAGAGAATTAGTCCATTCTTTGTGATTGTAACAATGGATATTTTTATTTCCAAAGGATCTCTGGCTTTGCTTCATTCTCCAGTGGTAACCCTGAGTCCTAAGAATTTGTTAGCAAATAGTCCTTTTATAACATAGTCCTGTCTTTTTGACACCACGACACTCAGCAGGTTGATCCTTTTCTCATGGTTTCCTCAGCTGTAGGTTAATGTAAATATATTTAAACCACAAATCAGTCTGGGACTGAGTCTTCAGAAATATATAATTTTTAAAGATAATTTATCTATAGCATATTTTTGTTTTGCACTAGTGACTTATTTTGTGTTCAATTTTGAAAAAAGGCTCCAAAGACAGAGGTGTCTAGAAGGTCACCAGCTATCCTAAAAGTCATCTGCTATAATGTGCATCAAATTACTGGGCCAAATTATTTAGCCCTTTATTGAACTAGAATAGGTCTCTGTGGCAAAATTAATAGTAAAGTTTATACATGCACACAGCATACATATTTGACTTCCGTGTCAGAAAGTGAGACAGCAAGCCTTGGATCAATATTTAGAAGATAGAAAACAGAAGAAACTTTCCTCTCACCACACTGCCTTTAATGGGATATAATCCACTCATTCCTGTTTTTTTTTTTTTGTCCTTAATTTCAATTATTAAGGAACTTAGTAGTGGGCTGAGCTAGCTACTGCAATCTACCTCATTTGTCTGAGGGGGATATACAGCTGCATCAGAGAAAGGGTGCTTGTGTGCTCACTGCGTAGACTGAAAAAATAAAACAAAGGGTACACTTATACCACTATAGACTGTATTCCACTATAGAGTGATATACCACTACCACAGGTAGGTGGCATCCAGACCAAGACGTGCTGTAACAGTCCTTCATAATGGTAAATGAAAAAAGCAGTTACTTATTTAGTCTTGAAATTTTAACAATTTTTTTTTGGGAATTATTGTTTGAGGAAGAAAAGAGAAGGACAGTGTCCTCAGTTACCTAAAGTAACAGAAATTTAATTTAAATCGACAAATGTTTTCTTTTTCAGTTTCTATGTTTATGAAGAGATAAAAAAGCTTGGGCATATGCAGTTTCTCTCATCTGCATGCTTCACTTGAAATATGAACAGAGCAAGGCACTCCCCTGCCATGACCCTGGGCATCTTGACTGCATTCAGCTGTGATTATCAGAGCAATGGTATCCACAAGTATTGAAGTTCCAATGCCACTTGGTGTCACAAAGTGTCTAAGGAAGGGCTCTTCTAAGATGGAAAGAGTGGATGGAAATGAACTGCGAATAAGGAAAGCCTAATAAGGAAAAAATAAGAAAAATAAAGGCTATTTCTTAGGTGATACACCTTCTGGTATAGTAGATTTCATTTGAAATTACTGTCTAGTACCTGAAACACACGGGTGGTTAACAGTGTGACATTAAGATGACTGATGCTATCTGCAATTCAAACCCTCCTCTGCAGAGGGAGGGGGTAGGGTAAGAGAAAGAAATTCCTCTTAATGCAAAGCTTGGATAGCAGCATTATATGCAGTTATACAGGTCACTGCCTTCTGCATTTTTATAGTAGCAAATCTCTATAAACCATGCTGTACTTGCTCTACTGTTCAGAAATATACAGTAAATCCCCTAGAGACCATACTGAATTTCTAGGACAGGTATGTCTGTTGCAAAAGGTGATTGGATTTTGAATATGCTCAAAATCCTCTAATGTTCTTTTATTAACACTGGACCTTCTTGAACTTGTCTGTATATCCTAGGTGTTAAATGAGGCATTGTATTTGCATAAATTAGTCCCATGCATTTCCCTGAATTACCTCAGCTGGAATCCTCATTATTAGGATAATGTAGCTTCCTGTCGTGTTTGGGAGGGATTCTTGTCACACAGAATAAACTCTGACACTCTGCTCATATTTGGTCTTTCAACAAAAGATAGGCCTTTTCCCATTAGTATGCTCTTTTTTTTTCCTTTGTATATTTTTTTCTTCCGCAGAACCGGATGCAGTGGTACACGAGAGGGCTTGAGTTTTACAGTGAGTACCCAAGACGAAGCAGCAAGTGGGACAGAAATGAGCTGCCTGGCCTGAGACCACATTTTGAACCCAGGTGATGTATGATGTGTATTATCCTCTACTCACCTAATCCCCAGTCTCCATGAAAGAGAAGAAGATGGTTATCTGAGCTAGGAATAAACAGCAGCATCTCCCTGATCCAGGTGGAAAACAACCGGGTTGAAGGATGAAATACCTATCTGAAAACAATGTTGTTGCCAACAGTGTTAGCAAAAACAAAATCCCCAGTGTCTTTTTCCTTCCCAGGAAAACAAAAGTAAATAATGAAAGTAACTTTGCCCATTCTGGTATTTTAGAGAAAGAGATCAATGTGATAGTTGGATTTGGAGAGTGAGAACTGAAAGTTAAGCAAGAACAAAAAAGAAAATGAGCTGACTAAATTTTGCTTGATGTAATGCCTCCAAGTGAGATGTTGTATGACAGTTTAAAAGCAATACTTAAAAAAAAAAAGCAAAAGGACCATGACCTTAAATGCTTATATAAAAATATTTATATTCTCTATGCATATATATATATATCTAAAATAGTTGATACACTTTAAATGAAACACATTCTGTAAGAGTTCCACTTTCTCAATAGCATTTTCTTTTTGAAGGTAGAGGTCTCATTCATGAACCATCCTTGTACAGAAAGAATGATATAAAAATTGTAGGTATTGTGGGCATAAGAAATCCCAAATAAATTCAGAAGGATGCCTTGAAAGTCAGAAATATTATCTTCCCAGGTAGAAATAGATTAGAAGGATATTTTATGATTAAAATAAAAGAATTATGTCGTCTGTAATGTGGCTTAAGGTTTATTCAGCTAGCAGATGTTTTTCTTCAGGCATTAGTCTGTTAAAGGGTAGCACTCAAATTTCTGTTGAGAAGTAAGATGCAGATATCTGCCTTTGACTGAAGTAATGCCTCTGTGAAGGCTTGTCAGTCTCATTCCAAGATTACTTGATTTTGTTTTAAAAACCTTCTTCATATGGGATTCCAAAAAATGGTCTTTGACGCCTAAGGAAGGCATCTTGGTTTCCCCCCAAGCTGATGGTTAGTATTCATTAGGAGGAGCTGACTTAAGTGTTGGATTTGATGACCCTTGTGGGTCCCTTCCAGCTCAGAACACTCTGGGAATTTGTGAACAGCTGAAGAAGCTTCTTTGCTGTTCAGGGTCTGGGTCTGTTGATGGGGGTGCAATAAGGGATGTGCCCAAATCTGCCCAGGTAAACACTAAATATTTACCTGTGCTTTAAAGAGAGCTCTAGTAATACAGCTTTAATATCACTAATACCACTTTGACACCATCTCTTTTTCCCAGGTGATGTTATTACTGGCTTGGTTAGGTAAAAAAAGCTGATGGCTGTGCACCACTGCAGTCAGTTCATGCAAATTTGGTCTCTGCTGCTAAATAGGGCAGTCAGAAAAAGATCCATGGCCTCAAAGCCTATAGGCATGAGTATATACAGTTGGACTAATTCAACGCAAGTCTAGGGAGAAAATTAGAAAATATATAGAAGATAGGGAAATCAGTGCTTGAATGTCAACATATCTATAGGGGTTGCCCAATAACAAAATCACACCACAACATAAGAGTTAATTTTTTACACTGTTTCTGCATATATTAGTGAGATTTTAAAGCTGGATTATATTTATATATTAAGAAAAGTATGCAAGCACTGAAGACAGTCCAACATTCATACCTTCACTATGATGGTTACAGTTGTTCATACCAAATCACCCAGTGGTGCTAAATATTCAAAAATTACAGGCTTATTTTCTTCATGCTGTTTGAATCTCCATTTTTAAAACTACAACAAATAAAAAAATGAATTTTCCAAACTATAGATTTATATATTTTTAGAGTATGCCTATGAGTTCATCCCTTTTTTATTAGCAATTCTTTATTTTTTAGATTTTTGGTCCTAATTTTAAAATTTATTTTCCTTTTTTTTTTTTTTTAATCATAAAGCAGTCTAATCTTTCTATTTTGATTCAGGTAGGAGAGCTGTAGTATTTTATTCTTACAGTAGGTGGCAGATGTAGACTACATATTGCTTTGTAATTTTGTAAATATCTAAACTAGAGGATTATTCTATTTCTAAAAATCTGTATTGATGTTTAGGAGCACCTGCACGTTAAAAATGTTATTCCTTCCTAATAAATTTTGTTTTAAGTACCACTGAACTCTGACAATCACTTATATATTATTAATAATAATTAAGTCGCAGGTTAGAAAGAGAATGGATTGGAATGAAATGACTTCTGCTGCATTAACCTTGAAGTAAAACTTATTCATTTCTCATGTTTTCATTTTCCTGGAGTTAAGAGTGAGCAAAAAAGTTTCTGTAAAAGAAGAGTTGTTTAAATATATATAACAAACACTATGCTGGATCTCATAATACATTGGAGCTGTTTCAATTCCTTCTAGTGGCTTTATGGAACAATTCAGAACCTCTCTTGATTAGAATAGATTTGCAGTCGTAGGATTTTAAAGGCCAAATTAAAGTATTACACATGTATTTTCAGTGGCAGCTGTTGAAGGCATGCCAGACACTGTACATGTATTGTTGAGGCACAGATGACCTCAGAGAGGCACATAATACTTAAGTATTCTGAAAGACCAAGGGAAAATCAATCAGTCTGAAAGGCAATATGGGTTAGTGCTAATATGAATAATAGAAAAGAAGCATGGATATAGGTTTTCAAAATCTGTTAAAGAACATTTTTCTAGTGGAATGATTAATGTTTGCTTGCTGCTCCAGCTTTTAATTTATTCCAGCTTTGTCAGACTCTTACAGTGTGGGTTGTTCTATTATTTTTTATATGTGCTCTTACACTGCACTTATCGTCATAATACCTGAGTGTCTTATGGTAAGTGCATTGAATAATTAACATCCTCTCCATATTTGTGCTGTCAGCTTCTCCCAAGGAGCCAAGTGTGTGTGAGAGAGAGCAATTAAAGCAATGCACAGGCACACAGTGATAGTGTAGAGAGGGCATGTTCTGAGAAATATGGCTTGTAATTAGCGAGATCTGATGATTCTTTAGTTTCTGTAGTAGGGCTTTTAGTGTTTTTGTTAGCTGTATTTTCTGTACATTTGAGTGTTTTGCAAAAGGATGAAGCACCATGTCTCATGAGAGCATATTTGTATAAATTTTAGCTCGTATGTGTGAATGTAGAAATGGTGGATGCTTATTTAATAGGTTTGCAATGAAATCAGTAGAATTACAATAGGAATTGGAAGGAACTCCTATACGGTTCTCTCTACAATTAACAACTCATTAATTGTTGCAGTATTACTATGCCAGTACTCTTTAAAGAATTATTTAAAATTCTTCTGTAGGAAGCAAGTATATTATCTTGATACGCATCCCATTTTCTCTCTTTTTTTTTTCTTTTTTCTTTTCTTCTTTCATTGTTCCCTCTGTCCTTGCTAATCAGTTGGTTGTATTGAGAGATTAGCCAAGGGTGATACACGTTTTCATGATTGCTGTTTCAGGGAATCAAGCTATTTACCGGAACCTGTGTGCATGATAAATTCTCCTATAAGTAACCACCTGACCAATTTCTGTAACAGTTGCCACTGTGGATGGAATAGATGAGAGCCCTTGCCATTGAGAATGAAATCTGTTTAAGTGTGATATCGGATCCTATCCAAACCTGTTCTGGATTTTACTCTAACTACATTAAAAAGAGCAGATGATCTCTCCCTTCTCCACTCTTCACCATACCTTCTTCCGACTGATATTACAGATGATTCTATTTGATCTGATGCTTGATCATAGATAATATTAGTCTAATGTACTTGTATCCAATTACCAATGTTTTGCAATCCAGGTAGAGAGGAATAGCAAACTCTGTGATCATTTATTTGCCTTATTCCCATTACACTGACAGTCAGAGTCTGGAATCTCATTCTAATTTTGTTTCTTTAGCTAATGAACAAAGACACAAAACTCTTGTTTATCCCTCATAAGAAAAACAGAACAACTGAAACAGATTTTTTGTTTTCTGTTTTTCTTACATATAATTGTTTGTAATATCAAAGAATCTAAGAATCACAGCCCCAGTACTTTCGTTACTGTAAAAACAAAACAAAAATCTCAGAGCTTACTTCAGTCTATATAACAAGGAAGAAGTGGATTTGTATAAAGAAAAATAAGAGTTCCATTTTGAATTAGGCAATCTTGGCTTTTTATTCACCCACAGAATAGAAAAAAAACCCAAAACACCGAAAACCACACAGTGACAAAGATATCTATAATAATGCTAAACCTTCCTTCATGAGACACTTAGGTTGAGATGTTGTCTTTCATCTCTGTTTATTGATTACTTTGCTGACTTTTTACTAGATGTAGGAGTCTTCACAGGGTAAACGTTGCCATGAACAAGAATGGAGTAGCTGGATCCTTTTTCATAAACCATAAAATGGCCTTAAGAAGAAATTAAAATAATAAATAATAATTGTCTAGATTTCCTCAGCATGATTTATGAGACTTTTAGGAAGCTGACCTTAGATTTGTCATATAAAAGGGTAGAAGAAACACCTTATTTCTTTTTTGATTATGAATTCTATCTTTCATTAAAACCTCAAACATAATCCAGTTTGTTTACTAAGCTAACAGAATTTGTTCCTCAGCCATTAGTAATTTACAGTAATGATGAATCTAAATTTTGAACCAAAAGCCATAATGACATTTAAAAAAATGTCTGGTGATTTTGGTTGCCTCACAGACATAAAATTTCTGGCACTCAACCAAATCAAGTACAAATGGATTAATCTTGTCCCCAAATACAAATAATTTGATCTAGTCCTTGCACCCTATTATTTTGTATTTAAATACATATTTATATTCCCATGGTTTTTTCAGTTTGTGAACCATTATTCAAACCTGCATTCTGCTTTTTTTTTTTGGATTACTGTGCAATGGTTGGTCTGTTTTTTTTTTTTTTTGTATTTTTCTGACCTCTTTATGCCCTATATTTAACTGTCTCAATTTGTATTGATGTCTTAAATTGTTACTGCCTGGACTAACTTGAGCTTGTCAAAATAAATTGAAATGATGCAATTTATTTCAAATTAAACACAGATTCCTGTAGATCTAGTCCATCTGCTTTGATGGTTTGATTAGCAGAGTCAGGCTAATAAAATTCTGCTCACTGTATTTAAATTCTTGAATGTATTTTGTTCGTGGTCATCCTTCAAGCAAGAAGATAATCATCTAGTGAATCTGAAAATGCCCTGAGCTATTATTCTGAATTTGGTCTTGGGAAGAGATTCAGATGTTTACCTAGGTTTTTTGGTTTTGTTTAACATATTATGTGCTGCTGTTTTGCTAGGTAAGACAGTTACAGGGAGTGGATGGCTACTGATTGCAGTCACTTCAGCAGACTGTGTTTGTGTCTAAATTGCAGCTAGAAATGATCCTTGATTTACATTTAAGGGCAGGGTGAGCCCAAATTGTTCAACTCCTTGCTTCCTCTGCAGTTCACAGTGGACTGTCAGCTTGCTCTTACATGTGCAAATGTCAAATTAATTCAATAGTAGACATGACCTAAAAGGCACATGTCACCCAGGACCTCACCACAAGCATGAAGGACACTTATTGCTTGTGTATTTGCAGAAAGACACACTACTTTTTAAAATCATAATGAAAACCAAAATATGCTCATCCAGAAGTTGTTTACAACAATGAAAGACATTTATATTAACAAAAATGAAAAATGAAGATTGGCTTTATAGGCAAAACTTTCCAATGATGAGGGAACAATTGGGAAGAAGTCAGGATAGGGCAGGGAAGAGTTTCAAAATTGCCAAGAAAAAGTTGCTGTTATGAAAATTGAGTAGTTGATGCAGAGCCTGGTCAGCTTCTCACATTTTTCAGATTGTCATAGAAAATGTAAGGTACTTCAAGGATGAGATGGGGGTTTTCTTTTCCTGTCCTGATGGAAGCTGTGGGCAATAAAATGTGGGCAATGCACCACTGAGAGGGAATGCTAGAAAGGCTGTATTCTTAAAGTCAGGCCTTCTGGAAAAGATTAGATAAAGCTCTAACGCTGGTATTGCTCTGGAATCATTCTGTATATTTTGAGTTAAAGCGTTAGTGGTGGGAAAGGAAAAAAGTAATGCAAAAACTGGGCTAGAAAGGGGCTATGTCTCTTTTGTTACCTGTTGCCACCGATTGATGTGACTTTCTGATTTTTTTCACTGTTTTCAGACACCAGGTTTTGATTCTCAAAATCATACTTAAGATTCACAAGGGATTTAGGGATAGTGTTTAAAAAAACCTTATGGATTGATTTGTCTGTATATAAATTTTTAATCCTAAATACCTATTTATTTAAAAGGAAGCATACTAAAGCTTTAGTTCAATAAACTATGTTCACTAAGAGGCAACTTTGACCTTCCTAAATAAGAGAAATAATAAGAACTATAATAGTAAGAAATGCGTGAGAAAAGTCAGAGAAGGGAAAGAAAGGAAGCTAATTTTTTTTTAATCCTGCTCTTACCTGATGCATTGACACCAAACTCATCATCACTAGCATAGAATCATAGAATCATGTATCATGAACTGGTTTGGGTTGAAAGGGACCTTAAAGATCATGTAGTTCCAAACACCTGTTGTGGGCAGGGACACTTTCCACTAGACCAGGTTTCCAGAACTCCATTCAAGCTGGCTTTAAACCCTTTCATGTCTAGGACATTCACAACTTGTCAGAAGCATCACTCTCTCTAGGAACTGAAAGTCTTGCTGGGCTTTTGGCAGATATATAAAGCTAGAATTTCCATATAGTAATTCTAAATTATGGGCTTTATTCAAGGAAGAAGGAACACTTATGTGAAACCCCAGTATAGGAGATAAGCTGTCTCCACTTGCTCTTGGCACAAGATGAAATTAGTTGTAAAAGTTGTAAAATAAAAGTCAGAAGAGATACATGCAGAAGCCTGCAGAGTATTCTTCAGTTTGGAATTCTGAATTGGTGTTTTATAAGGGTCTTTAGGTGACAGCTTATTTCCCTCATTTGCCAGGTAAATAATGATATTAGTGTTAAGGAGACCCTTAAACTCTTGATATTTAATTTTAAGCAGCTGTTGAAGACTGCAGCACACACAAATCTTCTTAGGCATCAAGTCCAACTCCTTGAAGTTTAAAAGGAGGTTTAATTTAGGTTTCAGCAAAAATATTTATAAAGCTTGAGTTGCATCAAGAGATACCATTTTGCTTACTGTTACAATTAGTTGCTATTAATATTACTATTATTAGTTATAACTATCCTTGTTAGAATTGTAATCATAAATTATAAGAATGTTTTGTAATGCTTTCCTGACTTCTTACATGTATAGAGATCCCACTGGCTTCAATTATTTGCTGTTATTATTGTTATCAAGGATTATGATCATGATATGTTGAAAAATATTTCAAGAACATTTGGAGTCCCCAGCAGAGCTCACAGCCTCATTTTGCCAGGCTTTACCAAAACACACAGCAACAGATTATGCCTCCCTTTCAGTATAAACAGATGTAAAACACAAGAAGCTGTTGGCGTGATTTGATTAGGAGAGGTATACTTTTAGGTAATACAAAATTATTGTATTAGTTGACTAATGCCATGATTTCAAAAATGCATAACTCTGGCTTTAGTAGAGCTTTAGTTCTGTCTTTTTGGCATTGTTCCAGAATATAGAGGGTAATTGTTAATGTGATTTCTAATTTACTCACTTTAAAATACATTAATTCAGTAATTTGTCTTTAGTTTGACTAGCTGTAAAAATCCACTGATAAAATATCTAACAATTTTCAGCAGTTAAACCTTCAATCAGATGATATAAAAAAAAACCCTAAGAAATATTGTCAAAAAAAACTTCACCTTGATAAGTTCTTATCATAAACTCAAGTGACACAATATGAATTCATTGAGACATAATGAGCCTGTGGAGGATCTAACTCAGTGTGGTCATTCGGCAAGTTAGTGACATTTTTCAGACCTTTTGTGTTGTCAAAAAACAAAGAAAAAAGTGATTTAACCTTAAATAACTTTATGGTAACATATTCAGAAGCATAGTATGAAACAGCAGTAATTTAAGATTTTAGATATAAGTCATGTCTAATGAAAACAAGATTCCTCATTGCAGATTGATCATAGAAACTAAGTTGTCTTTCTGACTCCTCATAATGTAAGAGAGGAAATGGAACCACATCCTCCAAAATATAAATCAAGAAATTTCTTTTCTCAGTTCCATAAAATTCTCTCAGAAGGTTTAAAGAAACTTCAAATTTGATCTGTTTATTTGCTTCTTTTGCAATGTCTGTCTGTTTTTTTCCCTTTTCATTTCTACTGTGTCCTTGAAAACAAACAATTGCAGGTTTTAGTGATTATTTTTACAACAGGTTAAAAATAATCTATTCCCTAGGTTGAGTTAAAGTTTTCTGAACTCTGGAAAAATGTTGCTTTAATTTCACTTCTTTAGTCAGCAGGGTCTGGGAAAGTTGCAGGCTGAGAGACACCTCATGATTCAAAAGCAAAATGCTGCAGTCTGTATAGGGTGGCTAAGACTTGTACAGTGGCCTCCTGCAGGATACACATCTCAGCTCAGCACTGAAAATGTTTCATTTGCGTAGACATATTGATTGCAACAGAAAAGACAACAGGTAATAAAGGTGATAAAAGTCAGTGCTGCTCAAATGAGATCTTATTTTTAGCCTGTATGAAAGCTCAGTTGGAGCTTCTGTGATTATGAAAACATTTGTCTCATAAGCATTTTTAGAAAATCTGCATGAAGTGATACAGAAAACCAAAGGAAGCCACAGCTTTATGTTCATGACAGTGAGATGGCATTATAATTTGAAAATGCTTCCAATAAAATAGGAATGAATGTACTTTCCTTGATCTGACATCTTCAAAACATTTTTGGCTACTGTTCTTTACCGATATGATGTGGCATGCCACATGCATGTTTGGTGTGTATTGCATTAGCAACAACTTTACATTTCCTGCAGGTTTGCAGCATGCAGGTAGGTATAATGGCTTTCCATATCCTTGCTGTGTTTTATTACCTTATCTGGCAGTTGAAAAGGACATCTGGTGTCTGCACATATGGCAGGCTTCAAATCTCGGATTCACGTAAGAAATCTTGACAGATATTGGACAAAATGTTTTTCTTCAATGGGTGATAACCCTTGTCTCTAAGATTGTCAATGGCAGGAAACTTAGGTGTTTCTATTGCAACAATTCATGGTGACAAACCCACAGACAAATGGGTTTGGCTTCCTCTGTCCTCTGTTAAATGTCTGAAAGTCAGATGCTGAAATATGATCTAGTCAGCCTAGACTCCCTTGTAAGCCAAGTAAGAATGTTATGCACCTCCTAAGGGTGATTCATTCCTAAGGAGCGTTTAAGATATATCCCTTGAATTGTCTAGGACTTTGTCTTTCTCCAAGTAAAGGAGCCTCTGGCTGCAGATGTGAATGTAACCTTTTCAAGTCTGAAGTTAATTATGCTTAAACCTATCTTTGAGAGCTTCAAGATTTTGATACCTACAGAAAACAGAAGATTCAGATGGTACAAGGTATCATGTGAACAGTCCTTGCCCAAATCATGTCAAATATAGTACCTTTTAAACAGCTGATAAAGACATGCTTTTTATCAGCTTTTTATGCTTTTTAAATTTTTTTAATTAGATAAGGAACTCTCACAGAGAGATCACTATTGCTCTTTTATAGCTGGCAGCGGCTATTGGGTGTCTGCAAGAGGCAGTGATTCAAGTGCTCTTTTCTAGTGGGAATGTAAAATTTTTGTGGTAGGGGTGTGTGTGTGCCTGTGCATCCCTATATATAACATGAAATTTAAGACAACACTATTATACGAAACAAGAACAGTATAAATGATTCAAGTTATCATAACAGTACTAGCTCAACCAGGATGTTTAAAGGTTCTCTGTTGAAACACCACACAATTACTCTGATCAAAGTTAAAGGGCATTGATACTTTCTCTTTTTTCTTCCTTTTCATTCTCAGCCTGTGCTGCCGCAGGCCTGTTTCTGTGAACTTTGGGCACCTGACAACACTGAGTTCTACAGTACAGATGCATGGAAATTTGGAGACTCAGCAGCACTGTAACTGAACTTGTTTTTTCTGCACTAAACATCTGTCTTTCAATTTCATAATGCAAAGGAGGGTCAAAGCAAGTAGTTACAGAATAAAGTCTCACAAACCACCTCATGCATGAAATACAGGAGAAAAGGGGTAGCAGGACCATCTCCCTGCTTTTCATGCCCAGCCCACGTCACAGCACACCCAGCTCCGTGGCTTTGGGGGTAGCCAGGGGAATCCCAGCTGTGGTCTGTGCTCCCCGTGCCGCGTGCGCTTCCTCTCGTGGTGTGTCACGGTGCTGGCACTGGTGCCAGCATGTGTCATCTGCCCTTAGCTCCACAGCAAAGTGAAACCAAACAAGTTTTTACAGGGGACTTGCAACATTGAGTGGGGATGGATCGCATTACACTCGAGGCAAGAGATACAATAAAGATTAAAAAAAAAAAATCTTTGGTTGGCAGCAGCTTTTTTGACCACTGAGAGAGGAGTTCTGAATTCAGAAAGTAAAACTGGGTTTTCAAAATTCAGCCCTGTGTCTAAGCCATGATACTTATTTTTTCTTTTGAATTAAACATCTGAAAGCACATTTTATTGATACCTATGAAAAAAGTTGGTAACTCTTGCATACTTTTCCACAATAAAGAAGTTGTGAACACAACTGATATTTCATGCTTATTTTCTCAAGATGTTTTATCCTTGAATATATGTCTGGGCTTTATGCTAAAGTATATTAAATAACACAGGATTAAAGTCTTCAGTATTTGTTCTGCATCAGGGGAGAATGCTATACTGACATAAAAAGTAAACTCTATTTTTATACATGTGTCTATCTTATTGTTCTGCTTATAACACAGACTGTTGAAATGAAAATAACATCAAGTCTAATGCTCAAAAACCAAACTAAAGAAAAAGAATTTTTTTATCAATACCTAATAGCCTCCAAAGAGATATTACAGGTTTTTTTTTGTTTGGTTTTTTTTTTTTTTTTGTAAGGGTTTTATGAGTTTCTCTTTTATATTTCCCTCTAGTTTGAGTTTTAGAAACTCTGAGCTGAGGACATTTGAAAATCTTCTGTTCTGTTTATATGTTTCATTTTAAATCACTGTAAAAACCCTTGGCTTTAGGTGTAACCATAATGAATAAATTAACTGGATTGCTATAAAGTATGAGTGCTATTACAACTGTTCAGAATGTGATAAAAAATCTTTTTTCACCTTTTCAAACAGAAAATACAGCATGTATTATAACTTCAATAGCAAGTGAGTATATTTAATGTTGAGCTTTCCTGAGATTACTGCAGTGTTATCTTTTTTGACACTAAGCGCCATTTTAAGTTCAGAAGTAGTTTTCTTCAGAAGTAATATGTTAGTATTTATGTTACCATTAGCATGTTAAAATGAAAGGCATTTAGATTTATTGTTAGTAAATGAAAATACTTTTAAATTCACATTACTATTAGTCTTACAACCTTATATATTTAAAATATTCTGTAACATAATTATATAAAGGAAATTCAGTTTTAATATGTCAGATAGTTTTATCATCTTACAGGCAGCCCTCCAAAGTTAATAATGTCAGGAAATATGAAGTGTTTTTGGCTATAAGATTAGACTTTATTTGGGAAAGGACTTTAATTTTCATTTCAAAAGTAGATTTCATGCCCCATGAAATTTAAATGGTGGCATTTAGAAAAAGTTCACTTTATTATAATATAGTGAAAAACTATAGTGTACATGCTTCTTGCTCAATCCATCAAGACGCCTCTGAAAAGACCAGGAATCTTTTTGCAGGTAAAAAAAAAAGTAAAATTCACTAAATATTTAGTTTCACCCATTGTTCATCCTCAGGAGGCATATAGCTGGGCAGAATTATTCACTTCCTTAATTGTATAGACTGGAGTTTGGAAAAAAGTCTTCAAAGTGTATTCAAAACTTTTCTTTTTATTTAATGACATTTACTTACTGAAAAGGTATAACTTGCACAGAGAAATTCCAAGAACTCCTGACAAAAATTAAACAGACAATGCTAGTAACTCTTTATTAGATGTGACTAAGTAATGCTGTGATCCCACATTACCTTTCAAGAAGTGGGAGTTGTCTTATGCAAGAAAGATTTGTACATATGCTTCTTCATTAGAAAGTTAATGGAGAAGAGTCACTTATGTTTGAAAATATGCAAGTGAAGCCTTCTAGACCAACACTCAGAACCTCTATAGGCATGTCTTGATGTTTATAATTTCAAAAGATAAAAAGGTGAACATTAAAAAGACTGAAGCAAAAGTGTTTTCTTTACATGCACTGCCTAGGCCATCTCTGCAGGAGTGGAGAGATGCCCCCAGCAAAATTATGGCCAGTCCTCTGTGCAGAGACCAGCAGAGGCAAGATACAGGAAATCAGCTCAGTGGGTGGGCTAATTTTGTCTGGGATAAAGTAAATTTCCTTCACAGTTGTCTTGTGGAATTGTGCTGAAAACCGTGTTGATAACACAGGGATGGTTTTGTTGCCGCTGAGCAGTGCTTACACAGTGTCAAGGCCTTTTCTCTTTCTCTTACATCCCACCAAGGTGTTGAGAGAGACACAGCTGAGACATGTAACTGTATCTCACTGAAGGGATCACCCAAACTTTATGGCATCATGTTGAGCATATAAAGCCTGGGGAAGAAGGGAGGAGGGAACATTCAGAGTGCTGGCATTTGTCTTCTCAAGTAACTGTCACACATGATGAAGGCCAGCTCTCCTGGAGATGGCTGAACACCTGCCTGCCATAGGAAGTGGTGAATGAATTTCCTGCTTTACTTTGCTTGCATGCATGAGTTTTTCTTTCCCTATCATACTGTCTTTATTTCAGCCCACAAGCTTCTTCCCTTTTAATCTTCTGATTTGCTCCCCAGTCCTGTTGGTGGGGGCGTGAGCGAACGGCTCTGTGGTGCTTAGTTGCCAGCTGGGGTTAAACCACAACAGCAGGCTACCTTCAAGTGACCATTGATAAAAAAGAGATTTGTTTTAAGGAGCGAACAGGCCAATTTACTGCCCTTCACGTGCCCTGGCTGTTCTTCAAAAAGAGGTGGGTAGTAAAAAGCAGCCATCCCTTACATTCCCCGGTTGCCCCGTTAACAATACATTTTTGTTAAGCATGAAGTAGCAATGCAGCTGTGACCTGTGATTCATTAATTTTGTAGTTGGATAGATATATATGAATCCTACTGCTTCAGTTAGTATCAGCCAGAAACTGACCATTAATTTCATTAATCAATGACTGAGCCTCATGGACTGGTTACAATTAGTGTTAACTAAATGGTGTATAACAGCATGTATAAGCCCTGGCAGATGTTGTGATTCTCACTTTTAGAGGAACTGCTTATGCCTCAAAGAACTTTTTGATATAAATGAGGGGAAAAAAAAGAAATGGTAAAGAATGGATATCTCCATATTAAAGCAAAAGTTCAAGACCCAGATACAGTAAAGAACATATTCAGCTGCACCCATTCCAAACCTTTGGTAGAAGTGTTATAAAAAGAGATTTCTATAGAATCATAGAATGGCCTGGGTTGGAAGGAACCTTAAATACCATCTAGTTGCAGCTTCCCTGCCATGGGCAGGGGTATCTTCCAATGGACCAGTTGATCAAATTTCCAGCCAACATCACCTTGAACACTTCCAAGAATGGGGTATTTGCAACTTCTCTGGGAAATCTCCTCCAGTGACTTACAGTAAGGAATTTCTTCCTATTAGTCAATCTAAACCTAAATGAGGGAAGATAATGAGTATTGATGAGGAAAAAAAATCATTATTTCACTGAATAAAACACAGAAACAGGAATGTAGTGGATGGTCTGGGTGTAGAAACTGCATATCAAATGGGCGGAATTTGCAATGTTGGCCTGTCTTGCTAGTTTAGGAAGAAGGTTTAGCATTATTTAAGAATTTACAATTGATTTGTTCTCTGTAAGCATCCTGTAATTTTGAGGGAATCAGTTCAATGGAACATGTTTGCTTACCAAGCTCCCAAAGAAAGAAGGAATGTCCTGACAACATTTTGCAGTTTTCCTCAGTTTGTGAAGACAGTTGTTTTATCAAGTTTAAGAAATAAATCAGGGATCTGAAAATAAGGATAAAAATTGCAGGCATAAAACTTTCTCCAAGGAAATAAGATCATATAAAATTAAGTGACTTTTATTTCCTAAATACAGAGAAGCAGAAAAGTTGTCAGTCTAATGTATGAAGTAGCGAGTAAATGGGAAGAATTTACTGGTAGGAATAAATCATGTCTGTGTATTGATTACCTGTTTCACCTCAGGTGTCAACATTTAAGGATCCAAATTTTCCATACAATTAACAATTAAACAAGGTTGCTGAAGAAGAATGCAATCTTACACACTTGTTTGGACACAAGTCGTACCCAATGAGCCCCAGAGGTTAAGACGTTTAGTAATCCAGTGTGCTTAAAAGGTTTTATTAAGAATAATCCTGATAGTATTGATTATTTGATCACCAGATAAGATTTAGAAGTGCTAAAACTCTTTGCCAGTCTCTTCAGTTTATTCAAAAGGAAATCTAGCTTCCAGTTCTCTGGATTTAATCTTATGCTGTATCATTCTCAAGTCATAAAATAAATGTTTTGAGAACATCTATTTCTCTGCATACCAAATGCCATAATATCTATTACATGACATAGTGGCCACAACAGGAACGGCCCTGCATATTTGATTTCCACATCTCAGTTGAACCAGAGCAGTGGAGTGATCCAGAAGCAGGTGGTGCTCTGAAATGCGGATGAGCTCACTTTCCAGGGTTCTGTCCATCACTGTTTTTCATTGTCTCTGACTCTGGGAACTGACTCAAGGTGGTGAACACCTTTTGTGTATAAAGCACTTTTTATTTTGTATGCTTTTGTTGTCAGTATTGTTGCTCTGTGCATTATTCCATTGCATTTCAGTAACTGGTTATTTCAACCCATAGTCTCTGCCTCTGTCCCTCTCTCACCAGAGGGGTGGGGGGACAGAGAATGGCTTGCTTGAAGTTTAATTTCTAGATTTATTTATAATACCTTATATACAGTATTTTATATACAGAGGCAAAGAGATTAAACATCTCTCCATTAGTGTTATTTATGATACCCTTATTAATCTCTGAGTATTTGTCATTTACTTGGTCCTGAAAAATGCATTTTGTTTCTGTTAAGAATCAACATTTTAGTTGTAAAATGTTTCCATGGTATGACCTATAATTTTAACGGATTTTTCTATCATCCTAAACATTTCTTCCTGTGGACTTCCTATGGCCTTCTCATATTACCACAGAAGAATCTAGCTGAAGCATAGAGCACAAGAAAAATTTCAAGTCTCTGAGCTTGTTTTCTTTAAAATAAGAATTTTACCGAGTATAATGTGTACCAAATATTTGTACAGAACAATGCAGATAATTTCTACCTGTGTGCTCTACACACTTATTTTCATAAAAAGAGGAAAAAGCGATGCATCACAACAGATGCAACAAATTTGGTCCCTATCCTACAAATAGCCTTCACTGAGCTTTCTGTTCAAGAAAACTGCTTTGCAGCCAAAAAAATGTTATTTTTTTAGCAATATGTGTTTTCTGTTTCATTTTATTATGTTTTCACTCTTGATAAAAAACAATCACTGTTCTTATCACTTTGGGAAATGAATTCTTTTTAAGCAGAGATTAATACAATATTGATAAAAGGCATTGTTATGCATATATGTCTACAGTGAACAAAAGTAATTTTGTTCCTCTAGACTTTTTAAAGCTGCAGCGTTATTGGCTGTCTAAGTCTTATTGATTTTCCTCATGTAAGCATACAGAGCTTTTTGTAAGTAATGAAATGCTAGGGTTCAGTTTGGTGCATCTTTCATTAAATCTGCAATGATGAAATCTGTTTAATAATGTGTATGACATTGTTTTCCCCTCCCCAAAATTTCATCTGGGATGGAGATGCAATTGAATCTCTTTTCTTTCATATTTTATATGGACAGGTAGTAAAATCCATGATATTTTTAAGTCATTCAACTTGCTTAAGAAATTCAACTTGCTTGTGAAGTTAACCTTGCTTTTATATATATGTATATTTATTGTGAGGAAACATAAAAAAGATCAGAAAAAATACTCATCCAAACACTGGATTAGTAGCCAGAACAAAACAAAGAGTAGAACAAAAAGAAAAAGAAAGTAATCGTCAAAAAAACACAGACTCAGTCCTCAATCCTAAAAATACTTGATCTTATGGATACTTTTATAGAAAAGAATACTCTATCTGAAAATCATGGGATGATTGTTGTAAACAAAATTGAAACTTTGCTTACAATGAAATGAATAAGTGTGGCTAATGATTCAGTTATATCTAATGAAAAAGTAATCTCAGCCTTTATTGTTTTAAAAATGGATAATAATTTTTCTGTTATTGAGCGCTTGGACTCTAAATAGCATTATATTACAACATTCAAGTCAAATTTATAAAGCAAGGTTCTGAATCTTGGTTAACACTTTAGAATATTAATCATGTGATATAGAGAACTGGAACTGAAAAGAATGGAGGCAACTGTCCTTTGTACTGCATGGAGATATATATATTAGTTCAGAGAAAACATTTTGTTAAGTTAAATATTTGAGCTTGAATTATAGATATGTCAATGATATTGATGAATTGCAGATAAAATTTAAAAAGTCTTTTTCCTTGAATAAATAAATACATAAATAAAACTGTCTCTTTAAATATTAATCAGGTCAATTTGTTAAGACTGACACTGTCTTTACAGTGTAACACACTTTACTTCTTCAGAGAAGGACACTATGCTTAAAGATTACTTTAGTGCTATCCAATGTCCAAACTTTTGTGTCCATTTTAGAGTCCAGATGAAGCTCATAAAAAAAGCCTGTTTCTACACTTTCGTTCTATCAGATAAGACAGATCTTTATATTTCAGCTACACACTGACACTTGAATTTTTCAAAGCCACTAATTTTATATCATAGCGTAACTTACTACCCAGCTCTGATGAGTAGTGTATGGATCCAGTTCTTCAGTTTCCTCTAGTTTGAATAAACTTATTATTCCAGTATCTTCAAATATAAATCCTCTGGTCTCCTCTTCTGTTAGTTCCAAATTCATTGATGAGATAGAGGTCTGAAAAGAATGGACTTGTAAACTGTTGTATTTGAAATGAAAGGAAAGCACAAGTTTTTTTTCCTTGGAAAAACTGCTGTTGTGGAACCATGATTTTAAAAGGAGAGAATGGCACTGTGACACAGCACAATTGAACTATTAAAGAGACTGTTTACAAGTGTCCTTCAGTTACATTAAATATTATAAGGCAAATGGTTTACCCTCCACAGAGCATGTATGTGTTTCTAGATAAAGAATGGTCAGGGACTGGAGCCATGACTGCTTTCATTGCTTACATATCAGCTTGTTCCCTGGGTTTGGGCTAGGCTGGCTCTCTCCAAAGTAACACTTGCCTACAGGGATCTACGTCTAAGCAATATGGGTACAAATCAGTTGATGTCGCTTTGCTTAGGATCATCCCTTGCACTTTTACTACTTACCACTGTTAAGTGATACCATAGTCAGTATGACCTCACATGCATTAAATGCCCCTAATAACTCTGATGATGCTGGAGACATTTCCAGTTGAGAACTTGTATGACTTTCTTTCCAAGCATTGACAGGAGGATAAAGGACAGTCCAATAGGCATTATTAAGTGGAGGACATAAGCATGGACATACCCAGGTCTGTTTTCTTCAAATGGTGTTGGATGTATGGGGAGAGGGTAAGTAATCAGCCATCCTCCCTCTTCCTTATTTTGTGTGCTTGAGACCTGAGATCAAATTAATCAGGAAATGAATGTAATCTAGGGACCAATAGTCTGTATCTGCTCTAAGAAATTGTATCCCTATTACCCACAAAATGGCAACTATTTTTTTTAAATGGGACTCCTAGAAATGTGACTTATCTGAAGGCAGAAGCATGCATTTTGCATGTCTATAGATTATAATCTTGTTTTATATCTTTGTAATAGTCAGCATATAGTCAGCATAGATGTTTGTTCAAAAATGAGTCTAAATACTTTGAAAGAGTTCAAAAGTCAGAAGTCTTCTCTGTAACTCTATGGTGGTATACATAATAGCCCTGATTAAGGTTTAGAGTAATTTCAACTTTTTTTCAGAGTTTTTCCACCACTAGAGTAGTCCAACCTCACATTTATTCCTATACAGGCTTTTCTCTTAACCACCTGAACCAGCCTGAGTTATTATATTATCCTCCCTGTTCCCCACTGTTACTTTGCCTTTCCAGTAAGCTCTCTTCAGAGATAAATACAAATATGAATAACACTTCTAATTCAGTCTCTTTTAAAAGAACATTTCATTCATTTCTCTGTATTTGTATGTACTCGTGACATTTATGCACTCTGCTGTTGTTCAGTTTTCTCTTGTTTGCTTTATTACTTCCCTGACATGCAGGTTTTGGAGACTTCTATCTCTTGTGTGATGGAAGACCACTTAGTATGCATTCCCTTTCCTTGGCCTTGTTTTTTTCCTTTAATCCTCCTCTTTTTCTCCACATATAAGCCACTTATCTGAAAAGACTGAATGTATTTTTTTCTGAACATAATACAACATTTCTTTCTTGTACTCTGAAAAAACACTGAAATGAAGCAATCTGATTAAAAAAGGAAGGAAAGAAAACCAGTCAATGTATAGTAGAAAAAGCATCATTAAAATAGTCTTTAAAAAACAAAATCACAATTCTATGTTTTTAACGTGAAACAATTTTATTGGAATCAAAATGAAAAGATTCATTACTAAAGCATTTAAAGTTCTGCAGCTTTTATTGTTTTATTTTAGAGACATTGTAGGAATGATACAGAAATTATCAGCATTTACACATTTCCCAGGTTATGTTTTGCTAACAAATAATTTAAATTATTTATAATTTCCAGTTTAGGCAAAATTTTATTGGAAAGATAGAAATGGAACAAGCTAGAGGAACAAACTCTCTTATAAATGTTTTAAAAAAACCACACTAGCCATATTATATTAATTACAGTTTTGAACTTCTGTCTGTTTTCACACTAGCATTAGTTTAAATGTCTCGCTGCAGTTTTCTTAGAATGTACCACAGTAGAACAACACATTTTGGAAGCTTTCTGGGACACCCCACTGGTATTGACTGGACTGTATGGATAAGAGTTCAAATTCCAATAAAGCTTAAAAATAGATTATGGAAGAATCCAGTCACTTTAAGAAAGCATTCCAGTACAGAGGCCACATGTAATAGGCAGTTTGTGTGCTGACCAGAAACCTCAAGCAAAAGCTAAAAATCTCACCAAATATTTGTCAAAAGAGGGGAAGACTGTTCATCTCTACTTGAGAAATGTGTTGCTTTGGAAGTCTAGACCTCCCAGTATCTTATCATCCAGTTTCATCTAGAGCATTGTTTTTCACTGATTTTTATTTTCTTTAAGACAATTTTGTTTCTTTTTAATATAGCCAAACCCCATAAACCCATAGTCAAAAGCCATGTATATCACAGAATCACAGAATAGTTGAAGTTGTAACAGACCTCAGGAATTAATTACTTTCAACCCTCCTGCTCAAATCCATGAAGCTGGGTTTTAACTTCTTGATGAAATGTGTGGAAATAAGGAACATGAATGGATCTGATTCAAATACAGGTTAAATCACTGCCTTCTAGATCCTGGGTTTAGCTCTTTATATTGTGCTTCATTACATTGCTTTTAGATGTCCTTTAGATCAGGAAAGGAATTCTACTAAATATAAACCTTGGAAATCAATGGAGCAAAACAATGGCAGATTGGGAGCAGCAAGAAACAATAAAAGCATAGTCCTAGATAAAGTTTTCACATTCTTGTTACTGAGTAGAAGAGCAGTTTTGAAATTCAAAAATTCACTGCTTTTTCTTTTGGGGGGGGGGGAGGAGAGGGAGGAGTTTATTCATGCAGTGTTAATAAGTCACTTCCACCAGTAGATAGGAAAGATGGATAGAAGAAATGAGACCAGATCAGGATTCAGTATCTTCATGAGTAGTCTAGGTTGATGAAGAATGAAGAATATGAGGTGTAGGGATGTTTTGAAAGAGTGTATGTATAGTTTCTGTGAGCAAAACACAGCTCATGTCAGTACTTATTCAATGGAAGTGACTTTTTTGACTTTTGGGACACCTGATACACTTCTAAGCCCTAGCTATTGGTAAGGATAGTAGGAGTTCTGGAAAGTGTAATAGTTTCATCTTCTTTGAGGCAGAAATAGCAGAAAAGTGAACGGCCAAATAGAATTATAGGATCTTTAAGTTTGGAGAAGACCTCCAGGGTCCTCAAGTCAAAGCTTTGTATAAACATCCTCATAGCAACTAAACCATAGCGCTAAATACTGGTCTGGTATTTATATTAAAAAGTCTTGTCTTGGAATTTCTTGAAAATTTTCTGGGGATGGTGACTCCACCAACTCCCTGGGCAGCCTGTTCCAATGCCCAGCCACAGTTTCAGGGAAAAACTGAACCTGTCCTGATGCAGCTTGAGGCTATTTCCTCTTTTGTCCTGTCACTTGTTGCTTGGGAGAAGAGGTTAGCTCCCACTTTGCTACAACCTCTGTTCAGGTAGTTGTAGAGAGTGATAAAGTTTCCCCACATCCTCCTTTCCTACAGGCTGAACAATGCCAGATGCCTGGCTGCTCCTCAGATGCCTTTATCTTCACACCCTAAAACATCTTGTTTCAAAATGATGAAAGTCTGATTTAATGTGAGTGATCTCAAGCAATAGAACAGATGATCTGCTTGTGCAGTACCAGTTGCCCTTGTTGTCTATTTCTCTGGTTAAACTGAGAAATTCCTGTCCTTTGGCAAAGCAGCTTGACTGATTGTAATTAATTTTTCCTGTAAGCTAGTGCTTTAAATACCACAGTAGTTGTGCTTAATGAAGTAAGTGAAAATGAAAATGAAATGGATTGTTCCTTGTCAGAGGAGGAAAAAATTACAAAGAACCTGCAGTCTAGAGGAAGTATATAAATATATATATATAAAGCAACTGTTATAACTTATTAAAGAGCGTAAGAGAAATGTAAAGAATAAATCAAAAGGAGTGCATTGTTGCTCAGCTGAATAGGAAGCTGTCCTAGTTAATAGGGCCAAACTGTTATTGTAATATGTGCTTCTCCCTTATGTTAAAAAAATACAAAAACAACTGAGATAAAGCAGAGAGATGTTAGAGGAAGACATTCTAAGACATTTAAGGCAAGAAGTTAATAATGAGATGTCTTCTAGGAATGCTAAATGAAAAGGAAAAAATGTTGCATACTACTTTAAGCTAGGCTGCTGAACAGACTTTATTTTTCAAATTTCAAGGACAGTTACTGCAGAAGGAAAGCATTTGCTGATAGATAAAAAAATCTGATTAGTAATAAAAAATACTTTTAGAATTCCCAGAAACTGTACATTAAGATTTAAAATACAAATATGAACTTGTAAGGGGGTAAAAAGCTAGTAATGATACTGTGCATGAACAGATCAATTTTCCAAAATACTTTACAGAACAACTAAAATCAAAAGTATTTTCCATTATGTTTGTCAGCTTAGTGTGTATGAATCAATATAAGTTAGAACTGTATTTGAAGAGCTTAGTTTGTGTCAGTCCTAAACAGCTTTAGAAACTCAGATGATCTATTGTCTTTTCAAACACTGCATATTAGAACCTGGAAAAAAAATATATTCAGCTCTGTTTATTTGGTTTGCAGTGGAGAGCACATCCAGTTAATCCCCACAGTTACCCTAAATACAGATGGAACTTAAAGTCTCCCGGAAAAACCTGCACCTTACTTTTGTTTCACTGCTGCAAGGATTTCTATGGCTGAATTATCACAGCTGTAGAGGGTAGGACTGAGTCTGTGATGTAGACTGAACTTATCACACACAGAGTCTACAAAATGGAGTGCAAAGTTGAGGGAAGGGAAGAACAAGGGAACTCAACAAATACCTTAGACCTGTGGGACCTCTTTTTATTGAAACAACTATGGACTTAGACACTGTGAGAGAAGGCCAGCACACTGATGCTTTCAGTAGCTGCCTGTATGTGTCCAATCTGTCCTTCTGGCTATGTCCAGTGAATAGTAGTGAGTCTCTGGCTTAGCTTGAAAACATTACTAGATCAGTAAGAATTTTATTTGCTTTGGCATAACAGCTCTATTTTTCTTTCTAGTTGAAATAGGACAGCTCTCATAATTTTTTTGTTTTGATTGCAACTAAACTTTTGCTGACTATGTCTGTGTTAAGAAAAACTAAAAAAAACATGGTCAAAAAGAAAGAACACTACCACAGAAAGATTTGCCCAAGGGATAGCAGCTACGCTTCCGCACCAACCGGTGATTGTTTTGGCTACTGAATTCTTAGTGTCATCACTGCTACAGTTTTGGTTGTGCCAAAGTGTTCACTCCAATTTTGTCTGAATACAAAACTGATGAGAGAGAAGGCCAAGATAACACTCCCAAAAGGCATTATAGACAGCACTGCTCCATATTTGGCTCTCTCTTCTCTGTGTAATTCCCTATCACTTTCTCAGCAGACTTTGAGTCCTCATACTCCCCCATATATTTTTTATGATACACTGCAGATCTTCAGTGTATGTGTCATGTAATCTCAGAGTCAGCTGTAGATTTTTCTTCAGAGATTTTGAACTGATAAAAAGAGATAAAAATAACAACCAGGTCTCCTTGCCAGAAATGTACTGCATAAGGCCTGAAAAATATATGTAGCCAAGAGCTATGCTGTGAGGAGGTGGCTCTGCTGTGTCACTTTGCCTTGGGGACAAAGAATGGATCTTTCTTCAGCTTAGTTTACTAATATCCATGTGCCAATGTCTGCTGGTCTGCCGGGCACCTAAAAGAACTTTTGTTGTGTGACAGCTCCCTGAAGCAGAAAAAAAAACCCAGTAAGATCTCAGCTCGTGTTGGAAAACAGAGGCATCTTTTGTCATCCCTTTCTGATTCTCCTTTCTGGCACCTATAGGATATCACTGCAGTTTCTGGCATGGTGAAGCGTACTTTTTCCTGCCAAACACCTTACCTTGTTGTCTGAGATCATAATTTAATGTCAAACAGAAATAACTGATGTTTTCGTTTATCTTAATGGAGCAGTTGTACACTCTGAAACGTCCAGTAAACTGTCCTCACAGAAGGCTCCATCTTTTCTGGAGCCTTTAAGGTCTTTCATGTCACTCTCCTACCTGCTTAGCAAGAAGCACCTTGTGAATTCTCCATTCCTAAACACTTCACAGACTCCATCAACAAGTCTCAGGAGAGAGGGCAGAAATCGAGATGCAGTCTTCCACAGAGGTGCATATCCCACACTCTCAGTGAAAGTAGCAGTCTTTTACTTCATTACAGTTATCTTTAGCTTAATAATCACTTGTACACATAAGAAAGGTCCTGGTTTAACCCCAGCTGACAACTAAGCTTGAGACAGACACGCACTCACTGCCTGTGGTGGGATGGAGAAGAGAATCAGAAGAGAAAAAGAGAAAAATCATGATATAAGATACATACAATTCAATAGGTAAAGAAAAAGCCATATACACAAGCAAAGCAAACTAAGGAATTCGTTCAACACTTCCCAAGGGTAGTCAGGTGTTTAGGCAGCCCCAGGAAAGCGGGGATCCATCACATACAATGGGTGCTTTGGAAGACAAATTCCATTACTCCCTCTTCCTTCTTCATCTGCTTTTAAATGCTGAACATGATGTCTTGGGATATCACTTAGATCAGTTTGTGGCAGGTGTCCCATCTGTGCAGTGCTGTCCATCAGCTATCCCACTAAGCTTGAATGCCTGATAGCTGTGGCAAACTCCTAGGAAATGGGAGACTAAAACAGCAGTCCTTTGAAGTGGTAAAGCATTTGAAACACTGTGTACAGCAGGATGGATTCAGCAGAATCCAGACTGAGCTTCTCAGAGAAACTTAGAAGTACACTCAATTTGTGTTGAGCAACAACTGTTACAAAAGAGTTATATATGGCTGGATGAGTCAGGGCAGATTTAATACCAAATTAGATGTCTGAAGTTTTATCTAGGGGTTTGAGGATTTAAATTACACTATAATCAATTTTTTTTTTAATTTCTAATTAAGGGTCTAAGCCTAACAAAACATTTAAGCTCCAAAATTAATTTATAAGCCTGAACAGGGTTATAAATTTATTTATAATATAAACAGTCTTATTAATTTATAAGCCTGAACAGGCTACATGACAAGCTAAAAGCATATTCAAAGGTAAAGGCAGAGGCAGCCTCTATTGTTCTTTCACACAGAAAAATGCAAAGAATATGAAAATTATCTAGATAATATTTGTGGAGCATTTGGCTTAGGCTAAAATTCAGTAATGCATGCTGAGCTCCCAGGTCTGCAGTGAGTGAAGAAGAATGAACTAGACTGGCAATGAATTTTCATGGAAAAATCAGGAGCTATTCAGGACAGAGCAGGGAGTTTAAATTTGTGTATACTACTAGAAGTAAATTATGGAGCCATGACTATGAAATTAGCATTTACCAGTAGCAAAGTTTTTCAGGAAAATTAATTAACATGGAAACAAAAGTGTATATTATGAAGAAATACTGGCCTAGATTTTCTGAGCCAAATATCAAATCACAGTGGAAAATTCAAATCCCAAAGTGCTTGCTGTATTTATGTTATACCCTTGCTTATGTCTGTGTGTGCTCCACTCTTAAACATAATTTTGCTTCTTTGGTAGTAGGGCTGATTGAAGAGATTAAACAAATATTAGAAAGTTAATACCCATAAAAGGACTATATAATTTTCTTTTGAGAATTCATTGTTTGAGTTACCCAAATCTTGAACAGTAAATAGCATGTCTAGAAGAATGATATTTCTACTGTGTAATAGGAAATACACCAGAGGACAAAAGTTAATTGAATTAAATATTGTTTAAGATAATTTGTTCATGTCAAGATCACATTGGTTGTAGGTAATAACTAGTTTAGCAAGATCATAATTTTTTACTTCATTTCCTTGTTCCTAGATTTTGAATAGTGTATTTATCTTGTCTAATTATAAGACCATCACATTTTATTTACAGAATAATAATTGGAAACAAACCCACTACCACCAGCCCACACTACTTAGTGCTTTCAACTTGTAAAATGCCAAGACTTTGTTATCCTTATAAGAAACTGCATCTAATTTTGTGGGTACTTCCTCTGGTCTCAAAAATTAATGAGGGAAAATTGGTTTAACTCATTTATAAAAATTTGAGTCCTGAGTTCCAGCATGCTATGATTATTATAAATACCAAAAGCATAATGAATTTTCTTCCAAAGTCTCAGAAGATTATGGAAAAATTGCCACACTTTTCAGAGACAGCTGGATTATATCCCAAAATAAGGCAGAATTGTGCATATACATTTTTTTTCCTTTATGTCTTGTGTCAGTATGAAATCCATTTGACTTACAGTGATTTCCATTTACTCCAGCTTCTTTGCCTGGAGATCTATTTGGCTGAGGTTTGTAAAGTGTAACGTTGTGTAGAAACTGATGACAAAAACTGAAAGATAACTGCATAACGCTATGTTGTTCTTTTGAGATCATCTCCCCAGCACTTTAGCATAGACCTCCAGTTTTGATTATTAGATGGTATTTGAAAAACAGCTGAAAAGTTAAATGCTATTGCAAATCTTCACACAGTTTTATAGGATCAACTCTATTTGGACAAATAAACACAATTTTTGGTCCAATGCTACAAGGCAGAAAAAAATGCCCTTTGACAATTTTTCAAAGCTACCAAGGGGAAAAAAAAAAAAACAAACCAAAACTCATCTAATTTTTCTTTCATATTTTAAACCAAATTATAATTTAAAAAATAAAGGGAGAAAAAAAATTCCTAATGCAGTCAACCAGATTGTGAATTCTCCGAAGAGTTCCTCCCTAGATTTTCTGGGTAGATTTTTCAGTTGAATTTAAAGTATATGCTGGGAACAGAAACGATTAAGTAGATTTTGTCTATTGTGGGGCATCTACAACTTCTCTGAGCAACCTGTTCTGTTCCAGTTCCTCATCACTCTCACAGAAAAGATTTTTTTTCCTAATAACTAACCTAAACCTAATCACTCTCAGTTTAAAGACATTCCCTCTTGTCCTATTACATGCCCTTGTGAATGCTCATCTTTGTTCTAGTGTCCCTTCACGAACTGAAGACTTTTAGGTCTCATTCTGATTGCCAACAAATAGACTTTTTTCCTCCCTAATGAATGTGTGGATATAGTTTTAGAGTTGTATTGTGAATGTTCTCATAGCAATAGCCCCTAGAAGCTGTATCCATAATTTGTGTCCCACACTGTGTTTATCAGCGCACACTGTGGGCAGAGCTGCAGGGGATGTGTGGGATGACAGTGGAGCTTCTGTGCATTCCCTTACCAGAACATGTCGGCTGGAGTGAGTTACAGGCTCCAAGACCCCTCACTGATTAATCTGCAGTTTGTATGTTCCACTTTTCTACATAATCTTCTAAGCAGCTAGAAGACTAATGTTCCTTGAATTTGATGAATACCTAAACAAGAATACTGCAACTACTATTGTACTATGCACGCATTTACTTCTATATATTCTATACAGAGAAACAGAAGATGTATCTGAACCCATGCTTTATCCCTTTTTTGGATTGTTTTTGGTTTTGTTTTTATGTTTTTTAAACTTGAATAATCAATTTATGGTTAATAAGGAGTGCAAAAATAAAATTCAAACTGCACTGTAAATAAAAGATAATTACTTGAGAAGTAGTAACTGCTCCCAGTCAGTGTCAGATCACCATGATCAATCAGCTGGCTTGTTCAGGATGAGTATGCTCCAGTCTGAATTAGATGGATCTGCTGGCAGGTGCTTTTAATAATGTTTTAGAAAGGTGAGAGGGAATATTAAGGTGAAATATAGTAAAGTTGGATGAAATCTTCTGTGTCAGTAGTGCAAAGAAGTTGTAGGTGTGCATGAGTAGCAAATTGGTAAATATTCTTGTTCAGTCTCTATTAATGGTCTCTCATTAAATTATTTTTTTGGCTTAAAAACATGTTATAAAATGGCAGCAAACTGTATGTTGGTGAAAAACCTTTGGAATATTTTTCCAGATGATGAAGGAAGCAAATGAAGTTGTTTCCCTCCAGTCTCACTTTTAACTTCACAGAGAGAATAGATTTACAAAAATTTACATACATTTCCAAAACCAGGGCATGTGTGTAAGCTTCTAGATGTGCTCATTGAACAATTTTACCTATATCAACCTTTATCTTAGCAGACACCCTAAATTTGAGCTGGAGACTTCTGGAGTCAGTAGTATTGGTTCCTCTGATACAAAATACAGCATGACTCTGAACTCACATCTGTAGCCATAGCTTATGAAAAGCTATGTAGATAGAAACAAATCAATATTCTATACCTACAAACTAAAAAAACTCCAAAAACAAACTTCATAAAAATGTGCTTGAGTGAAGAGCCCAAGAGTGGTGTTCAGCTACAACCTTTAAATACCTGACGGTGTTTGTCTCAGATTGAGCTGAAATGTATCCCAGACTAGACTTTCTGACCAAGACTTTAAAAAGCTAAAATTTGCATCTATGTTTGTGTTCCTATCCTGACACTGATATCTATGATATGACGCTTTTTCACGTATATTTTACCATTTATTAGTGTTATAGCTGTTTTGTAACAGCATATTTTCATGTATTTTTCATTTAAAAAACATCCACTAACCATCTGTTTCAGACAAAATTAAAAATCATCAATGTGTTTTTCTTTTTTTCAATTTTTTATTATTATAGATAATTTATGATATTTTTTAGAGCTTTATATTTTTTCTATCCCATAGACTGATAATTTATTTCATCTATTCTATATTAATATTTTGCCTTACATCTGTGCCTTACAAGAAGTTAGATCTTGCCACAAAAAACATTCTTCAGATTTCACAGAAGAGAAATTCAGAGATTGATTTCTGGAAGATCCAAAAGGCTTGTTTTTAAAACTATTATGAAACTAGCATCACTGTAATCTAGACATTAGAAAGTGCTTGCTTAGTACAAGTACTATATCTGCCCTGAGATCTTAATTTCTTTTTTCTTTAAACCTTTTTAAAATGTCCCAATTTATTGGACAATCTTCATTAGAGAAATTACCTAAAACAGAGAACTTTAATGGGGATTTTCTGTCTAAGGGCTTTTCAAGTCCCTGTCTTTGAAAAAAGTTTGCTTTAATATGGAGCAGTATTCCAAGATTACCTCCCACAGAGGGCTGAATAACCTATTTCTCTCTGCTTGATGATTTATCAGTATCACTTTAGTCATAGTTTTATAGAGAGCATTTCATACTTCCAGTGTATAGAACATAAGTCATTGTCTGTCTGTTCCAGTAGGCAAACCAAAATAATTTAATTAAATAAAGAACCTATGGAATTTTATGAATGCATATACCTGTACAGTAACATATTAAGTAATGATAATGCAAAAGAAAAATAATCGCATAGTTTCTAACAAACATCTTGTAGTAAAATTTTTGTGTTTCCTTGAACCTGGGCCTTTCCATGCTTATATTGTGGCATAAATGTTCCTACAGGGGACTTCAAAGCTATACCCATTACAAAGCTGAAAACTTACAGCCTCAATTCTCTCAGTGCCATAAATTCAGTTGCAGATGGAGCATTTCCAGTTATCCGTTACATGAGATATTCAAGAAGTTTTTCCTGCAAGACTACACAAAATCTAATGAATATTGTAGGATGTAATGAAAATGGATAGGAAAATTATTTTTGTGGATGCAGACAAATGGCAGACCACAACATATGTCATGCAGTGGTGATATTTCTGAAAGCACTGAAACCTCATGGGGACAAAAGGTCATGAAGAAACATTAAAGAGAATGTGCTGAATCTGAAAATACTGTCAGCTATCTTTATTGTGGTGCATAGGAAGAAACCTGTTAGCATTTAATTCACAACCAGCCTAAGCAATTTTGTCTTAAGCCAGATGTTGGCTGTTTGCTGCTGACTAGGAAATTTAATTCTGAATGAAAAACCCCAAACTTAAGGGAAATGTTGAGGGTGTTGTCAGAATTCCAAAGATTTATTATGCTCAGTGATTTTTTTCAGCACTATCACTCACATTTCTGTGGTTGTAAAGCCAACATAGTTATGTTAAAATACAATTGGGTAAAAAGGTTTATTGCTACAAGAGGAAAAAATCTGTAAAAAAAGAATGAAAGTTATGTGTCAGGCAGCTAGTCCACTTTAATATCATATACTATAATAAATTGCCCAAACTGACAGTTTAAAAATAAAGAAAAACATTCCCACAAATACTGTTTTTCTTTAAGGAAACATTAAAAAAGCTGGTTGGTTTTCACTTGTTTTACAAACTCCATGGGAGATCTTGAAGTTTAGGCATATTCCACAGTGTCCAGAAATGCCTTTAAAAACCTGTCTTTAAGATCAGGCACTGGAAAATATCTTTTTGAGAAGATTGTGCTACATTGCCTCTGCACAAAGTGGTCCATGGTGATTAAGAGAAGAACACAGAGCAACATTCAATGATTGCTGGGTTGCTGCGTCCTGAAAAGATGGTTTGCAACCTATTTTCTAAAATTTTTATTTTCTACATTAAGGAATGGAAGGTATAATTTTCTTGCTGTTTTTAGTCTGAAGTTACTCTTTGCATCAGACAAACTTCAGTAGAAATTAAGCAATATTTTGTTTTATACTTGATGCATCGAGATTTATAATTAAGTTCAGAGCTACCCGGATCTCATCAGCTCTTTAAAACTACTGCTTCATCTGTATTATGAAATAGAAAAAAACCCATTTGTGTTATGTACAGTTTAGCTGAATATGGTCTGGATTTGAAAATTCATGTAGTATGGTATACAGAGATTAAAAATTCCTTTCTACAGCTAAACCTGAATCTAAGCTCTGGCGTCTTTCTTGAAAGATTATTTCCTGCCACTTCTTATCTTTCAGAAGTGACATTAAAACCCCACTGTAAATGTCAGTTAGGCTTTAGTAAGTAGGCCTAGCTCCCAATCTGATCATAGATAAAAATTGTTGCTAATAGTCTTGATAATTGACTGGCCTACACCAAATTTCTAATTTGAAAGAAGACTGCTTATTGTATTAGCATACTTTGTATACTTAAATTTATAAATTCATTAAATACATCTTTTAATGTATTAAATAATTACAAGATATAAAAGACATGAGTTTAAATGTCTTAGATTTGGTCAAGACCAGACACAGTTGCCAAACCATTCTTATGAGAGTGAGTTTCAGACCCACAACTCCAGTCTGCCTTTTGAGAGACCCTCATATCTCTAAAATGTCATCACTGAAAGAACTATCACCTGGAAATATATAAATGTGCTGAGAGAAATATATTTTAAATCCTGTAAAACCTGGGCAAAGAACTAGTGTATAGATTTTTTTCTTTCTGTATTAGCTCTTTAAAGAGAAGCCAGGTCAGAGCAAGATCTCTGTTAAGCTCCACTCAGATTTCAAGAATCAATTCCAGAGGTTATATTTAAACTATCACTGTAAAATTTATCCACACTTTTATAGGAGAAGGAAAAAAACAGGTTTAGATACATTTAGATCTGGAAAAACTTTGAATTTATTTGTTTGTGTGCTAGTATCTTGTATCTATTCCACACCCCATCCCAGCCATCTCACTCACAGTTGTTAATCTGTTCTGACTAAAAATGCTACTAAAAATGACAGAATATGCTGTCCAGCTGAATGATTTCTATGTAAGGTTTCACTCATCATTTATTTGGGGTTCAAGATGATGAGAAATCTCATATGACTAGATATGAAAGAATCTCATTCTGTTCTGCAGTGTCTTTTCTCATGCCATTATTAGCATGAGAATAATGCAAACAATACGAAAAATACTTATTGACATGCTGATCCATGCCAATGCCATAAAAGGATTTACAGGCAAGTAGAAGTGAGAGTTAAATCATTTCAGTGAAATGGTTTTTTTAGTTGCAGACCTTAACCTCAGGACAGAGGCTTAGAAGAGTGAGTTTAAGCAGATCACGGAAGGTTTTGTCAAAAAGGTAATATATTCTGAACTCCTCCACTCAGCTAAACTTCATGCTGTTTGTGAGAAGAACTTTTCTGGGGTATAAAAATCTATCACTTGGCAACCTGATAAAGTCACAAGACTTTATTTAAGTTGACGAAAAACATAGGAGGAAGGTAAGGAAAAATTCTGATGGTATGAAATCTCCACAGTGCACCCAAGGTCTGGAAGACTATGTTGTTGCTTTATTTAATTTTCCTTTTTACAAGAACATGAGATTTAATAATTTTACATTAATTTTTGGGAAAAAATAGAGGTTATATGTGATGGTTTCACTGAAATTATTAGCTCTTGAAAGACAATATATTTAATATAGGAAAAATATAGTTAATATAGAAAAGGGTAGATTCTGATTGAGTTGAATCTAATAACCACATATTAAGACCCCATACACTTGTCTGTACCTGAAGAAAACTGTAGCTCTGTTAGAAAAATTCTCTGAAATAATTTTTAACTCATGGAATAAGTCCCAAAGAAAGCACAATAGCTGTATTTTTCAAAAGTTCATTCTTGCAAACACATATAATCTTACATATTTATGAACCTGTGAATTTTTAACAGATCAACAGAAGAGAAAACTCTAAGGCAAAATCCAGTTCCCTTCCCCTGCTTTCCCTGAGAAAAGACTGCTCTCTTGCTGTGACACAATAACAGAAATACACAATCTTTCTGCCAAAATTACATGTTCTTTTTTTCCTCAAATAGACATCACTTATAATAAGTTCTTCAAGTTCTGCTGAGTCTTTGAGAAGTCAGAATGACTTCAGATAACATAAAGGAGCAATAATGAAAAAAAAAGGCAAAAAAACCATACAGTTTTATATCCACTTAAGGTGTACCAGAACCAGTAGAAAAAATGCACTACAAATTAATAGACACTGTATTAACCCAATGAGAAAAAGAGACAGAAAATGTTCAATTTTAAAATTTACACTAATATTTTACAAAAGAAAAGTCACAGTTCTGTAGCCAGAAATAAGCTACAATAATGACAGCTTCTATAATAGCTCAAATTGAAGTCAATAATTCTAAAGTTCAAATTTATAAAGTGAGGTTTCTCAGTTGTTTTTTTTTTTTTTGTCTAGCTAGCAACTATCTCACTACTGCCACGATAAGGCTGGACATGAAAAGAGTTATAATTTTTAATGATACCTTTTTTTGATTGTGACAAACACTTCTCCATGTATGCACTGAAAGGTAAAAGGAATGTTAAGTTGTAGCTCAAAGAGTAATAAAATATCCTGAATTAGAAGGGGAATGCAAGGATCATTGAAGTCCAATACTTGGCCCTGCATAGAACCGTCCCCAAGAGTCACACCATGTGCCTGAGAGCATTGTCCAAACACTTCTTGAACTTAGAGAGTTTGGTGCTGTGACCACTGCCCTGGGGAGCCTGGTGCCCAACCACCCTGTTGGGGAAGAACCTTTTTCTAATATACAAAATAAACCTCCTCTGATACAATTTTAGGCCATTCTCTTGGATCCTGTCACTGGTCATCACAGAGAAGAGACCTGTGTCTGTCCCTCCTTTTCTCCTCATGAGGAAGTTGTAGACTACAGTGAAGTCTCCCCTGAGTCCTTCAGGCTGAACAAACCAAGTGACCTCAGCCACGTGTCATACAGCTTTCCCTCAAAGCCCTTCACCATTGTTTTGGCCCTCCTTTGCATGCTGCCTAATAGCTTACGGTCGTTTTTATATTGTGGTGGCCCAAACTGCACAAAATACTCAAGGTGAGGCCACCCCAGTACAGTGCAGAGTGGGAAAATCCCCTCCTTTCCCTGGCTGGATATGCTGTGTCTGATGCCCCAGAGGACAGGGCTGGCCCTCCTGGCTGCCAGGGCACTGCTGGCTCATTTGTAACTTGTCAGTGCTCAGGAACCCCAGGTTGCTCTTTGTGGGACTGTTCTCCAGAGCCCAGTTAACCAGTCTGTGCATACATCCAATGGTGCTCTGACAGGGCGATTTTCCAGGTGCACTATGTAGAAATTTCCTTTCTTAAACTTCATAGGGTTGATGATTGCCCAGTCATCTAATTTGTCTTGATCTATCTGTAGGGCTTCTTTGCCTTCAAGGGAGTTCACAACTCTTCAGATTTTAGTGCCATCAGTAAACTTAACTAGTGTTTCTCCAAGTCATGCATTCCAGCCATTTATGATGTGGAAGATGTGGAATCCCACTAGTGACAGATAACTAGTCTGATGTCACCCCATTCACTGGGACCCCTTCTGTCCAACTTGTGAACCAGTTGCTCACTCAGCACATGATATGTTTATGCAGCTGTTTGCTGGGCATGTCCAGAAGGATCCGGTGAGAGCAACAAAAGTTTTACTGAAATCCAAAAAGATTACATCAAATGGTTTCTCTTGATCAGCTAGGTGGGTTACTTTGTTGAAATTAAGCTCAACAAACAAGATTTTCCCATCATGAAGATGTTCTGATGACTGTGTTGTTGTTCAGGTGTTTTTTAATAACTCTCAGAGTAATCATGTCCAGAATTTTACCAGGCACTGAAGTGAGACAGGCCTGTAGTTTCCAGTGTCATCCTTCTTGCCATTCTTGAAAAGTGGGACATTAGCCAGCTTCTAGTCAACTGTAACCTCTTCAGATTCCCGAGACTGTTCAGAAATCATAGAGATACTTCAAAATGACATCAGCCAGCTCTTTGGGTATAGTTTTGCAGGAATCCTCTCAGGACCCTTAACTTACAGGAATCCAACTTGAGGAGCAGTTCCTGCACAACTTCAGTGTCCACTGGGAGTTAATCATTCTGGTCCTCCAGCTCAGGGCACTGAGAGCCCTTTAGTCCTTCATAAACATTGAAGAACAAAATGAAGAAGGCATTACACTTCTCTGCCTTTTCTCTCTTTTTTGTGAGGTGGCCGTCGTCATCAAGCGACACACCAATGTTATTTCTGGACTGCCTTTTGCTAATGACACATGAAAAAAATCTATTTTTATTGTCCTCCTTCTGCTGAGGAATTCAAACTGTTTGAAATCAATGAATGAAGAATAAAAAATGGCTTTATCTCAGACAGTCTGCACTTGTATATGTCACACAAATTGTTAAGCCATATGCTAGCACTTAAGTGTTGAATCTAAAATTAAGTGTTCATTTGTGTTTCAAAAATTGCTTCTGATCTTATCAAATTAATTTAAACCATAAATTTTCTTTAGATCTGCCTAATGGGTATTAGTAATATTTGCAATTCACTGTTTCTTGCTTAAATCTGAATTGCCTATTGGGACCTGAACAAAAATTATTTTTGGGCTGTAACAGAATAACTTTTTCAGCGTCTCAAGGGTGTGTTAAGAATTTGGATAATGTTCTAATACAAAACTACTAATACTGTGGGTCTGTCATTGGATCAGATACTGATTAATATAACATATCTTCCTGACAGATTTGTCTGGAATATACTTTTTGGTGTCTCTGAATGTTTTTAGTGATTTTAATGCTTTTGACAAGTAAATGTGTCTTGGCTACATGCATCTTAAAATTTTATCATCTGAGTCTAGGCATGTCTAAATTTACTTCAGCAAAATTCTCTGACTTTTCATTGGTCATTAGATATGTGAATCTGTTATACCAGGATCATGTAACTGCTTTGTAGATTTTCTTCCATGTCACTCCCTCCCAGGGCCGTCAGCCCCTGCCCCAGTGATGCTGAAGTAGGGCCGGCCTTCAGTTCAGCTCTGCCCTCCCCTGCTCTGGGCACCACGGAGATGTGCTCACCTGCAGGCATTGGTTTCCTACAGATCCCATCTTATGTCAACTGCCATCATGCAGGTGATTTGAAAAGCTTTAAGTATTTTTTACAGTGTTAAAGTCCCATATTTAGGAAATGGAAATAATCCCCATAACAATACAATTATGAGTCTAGAAGGATATTCAGATAACAAAAAAAAATACAAAATTAGTCTTAGTAAATCATATAAAAGTAGTCTTTAGTGCCCATATTTCACCTATTATACTTATTAGATTTTCACTGAGTGTGATAGTAACATAGTAAATTAAATTTAAGTGAGTTGAAATCCATGCTTGAACTGAAGAAGGGATTCAATTACTAAACAGCTCGATCTGGCAAAGACATTAAGGCACACAGGCTGTTTGCAACAACAAAACATTTTTGAGTAGTATTGGAGATCTATTGGGGGTAGAGAGAATCAATGCTGGATCAGATTTCTGCAAGCTGAAATGATGACTGGGAAAAATTTACTCCTGATTATGCCCTGCTTGGATACAGAAGGGTCATTCAAGCACCTCATAACAGAGCAATTGATTAATCCAATTTGTAAATGCTGTGTGGATCTGATCAGCATTCTAGGCTTGAACATATTTTATTTGTCAGAAGAAACAGACTCTTGGATTACCCAAAACTAAAGTTATCAGCTTAAACTGTTTTAATCTAAGAGGAATGCAGTAATATGGCATTACTTCATTCAGTCATCAAGAAAATTTACACACTTGCAGAACTTTTTGAAAACAGCATAACATAGCTTACAGGATTGATTAATAAATTTATGTAAACTGACACATGGTTCATTCCTCCCAATTATATATTTAGCTTCAAAAAGTACATAAAGTGAACAGGATTCTTTGCTATGTGCGTGTCTAAATTGCTGATTTGCTTTCTTTTTTAAATAGTGGGGACAGTCTGGAATCTGAACACACAAACAACCCTCTGGGGCTGCCACTCTGAATGGACTAGTACCAGCAAAATTTGCAAGGAAAGCTTACAACATAGCCACCTACTTTAGCAAATTTCAAGCCAGTACTATTTGATTTCAAAGCTACTAGGTTCAGGTAGGTTTTAAAAATAACAGAAATTATTTACTAGGTAGCAGTGACAAAAAGGGCAAACTCCTGTTAGCATAGAGGAGCAATTTTTAATAAGGTTAATGCACCACATTTTGTAAATTATTTTATACACTTGTTCTGGTTTGAAAGCAAAACCAGTGAGAGACTCCAAGTCAGAAATACAATTTATTAAGAAAAGGGAAAAAAAACAAAATACATGCAATAATACAAAAGAAAAACCACTGACAGAGTCAGAATATAACCTAACACCCTTTTGGTCAAGGTAGCAGTCCAAATTGGAATGGCTGCAGTCCTCTTGGACTGGCAGATGTGGTTCTGTTGGAGCATTGATCCTGTAGAAGGGTGTAGTCTTCCTCTGAAAAGCCAATGGAAAAATCCAGCTGTTCCTCTGGGAATCCAGTGGAAAGGCTGTTCTGGTGTCCCAAAAACTCAGATTATATCAGGTTAGGAATGCTTGGCTCCTCCCTCTGGGCAGAACATCTCACAATGGAATGCTTTACCTTTTATCAGTCTTGCAGTGAGACTCAATAGCCCATTAACAGCTGATGTCTCCCCTGGGGGAGGATTGATTTGTGGAAGAGATAGCGAAAACTGCCCAATTAACAGAAGAGAACTGTTTCACTGCTAACAGTTGGCAAATAGAATATATCTTGCCTTGCAATCTAGGACAACACTTTTACATACAATGCATAATAATTCAATGTCTTTAGGAAAAGTTGCAAGATAATGATAATCCCTTTTTCAAGGGAATATCTAAGTAAAAGAGTAATATATAGCTTAGCTACAAGAACCGATACTCACAAGAATTAAAAAAAGTTATGCTGAAAACTGAGAAGGGTATGTTGTCTAACAGTATTATATTAAATGTCCATTTGGCTTTTAAAAAATCTTATTATTTATGTGTAAAGTCCATGGGATACACAGTGCAGACAATTTACTCTGACAAGTAAAACCCCCAAGTGTTTGAATGTGATAAGAGAGTTCCTGTAATAGAGCCCTTCTGCAAAATGTTGCACTTGCTGTTTTGAAACCATGGCATGGCTGTTACTGCATTATCTATTCAGCAACTACTATAGCTTGTGGCAGAAACCATTCAGTTTAATGACTTCAATGAGCTAGTTTTGTTTCATTAATTCTTCCACATTGAAAATATTTTAATGAAATAATGTAGTTCTTAAAAGGCCTCAGAGCCTTTATACAATTCATTTAACATGAAACATATCATATTCTTGAAATGCTATTTTAGTATTGGAAAATGAAACTGTTACATTATTGTGATGTAAGTAACTTGAATTCTTTTACCATCTGGCTCAGGAACATGGAAGACTGATCTGGGAACCATAATCATGACATTTATTACTGCTTATAAAGGAATAGTAAAAGGAAAAATAGCTTTTGCAGGCAAAACACTTAAAATACTATGATCTGTCTTCCAGAATTTACTCTTTCAGTGTCCTTCCCATACTATATTCCTCTAGTATGTCCTAGCTTTCTGGCACCTTATGTCAAATCATTTAATATGAACATTGTTTATGTTCACAGTTTTAGAAAGAAAGAGAATAATATGATTTCCTTTTTAAATAGAGGAAGAGATTGTAAAGAAGAAAGGTCTTGCAAAGAGTTGTTACCAAAATTGAATTCTAATGTATGAGATCTTCATATTCCCTGCACATTCTGAAATCTCTGATCTAGATTCCATAGGCTCTTACAAAGAGGTCAGACTTTCAGAGATGTTTGAATGAACTCAAGAAGCATATTAAGCATATTTTTCATATATGAAAAATTTCATTATTTACTAGGCCAATGGCACTACTGTGAAATTTACTGCTGACTAGAGTATAAAAGTTATAAATTAAGTCCACTTTTATTGGATTTTTTTTCTTTCTTATGTTCTGCCTGAGATCATGGTGTAGAAAAGCCAGGTGAAATGTACTTCTAGTTTTTGAAAACTGAGGACAATGAACAGACACTGTTCATCTTTGTGATGTTCATGACTTCACATACTTCAATATAATCTCTCTTTCTCTCTCTCTCTTGTGCTCTGCTTTTTCCTCTTCCTGTCTGTAGATTCTTAGTTCCAAGTTCCTTCAGATCCTTTTTGATGATGCCTTTTCTCCTCTCTAAAGATTTATTTAATTACATCTATTTTGAAATGGAAGGACAAGAGTTGTACAAAGTTTTATAGATCCACATACAATATTAATTTGCAGTAGCATTTGTTTCCTTTGCTATCTGTAATTTTTCATAATAAATTTTAAAATTCAGCTGAATTTTTCATTACTACTGAACACTAGACATCTTTCAGAGAATCAAATGTACTTTTAGGATCTTCTCCCTGAATAGCCTAGTCAGCTCAAAGACCATCACTCTACAAGGATTTTTAAAATTCTTTTTGTGTATAGCTATAGTCACAAAAAAATTATCTACCTGGAATTTCAGTGCTAATGGTTGAATTTAATCAGGGTGTTACATGAAACCAAACTTCAAATGTTTTAAACTGAAACAAAGTTCTTGGTGTCATCTTTTTTCCACGTGAGTGAAAAAGAAAACTAGTCACTTATTTCTGCAGATGCTTTGTGTAGTACTTAAATAATTAAAAAAAAAAAAGAGGAAGAAAGTGTATCATATACTGCAAAACAAAAAGAGCCTGAGAGAGATGCAAAAACATTTTCACTCTGGAAGTGATTAATTTAATTTTCATTATTCAGTTAATTACATTGAAAAATAAAGTGCTTTCTTAAAATTTATTATAATCAAGTATAAAATGACTCATTATATTTTCTGTACCAACTCACAGGGAATTATAGTCTTTAGAAACACATTAATGGTAATCAATGTGAGCTAAGCTTTTTTCTCCCTTAATCTTCAAGTTTTACCTAATTAAAGCTGGGCCACATGACAAAGAAATTTCCCCAAGCGTTGTCTTCTGTCACTTTTCTATCAGCATAATGTCATTGTACTGTGCGGCTCATCTTCAGAAAGCAAACAAGGCAGAGATAGGTAGTAGCCTCAAACCTATCCAAACCACCAACACATACCAGTGAAGGCAGAAAAAGGAAATTAAAAATCTTAGCTGGCATAAATCTGGCAATCTATACAGAGTTATTTGTACTGATTTTAATGTACCATGATGATTGACATGTCTGATGAACTTGGTGCAGGTGTTTGGGCTTGCAGGATGCAAATTGAGATGCACTTTGAAATGTGGCTTGAGCTCTCTGTGGGAGCCCAAGACAAGGAGCTGGGAGCTGCCAACCTTTGGGATAACAAAGGGCATGAAGATGGATGCTGCCAGCCAGGTGAATGGACACTGAGAGACACAGCAGGAGCCAAAGACTTGGGAAAATGAACGAGAATCCTGCGTGCCTGGACTGGGAGGGGATAAAAGCCCAGGGGGTCCTTTGTTTGAGGTCCCTCTTTGGAGCCACCAGCTTGGGCTGTGTGTGTGGTTGTGTGCCAGAAATAAATGGAACGAGACATCTGAGACAACATGAAAACCTGGTCTGACCGTGTGAGTGGGGTGGGCAGGGAGCCAAGCAGGGCTCCCATCAGCTTCCACCATCACTGGAGCTGCCTGCTGGGAATGGGCTTTGGTCCCAGCAGTGGAAGTCTGGCCTTGGAGAGTGTGACTGGTGGGGAGCCTGTGAATGGTCAGAGTGGGAAGTTTCCTTACTAGCAGCTGAGAAGAGTTTCTTTCCCATAATGCTTCTTAGCTTGTAGAGCAGATAGTTAGTATGAAGTGCTATTTTAAACTCTATACAATCATCTTTTCTAATTAGCTATGTTATATAATTAGTCTTAAAAATAGTAATGGAATTTCCTCTATACACTGCTGCTCAGGTTTGAAGAACTGGAGAACAATAGAGTTTTGTCCTCCTGGTCTTTATATCTCTTGGTACCCTAGACTGACTTTAATTTGTCTTTCTAATGTAAATAATGGATAATTTCATCAAGTCACTGGAGCTACAGGACCACTGTAGAATTCTAAATAATAATTAATGGTATATCTGGAGTCATCATTTTGGCTTAAGGATGCCATCCAATATGTATTAATGAATTGATTAACCAAAAGGAGTAGCATGAGGTATAATCTTCAGTGACATGTGTAAATCCTGTGCTGCCTATAAATTAATGGTCCTGTGGTGTCTAGAAAGTAATGAGGGAGGGGAAGCTTTCCAATAATGTCTTT
>QUSF01000007.1:39518493-39691036 GCA_003676055.1 Chloebia gouldiae
TTATTATTATTATTATTATTATTATTATTATTATTATTATTATTATTTATTTTTTGGGTTTTTTGTTTTCTTGTTTGTTTTGTTTTGTTTTAAGAAAGACTGCTCAGAAAGTCATCCTGGCCATCTTGGCTGTCAATCAATATTTGGCAGAATGGTTACTGTGCTTCTCTTCAAAAGGAATTTGACCTTCTGATGAGTATTTTAGATGGAAATGAATAAATTGCTACTGAATGCAAATAAGCAAATTGCCTCTATGTGTTAAATATTAAAAAAATATCTGCTCTCTGGGTCCATATGAGGACTTGCATGAGATTTAAGTGTCTGACTATCTCTACATATTTTCCTAATCCAAAACTGCTAATGCCTTCATACCAAGCCTGTGAACTGCTGACTGACCATGTAAAAATTTATTGGTGCAAAACAGAGAGATTTTTGATGTGAGAATCTTAGTGTGCCAAAACCATTTTACATCTAGTGCAGCATAATAGGTCTGCTTCTACTGTAAAATCTACAGCCTGTTCTTTTGCATGCCTTGTCTGCCAACTCAGATCTGTCCTGCATTCCCGGATGCAAATAAAGCAGGCTTTTGATGAGACAGTGAAAAGAGCCAAGAGACTCAAGCAATAGGAACGACTACAGAAGCATCCAACACAGCCTTTTTCACATTCAGATTTGTGCTTTGTTCTGGACTAGTGCTCTGTTTGGAACAAAATGTGCCACAGCTAAAAAATACTTGGACTTACAATTCCAGAACCTGGACTCTAGTTTCCTGATTGGAGTATGGTTGGTTGAACCTACCTTATTCAGTAGAGCATGCTGTTACATCATAGCATTATTAGATTTTATCATAAATATATTCAGATTAATATTGGCAAGATTATTTTACTTTTCATTAAGTACTTGGAGTGTGATTTCCAGGTTCAAGTCCTTTTTTTTATGGTAGATTATGTATTTACTCAAAGATCACTGTATGTATATGCTTCTGTGATAAATAAATAAACATATAAAGAAATAAATGAAAGGGAAAGAATAAGGCATGGAATTAAAATCTTCTATGCTCCTGTAGCATTTGGAAGAAATGAGTCACACTTTAGAAGAAGGAATTGAGATATCAACTACAGTCTTGTTCTAAGGGGTATGAATTCTGAGAACTGATGGAGAATACTGGAAGGTGTACTCTTAAGCCCAAGAGTTCTCTGTTCTGATTAACTTTAAGTTATTTGGTCATTCCAGACAACCTTTATATTCAAAAGAGTGAAATTGTCATCCTTGGGGGGTGAAAAAAAGCTGAGATAGGACAGGTGAATTATTCTTTGAACATATCTGCCTCTTCCCAGTGATAAGAAAGGGTGAATAGCTTGAGTATAAGGCAGGTAAATTCCATTCCTACTTCATGCAGGGTCTTTTTCCTTTCTTAACCAATTAACATTTTCTTTAATTCTGTATCAGAACAAATTACACTTTACTAGATGACTAAATGTCTAAAAATAAGGCATGTAGTAATGTAGACATTGAAATGATTTTTTAGAAAGAGGGAGTAACTTAGAACCAAAGGAAGTAAATGGGAATTTTTTGCAGAGAGATGGAAAACCTTCTGGAAAGGTGCTTTTGTTTACTTGTTTGGTTTTTTGGGCTTTTAAAAAAATTTTGTTTTGTTCTGTTTTGTTTGTTTAGGCTGGTCATGAAGACCACTAAGGATTTGAAGAACTAGAAAAGGGAATTACAGAACTCAGTTTGGTTTCATGCAATTAACACTACTACCCCCAAAGTGGGCTATATTTGTTCTAGAAAACAAAGGTAGAAAACTATATAATTTTGGAGTGCTGTGGATTTTTTTTCTGAGGCTGAAATACTTTAGTTAGCACCTTGATAGCAGAAAACAAGATAGAGAAAACACATGCATAGAAAGTTTAATCTGTAGCCATCTGTTATGTCTTCCTTTAATTTCTAAGATGTATAATGAAATTAAAAAATTGTACCTAGTTTATAGCTCTGTTTCTATGGAAAACATGCTCAGTTAAAAAGAAGTTTATAACAACTGTTTATATTTGAAATGATAAAGACCTGCTTGTCTTTCAGTATGACAACTGGCTGGTTATTCCTGCCTTTGTTATGTTTGATGGAAAAAAGGGTAGAGGAGATGAGAAAATTAGCTACTCTGATTAAAACCAGTTTTTACTACTGGCAGGAAGTGCACAGGCAAAGATGATCCGTGTGTAAGAGGGCATACAACATGAAATAGGTAAGACAAAAGCTATTAATTTCTTTCTTCCCAGATGCAGAAATTCAGTTCATAGGGAAACATTTCCCTTCCTTCTCTTTACAGTTCAGACTATTGTGACTGGAGAGAAAAGCCAACAATTGGTTTTTATTCTCAGTGGGTTTTTTTTTGTTTGTTTGTTTGAGTTTTCTTTGCTTTGTTTTGTTTGTGGGTTTTTTTTTTTTTTTGAGCAGTTATTGTGGTGCTGTGTTTTGGATTTCTGACTAAAAGTGTTGTAAGCACATAGGTGTTGACTACTGCAGAACAGGTAGGTTCCTACCCCTCTCCCAGCCCACTGGATTTATGGGGAAAAGACAGCGAGCAGCTGTCACACTGTGGAGACGTTTCTAGCAGATAAATACTACTGTGGAAGCAGCCAAAGCAGAATTCTTTCAAGTAATTCAGGTGACACATATTTGTTTTGAATGGGAGAAACAGGAAATGAGTCATCTAACCTATTCCAGATTTCCAACTTGAGATGGACCACCCTCTCAAAATGTATTTCTTTCTATTAAGTCAGTTAAAATCCATGCTTTATGTCAGTAGTTGAGGTCTCACCTAAGGTTTTCTTAATGATAATTCAACTGATCAAGAAGATGAAATATAAGTAATTTATCATTGCAAGAAGAATAAAGTAACTAACTGAGGGATGACTTGGATAGGCTTGAAGTGAAAGGCCAACAACATTGTTGCACAACAGAAGAAAGTTTGATTTTGGGAATACATATCTAGGAAATAGCAGGAAAACCATATATTTCTTTGTTTCCTGCTGCATGACAGCCAGATCAATGCTTGAAGGGATTACAGTATCCAGTATATTCCAGATGGAATATAAATTTATATTTTAAGAAGTTAAGAAATGATTAATGGGCTCATTCAAATCAGATATTACATTCAGAACAGTAGAATGGAAAAAAACATGCATAGAAACAAAAGACTCTGTTGGGAAGAAGCTATGAATCAGCAGAGGTGATATAAAATGAAATAAATTTGAGCTAAAGACATCTGTAATAGGTAAGAACTGCTATCTAATGCAGCAGAACATAATTTTCAGCAGATAATGTGCTGGACTCTTATGGGAGAGTTTTAGTAACAGGCATACAAAGAGTTCTGTGGAAAAGGCAAGTTTCAAGAAGGCTATAAGTGAAAAATAAAGAAAAATAAGAAATTATAAGGGATATGACAAAAGCCAAACAGTTTATTTAACAGATTTTAACAATCAGAATCAATTGAATACCATAACAGTACATATGATAGAAGTAAAATTGTATTCCATATAATTCCTTAAATATTTGATGCTTACTGGTGAGCCATAGCACCTGTAAAATATTAGTGGCAACGTCAGATGTTAAAATTAAAGTTAGCTTAAGTTTATGAAATTCATACCTTTTAAAAGATGCCTACAATTATTTTATTAGGACGATATGGAGGAAAATCTATTTCAGAACCTTGCCTAAATTCAAATTAAAATGAAGTCAAGAGCTGTAGGTTTTACATGAAATATTATATAGATCAGCATGCTGATTTAATTTTAATTGCTATTGCTAAACAAAAGGTTAATTATAGAGTAGGAGAATAATGTTGTAGAAAAGGACACCACAGCTCTGTAAACAGATCCATATTTAAATATTTCAAACAGGTAGATGAAATGTCAGAGTTGTACAGAAACTAAAGCACATCTTAAAGTCATGTTATTTGTGTTTTGTCTGGGAGTAATAAAAATCTATGCCATAGCAGAATTCATCTATTATCAACAGAAGCAATACATAGAAGACAACTTTTTCATCTGAACCATTCTGGCCAGGTTCATGGGCAATGTTCTATGCTCTTTGCCTTCTAAATGCAATTGAATGGTCCTTCCTTTCCTCTGAATTCCCTCATCAATCCTGTATAATAACATCTGCCAATGCACTCTTCCATTTCAGCCATTCTCATATGGAGTCAGTGACACAATAAACAGACTTCACTTCTGGACTTCTGAGTACTTGGCCATACGAATAATAGAATTACTTCACTGTTTCAGACAAAATGCTTGGGTTCTTTAGATATCAAGCACAGAGAAGTAACAGATGTTTAGGGAGTTGTTTAAGGTATTTAATAGGAAATGCTAATTTCATCACAGGTTTTGCACTCTAATTTAGAATATGACTTTAATGGGTAGAATATGGAAAATGAATGAGCTTCTACTGCTTTATTTTCATTGTCCATGAAAATTCATAATGTTGGTTTTTTTTTCTATATCTAGTGAGCCAAAATCTCCTCTTAAGTATGTATGTATTCATGACTTTTTTTACAGCAATGGAAATTGTTCATCTTTATATTCAAGTTGATTTTGTCACATTGATTTTTCTTGACATTTTGTGTAAGCCTACAGAGAAAAAAAAGCAATAAATATAAACTTAAATGTGAGAAAACTCGTAGATGTATTGACAGGATGAAGTTTAGCACTACTTGAAGTAATTTTCCATGTTAGCAATTATTTTTGAGAGAGAGTGGTCTTTGAATGCTATTTGACTTGCTGCTTTCATTTTTGAGGAAATGGAAGCCATGGAAACCTGCTTTTCAGATGACTGGGAAAGAAGTTGTCTTAGAGCAAGCTACAACATTCTAGCAATAACTTTGTCATTACATGACTGGCTTCCAAGATGATTACAGAAAAGTACATTTCCTTTTGAGAGTAAGTTCAAATCAAGAAGACTAGGTTTTTTTTTCCTGGTTGTTGGCTTTGTTTTGGGGATTTCTGTGGTTTTGGGGGTATTTTGGGATGTTTTTTTGAGTGGGGTGCACCTGGCTCTCAGCAGCCACGGGTCGGAGGTTCCCGCTGGCTGTCCCCCTTGGCGCAGGGCAGACACCGAGTGCCACCCCCGAGTCTGTGCCCAGACCGGCGCGGGTGGCGGGGATCGCTGCGGCGGGGGGAGCGCAGCAGGGCACAGAGCACGGGAAACCGAGGCACGGGAATGAGGGAAGGACACTTGTCTGACTCTCCAAAGAGTTAATCCCAAAGTGGAGCAAGAGACAAATCTGAACCTGAAGGGGCTACTTTTATAGGGGGGGAATACGGGGAGGACACAACCTGTGAGCAACAGGAGGCATTAGGGGAGGGCTGCAGGGTAAGGGCTCCCCAATAGAAGCCAACACGGGGAGGGACCAAACCTCACAGCCCAATTCTGCTTTGAGGAAGGTATGAGAGACAGGGAACACTCCAGAACCAAAGGAGTGTGCTATCTTTGACAGACAGGGGTAAGACAAGGGAACAAGGGCAGTTTACAGGTGGATTGACATGTGGATTGACATATATTTTCGTGGGGAAAACTGAGGTAAACAACTCAGAACTGAGCCATCAGGGAAGCCAAATAGGGCACATAGACTGAATCATTACAAATTTGTAACAAGTAATCTCAAAACATACTACAGAAGAACAAACTGTAAAATAACAGACTACCACATGGGAGGGTTTGTGTGTTTTTTGTTTGGTTGGGGTTTTTTTTTAGATTTTTAAAAATAATAAATTACCCTAAAATATACACTTAAAATATAATACATAATATCTGTGAAATTTTTAATGAAAACAGTTACATAATCAAGTATTGATTGTGCTGTATTTTGATTTTCCTTCAGAGATTTTACAGCAATGAGATGTTTTCTTCTTTCTGTAAAGGTTGAGTACACAGAGAGAAGGAATAGGTCAAGTTATATGAGAGGGTTTATTTTTTTCTGTGAGATTTCCCATTGTTTTCTTCTATTACTTTCCCTTAGAATCATGGAATCAAGATTGGAAGAGACCTTTAAGACCAGGTCTACCCACCAACCTCTACCTGACTAAATGATATCACCCAATGCAAGGTCCAGACATCTTTTGAACTCCTCCAGGGATAGTGACTCCACCAGCTCCCCAGGCAACCTATTCCAATGCCTGACCACCACAACAGTAAAGATATTTTTTCAAATATCAAATCTGAATATCCCCTGTCTCAGTTTAAGGCCATTTCCTCCAGTCCTCTCACTTCAGGAATGGTAGAAGAGACCAGCCTCCACCTGGCTATAATCTCCTGTCAGGTAGAAAGAAATGGGATGTCACCTGATTACAATGGATTACTAGAAAAAGGATTTCTTCCTGTAATTTGAATAGCTGGGGGAAAATTAAATTTTTTACAGCAATGTTATCTCACTTCATCCTTGTTCTTACAGGATTACATATTGTGAAGCCTCACAAGGAGCTGAGGCTTTCTAGTTACATACTTAAATCCCTCACCACTCATTATCTTGTGTTGATTTTGACAGTCTTATTTTAGCCTAATAATCTTATCACCACTTCACCATTTGTATTAAATATTGCTGAAGTCCAAATTTTGTAACTTAGATTTTAATTTTAAAAATAATTCTTTGCCAGTATTGAAAAGTTATGTTATTTGTTAGTATTGTAAGATATATAAGCACCTGGGAAAGAGCATAACACTGTTACTCAGAAGTGGTATACAATGGGCCTTTGTTACAAATGGAATTTAGACTAGTTTCCTAAAACCAGTCTGCCTAATCTGATGGAAATCATACTATGGACACCCTCTATTTTAACTGAGAATGTTTCTTCTGCATTTAATTCTAGTGGAATGAAAATAATATTTTTCATTTCACAAGTGTCTGCCAGGACAGTTACAAATATTTAGGGTAAGACTATTTATCTACAATAGGACCTATTGGCTCTACTTTATTTCTGCTAGTCTTATGCCTGATCACAGAATCATCAGGGTTAGAAGAGACCTTCAAGATCCTCTAGTGCAACAGTCAACCCAGCACCACCATTGCCATCCCTAAGTGATACCCCCAAGTGCCACACCCACACTCTTGACTGCTTTTGGAGTTGATGACTCCACCACCTCGTTGGGCAACTTATACCTAACCACACCTTCAGTGAATTATTATTTTTCCAGTGTCTAATCTGAACCTCCCCTAATGCACCTTAACACCATTTCCTCTGATACAGTTTTGTTCAGCCTGAACAAAACTACAGCTGTAAGCCTGAAGCCAACAGCTTCCTCATGAGGGAGAGTGGAGGGGCAGGTACTGATCTCTTCTCTGTCATGACCAATGACTGGACCCGAGGGAATGGCCTGAAATTATGTCAGGGGAGGTTTAGGTTGGATATTGAAATTCTTCACTTAAGAAGGTAGTTAGGTACTGGGAGCAGGCTCCCCAGGGAAGTGGCCACAACACCAACATGTCTGAGTTCAAGATTTTGGACAATTCTCTCAGGCATGTGGTGTTACTCTTGGAGTGTCCTTTGCGGGGCCAGAATCTGGACTTTATCATCCTTGTGGGTCCCTTCCAACTCAGGATATTCTATGATTCAGTGATTTTTCTCGTTTTTGCCTTAAGTTTTTCTAGTTTTCGCTACTGGTCTCAATTTAAAGTTTTCCAAATAATTCAAACACATTTATTATGTTTTACAGCATCCCTCTGAGGTACAAAAAGATCACATAGAAGTAATGTAGCATATTACTGAAATTCAACCTACAGTAATGTGATACCTGCAGCTGAGTAAATAAGGTATGCAAAAATAATTTTTTGACAATCCTAAGAAGGAAATTAAAAAACAGATGTATTGAATAGAACACCCAGAAGGATTTTAAGCAGAAAGCTTACAATTTAGTGAATTAGAATTCGATTAGCATACTGATATTGCTATAAAAAATTACAGATCTATGACAGTCACCTGGTATTATAATCATTAACTGAACTTAATTTAACTGTCCAAAACTTAGGTGAATCCTGCCAGGAGTTATTAGTAGAGTTCCTATGGCACTTTTTGTATAGATCTTTTTTTGCTAATGGATTCAATAATGTTTGTGATGCTATTTTGCTCAGCCTTGCTTACCTACATCCCAAAAAGACTTTGTATTACCTTAGTTCAGGCACTCTATTTGCCCAGTGTTGTGTGGATATCCTGGTGACCTGAGATGTCTGTAATTAGTCTAGGCACCTATGTTTATGCAAATGGAACAAGCATGAAGGATTTCAAAGTGACTTCAGAGTGCAGATGCTCAGAGTGGGATTTGGGTCCAAATTAAGAAGATTATACACAAGCATTTGTATTCAAATTATATGTCTAAGGTCTTGTAGTCATTGGAAGTCAAAGACTTAATTAACTTGCCCAAACACAGGCATCCAATACCCTACCCAGGAGATACTCCTGACAGTTCCTTTACCTTATATTCAGAACAGCCATGACTTCTGTTGGTGCTATTTTGCATCTACCAGTGATATCTCTTTATCTTTTGCTCCTCTGACTGTATGAACTGGCACTAAATGCCCGCATGAATGGAAGTAAATAAAGTCCCTAATCAACATAGGGAATAAAATCTGAAGATGCATTTAGCTGACTATATAGGATGTGTACAACATCTGTAGTCTGGAATTTAAGTGAATTTACAAAGTCTGAAGGAATTAAATTTACTAATATCAATAATTTTGCTATTGCATCTTACCTGGAAGAGTGTGTATCCTTCCTCCTGCTCATGACAAGTAATTTTTGACTTTTGTGAGAAAGTTAGTGTTGCTTGATTCAATGTAATAATAACAGAAAGCAATACTTGGTTGGCTTCTTTGCCATTTAGTGTTTATATAAATGGATTTCCTTAAGGGAAGAAGGAACTTGGATATGACTTGAGGCAATTCTGATTTCACTACCAGGAAGTGATTGGTTTAGTGTAAGCCATCCTGCAGGGCTAACAGTTTAACAGAGATTTGTCATATCTGTGTATGCAGTGTTTGGTCCTGGGGCTTCTTTCAACCCTTCTGGCCTTAGGATACACTTCTTAATGTGTTGATGCTTTTTTTTTTTTTTTTATAAAAGTGCTTGAGATAGTATGAGAGTATCTTTTGGGTTATCAGAATTAAGTTGATATACTATTAAACTGAAGGCATGTAATGAATTTGCAAAAGTGTGGCACAAGGGATACGTGCAGACCTTTCAGGTTACAACATTCTGTAGGGAGGTGGGAGGTGAAAGGATACAGATGCTAGTTTTGTTCCACATTCCTCCTCTCGAGATTCCACTCTGGAATATATTGTCCTTTGTACTATGCTTTGTTTTCACCCTAGAAAGAACTATTTACTTCACCTAGGAAGTGAGGTTGGTGGTGAGTTAATCCTTGTCATGGAAAATTGTGGAAGGAGGATGCAAGGAATTAGAATTTTAAATTTCTCAGAAAGACTAAAAAAGCTTTTATGACAAGTTTAATGACTGTTAAAAATAGTTTATTTCAGGTTATGAGAATCATTATTCTAATTGTATTTTTTTTTGTAAAAATGATTGAAAAGTAAATTTCTATGAAGGACAATGAATTTTTTGTTCCTTCATGCAATTTAAAAGTAAATACCAGTATTATTTGATTTCACTACCATCAATTCTATTATCAGTGCAGTTTTCATGTGAAAGTTATTGTGTTGACCAAATGTTAGCCAATCTAAATTCAGGCATTTAAATGATGGACCTAAGTTAACATTCTAGTTAAGCTCTGTTTTTCCTACACAATGTATTCAATTTTCATGGTGAGGTTTTGGTAAAAGGGTGGCTTCTGTGAGAAGACGCCAGAACTTTCTCCTGTGTCTGATCATAGTATTCATACAGAGCAAAAGGTCAACAAAAGGTAAGAAAGCCTACTGATAACAATAAAAGTCTTCAAAATCTTTAAAATCAGAAAAGACAGTGAGAATATAGAGATGCCAAAGAACAGAATTATATCCGGATTAACACAGATCATGATATAGAGATTCATCAAATTTAATGCAATACAGCAAAAAGATACTGGTGTATCAGGGGAAAAAACATTATGGATATGTAAAGGCTACCTTAATATTTTAATTTTTTTCATTTGCATTTACTAATCACTTCCAATCAGGAAATTATAATTCTGGAATGAACAATTTTTTTTGGTCCAAAAAATTTTTTTAAATATTAGTGTATTTGTAGCTCCAAAGGAATGGAAAAAAAAATAGTATCTTGAAACACATTTCTGGATAATTAAAAAAATAATCAGGAAGAGATGTGATGTAAAATGGATATAAAATAGACATAAATATATATAAAATGTATATGCCTATACTCACCAGAAAATGAGAGCAATCATGTATGCAATAGGGGATAGTTCAGAATGACTTAGAAAAACATGTGAAAAAAGGAGAATGAGAGCAACTGTCTCTAGTTAAAAAATGGCAAAAGCACTAAAATCAGCTATATGTATGTGCCGATTAAGACACTAGAAAAGATGTCTTGGCAATACTGTTATATAATCAACCTGGAAAGGAGGAGATAAGAATACTTATGTGCAATAAGCTTTTATATTGATTTCAAACTTGACGAACATCTAAGGCCACAGCTGTTTTGGAAAGATGATAAGAGTAGAAAGTGAATCTTACATTTTTTTGCTGAAGAGGGTGTCTGATTTGATTGTTTCTTCTCTCATTCTATACAAGATAACAAAGATTAGAAAAATATCAAATCAACTCCTGTGACATGGGGTGTAGCCCAATACTGTCTTTGTCAAAGTGATTTTTAAAACATGATTTATTATATATAATATTTGAACTATTTAATACATCAAGAATATACTATTTCCTGCTGTATGCTTAGATGAATACTTGTATACTTGAATACAGTTGCAGCACTGCAGGATATTCTGGTTCCCTATGACTCCTCTAGTGGCTTCATTCAGAGGTTCAGAGAGAAGCTGAAAGCGTTATGCTTACCTAATCCAATCTTCTAAAGAGGAGATTTAATGTAGAAAGTTGCCTACAATTTTCTAATATCCAGTCTAAGAATGGTGATCACATTTGCAAAGCAGAAGGTTGTATCTTGGATTGGAACATTGTCAATAAATCCTTCAAAAAGATGTCTTGTTCAGGTGCTCTCAATAACAGAAATGTGCAAATAGATATTAGAGGAAAAGCATTAGGAAGGTGTCATAAGCACTGCCTCTAGTCTTGGTGAATGTATTCTGGCTGCACATGTGAAGATGACTGAAAATACATCTAGATTCTGAAAAGAAGTATAAGAAATTCTAGACACTAGGCAGACTATAAAGCAATCTGCTTAATTTATCCAAATGAGGATGGAAAAGTAATTTTATGGCAAATGCTCATGAAGTACCTGAAGCCAATGAGTGAATCTAATGGCATTACATACTTGTTTTAATCAGCAAGTTTAATATATATTTATGAACCAGCAGAAGAAAGTACTGTAACTAAAATGGTCATAACTTTCTTCATTGACTGACTTGAGGAGTCAGCACCAGAGTGTCTAATTAATTCATAGCTGATAAAATAGTACAATAATGTTCAGAAAATATTTCTTATTTCAAACTGATAAAAGAAGATCACAGTCTAGTTTTTATTGAGCGCATTCTATGACTTTTTCATGTATATGTGTATCCAAGCTCTAAGTTAGTGATCTGAATTTCATAATACTGCAATGCAATTAGAATCTCTAGCGTCTTCGAAAAGTGGTCAGTTTACCTAGAGGTCTTAAATAACTTTTAAAAAGTTTAAAGGAAAACATCCAACTTGGAGTCATGGTGAGAAATTATGATGAATATTGTGCATTATATTCTTTCAACCTTTTGAACCTCTATCTCTTGGAATTGAATAAAAATCTAGCAACTTTGTTTATAGAGCTACGGCTTCACAGAAGCCAAACATATTCAGACAGTGAGTATTAATTAAACCACAGCACTTCTAGGAATGCATAGGAAGATGAGGAAGTGTGACTGTGCATATCTGAAGAGTAAGTTTTGGTGAGCATTAACTTTCTGTTGGCCTGAAGAAACAGGTGACTCACTCAAATAGAGGTTTGGCTTAGAGTGCGTGATTAGGAGTATAGATGAAAAGTGTATATTTGTAGCATGCAGTATATATGAAAAAGATATTTAAGCATAAGTTTTTGTTATTCCTGTGAAAATACTATTATTTTATGCTTTTTTTTAAAATCCTGAACCCAAACAAAATTTAACAGTTACTGTCAATGTTCTTGCAACTTTGCAATGGTAGTATATCTATGTTAGCAAAAAGCATATTTTGGGAAAGTTTTGATATGATGACTTTCTAGGCATTTCCCTTTTAAAATGCAAACATAAAGACTTGGCATGTACTTCTGGTTTGCAGTTTAATGAATTCTGTAATTAAAATCTGTAATCTAAAATACAGATTGCCTCCTGTCAAAATAATTATTAGTCTACCAGGTACCTTGTATGCTGGTTTCTTGCAGGGGTATTGGGAGCAGTGGGGTGTCCCTGTGGGGTGTCAGGGCAGGAACCAGGGTCCCACTCCCCACTCAGGAGTAAAGCAGCCAAGGCGCACTGGGGCAGTCGCAGCCCTGACTTTTGGGGACATGATCAGTTTAAGGCTGGGCTGGGACACGATCTATGGGCAGCCAGGCAGAGCAGGACTCTGTGGAGTTGGAAGCTGGCCCTGCTGAAGTGAAACTGGGATGAGGGCTTCCACATGAAGAACAATGTATAAAAGTACTAATGTTTTTACCTGTTTGCTAGTCTGTGAGGAGGATTCTTGTAAAAAGGAGACTCTTAGTGCCTGTTATCATTTCCATGTACTTAAGGCTCATCAGAATGTCTTAATGCAATAAATTGCTTCATAAATATATGAAATTGGTGTGTCTGGTCTTTTAACACCATAGTGCCAAGACTCCAAATAATGATAATATATGCATTTTGCAGTGCACAGTGGTGGATATGCATAAGTTCTGTAATGACTGCTCATAGTACACTACCTCTATTGCTGGTTCCAAATTATGACCTATAACATTAGGCATGTCCAAACATTCATTATTTCAGAAAAGGTGTCTTTTTTTTCTCCTGTTCAATTTTCCCTGCTGGGTTTAAGAAAGTCTGTTCTCTTAAAATGGTTTTTAGAGACTGCTTTTTTACTCCTTAAAATACATTTAAAATTTTCCAAAGACATCAGAGAAGGTGATGGAGATTTAATTCTTAATGAAAACTGGAAAAGTATATTTAAATATGGAAATCCTCATGTTTTTGTGATGAATGCCATTCTAAATCACTGTGCTTTTGAGCAAATCTCTCCATTTCTTAGAGGGACAAAGAAAATCCTCTTTAAACATATTCATCAGTACTTTGCAACAATAAGTAAAATAAATTCTTTTGGTAATATCTCAGTGCTTTTAAATCTTTTTTTTTGTCTTTTTACTGAAGATTTTAGAAGGGGTGTTTAAAAAGAAAAAAGAGAATAAAGTCCATTTATCTTTACTTTGTTTCTTTATTATCATGACAATATTTCCCCCCTCTTTTTCTGGATTTAGTACTATTGATGTGATTGTTTTTGCAACAGATCTGAGGGCTAAATATCTGTTGCGTTTAGAATCAGACTATAAATCTTTTTCTAGAGCTGAAAAATAAATGACAACCTAGGGTTTACAACAGCTGCTGTGGTTGAATAAACCATGAACTTTATATTATCAGGTGAATATCTGTATGAAGGTTTTAAGCACATCTCAAAGCAGTCGGATATTGAAAAAATATTTTGGTTTTATTAACCATGACATCCTACTGAATAAATTAAAAGTAACCTTTTATGGATGATATGAGAGATATTCTTGTCCTTTAAAATGTATAATGAATTTTTCTCAGAATAAAAAAGTTATTTGCCACCTATTTATCACACATTTCAGCTTAGTATTCATCTCTTGTCCCATTAAAAATGAGAACTTAAATCCTCATTAGAGAATATTGAATGGGGTTTCTGGGTTTTTATGATTTTGTTTTTGCTTTCTAAAAGTGCAGACACCTGTTTGTACATTCATTTTTCATAATGGTAATGCACAGATAGTGGGGAGACATGCAAAAAGATAAAAAGGTTTGTTCAGTTGCTGAGAGCACAGCAGAGATACTGAGGATGCAATTTCCATGTTTATTGACAAATGTGGGAATGGTAGTAAAGAGGTGAAATGCTTAAAAGAGGCAACTAAGTAAAAGTAATGTAAAGATTGATTTTTTTTCCAAAGAAGATCTCCAGTATTAATTAAACAGATCAAATAAAATTTAATTTTAGGTACACATGCCAAAAAATAAGGAATAATATATAAAAATCCACAGGAAAAAAAAATGAAAATGAAACCTTGATTTAGATCATAGGTTCATTCCATTGGCAGAGCTTTTTTTGGACCATCTCTCTCCTCCCATCACCAAAATATTTATGTTCCTAATAGTATCCAACTAAGGCCTAAAGTCATTGTAAGCACTGAGTAATTTTGTTTAATATTTTACTTGGACTAGATAAAAATTGTATGAGCAGCATCATCAACATGTCTATTTGAATTCTGAACACAACTAATAAATTTATTCTGTAAAGACATCTATGAATAGAATATGTGATTAGCCATGAACATTCTTTCAGTTTTCTTAGAAAGAAGGGATAGGAGTGTTACTCTAACAAGGACACCTGTCAGCTACTTGTGTAATTCACAAATGGATGACTATTGGATTTTTTGGTACTCTGCTACATTATGTGCAGCTGTCAATAGCCTTGTGAGTTGCTGTGTAACTTGTGAGGCACAGGTGAGGGTCTATGAATATTTTTATAAATGTTCATGCAGTCTTGCCTTGGGGGCTTGTCTCATAGGTGCAAGGATCTGGCTCATACTGAGCCATTGATGTAGTGTCAGGTGTTCATGTGTGAAGCCACTTCCTCCCTGTACCTTTTGTTTTACCTTTTTATTTTTTTATAAATGAGATTTTTAGCTTAAGCCACCAAAGGTAGCTTAAGCCACCATCACATAAGCCCAGGTCAAGTTCTTGACTTCACAAGAACTTTCTCCACATGTAAGACCAACCAGCAGTTCACATCCTACTTCCTATCACATCATTGGTCTCCTACCTCACATTAACTGTGAAATTGGTGATGGTTTTATAATATTTATCTATTGCTGTTTTATCTCCGAATAATTTGCATATAAATTAATCCAGTCAACTAAACATGATAACAAATGTTAGAGTAAGATAATAAAAAGAGACCTATAATAGTAAAAGAAATACGTTTTTAGAAAAGCCTTTATAACACAGTTGGAAGGGCAAAAATTGGGAAAGTTAACAGCTTTAAAAATGAACCAGGTTAGGTTATGGAATTGGCCATATGGCATCCTGTCTGCAGGCAAATAACTGAATTGGGAATTCTCTGAATTCCTTTTGATTCTACACTCTGTTGCTTGATGTAGCTTTATAAAGACTTGTCAAGGCTTCAGCTCTTTATAGAAATTCTCATGTCTCAAGAGAATGCAGACTCATGCAGAGGATGCAGACTCATGCAGACTCATGCACAAATATTCTGGATCCACATGTTTTTTCCTCTAATATTTAACTTATTAACATTTATGTAATCTCTGTGGTAGTGTTTGTTTCCCAGATTGCCTGTCCTGGAGAAAAATATGTAGGTTTTATGTTTCACACTTTATTCAGCCTTAGCACTTCTGTGGATATCGTGGGTTTTCCTTGAGCAGAGTGATAGTTTCTTTAATTCATAGTTCAGTGTAAAATATAATAGATCTTAAAACTGTTACTACTCCTGTTTTCTGTGGAAGACAAACCTTCTTCACTGCATTCTGTCCCACCATCTCTTTTTTGAAAAGTCTTCATTTTATCTGCTGCCTCACTTTTATTGTGTAATATCTACTTGAAAACTGTTTCTTAATAGGAAAAAAATTCTCACAATTAATAAAAAGACATGTACATTTTCTCTTGAAGAAAAGATGTGTTTTCCTTTTCTGTGTACTTTTTTACATATGAAGAAAATGCTGTGTAGGAAAACAAAGTGAATAGTTTGCTTTGAAAATAGTATATGTAAGGAAGATAAAAATTCTTCCTGAATAGCTAATATTTTGGAAAGACTTGCTAAATTATTTTTATCTTTTTCAGTCAAAATCTCCAATCCTTCTCAAATTTACTGTTAAAGTCTTATTGAAAATACCTTAATTTAGAAATCTTACCAACTAGGGAAATAGCCAGAATAATTTGGTGTCTAAACCAAGAAAACAGGTGCAGGTTATAAAACATTTAACTTCCTTAGTATGGACTCAAGTTTTTCAGCAATTTTCCCCTACAATGTAGAAGAGGAGCGACAGAACGTTATCCTGGGATATGGAAGGGTGCCAGTGACACCAATTATTATGTTCATATTTACCCTTTCCCTGTCAAGGATTGTCCAAAGTAGATACTGAAGGATTAGTGCAGACTCAGGCTTCTTAAACCTCATAGAAAAGTAAACAAAAAGTTAAGCAAGAAGATGAATATTACCAGTCATAATTAATCCCCTTGGTCCTAAATCCCTGCTGAACTTGCTTATCAGCTTAAATGTAAATGAGTTGTGGAAATACAGACACTGAAAATAGTGACTCTCTTCCTATATATACTGACTGGAGATATTCTTTGCTGTAAACCTTACTACTTAGTAAAGCCATCCTAGAAAATTATTTGAAATATTGAGAAAGTAATACAGGGGTCTAGCAGTGGTTTGTGAGAGAGCATTCTGTTTAGAATAGGACTAAGCATTCCTCTACTATTTGTAATAGGCATTTTACTTTTACTCTTCTTTCTAAATGTATCTATTAATTTTGTTAAAAATACAGTCTTGGTGTGTCAAATCATACAGAATTTGATAGCAAATAACCCAAAATATATCAGGTTTTATTCCATTTTTTTACAATGTTTTCATTATGAGGAAATACAACATAAATATATTTACTAAGAATGTGCTTTGGCTCAAATGTGCTTGAAAAAACCCATAGATTCATGCCAATTAGGGGATTGAAATGAAGAAAGCTGACTCAGAAAATATTTTTTTAAATGGTCAGCAACATTTTAGCTGAACATGTACAAGCATAACTCCTTAGAGAATGAGGCATCAAATATCACTTCTATGAAGTAAAAATGAGAAATTGTCAACCTTTCATGTTCAGGTCCCTTTTTTGAGTCCAATCCAGTACTTTTTAGCTTCAAGTTTAACAACAATTAGAGCATAAAGTGATTATCACAAAATGATATATTCAGAAAATTTCTTTGTTTCTTCTACAATAAAATTTTAAATCCCCCCCCCCCCCAGCTTCTGAAAGGAGTGATACCTCAAATTCATCACTATAAACTGGAAACAGGATCACAAGTTTAACTAGAGGGCAGAAGGCTTTCATAGAACACCCCATAACACACATCAGTGCATTTGCATTTGTATCAGCATTTTGTTAAAGTAGAAAGGCAGTAAACCATTGCTACAAAGACATTAATCTGTAATTCAGATACTCTTTTCATTGTAGTGTATACTTGACTATCTTTAATACAAATCAGCAGTTATATGTGGTAATATATGCCATGCTAATCATTACATAAATTGTACTTTGGTTCACCTGCTCAGTAAATATATTGCGTGCATTAAGTGTATTGTGCATTTCAGCTCTTCAGTAAATGCATTATGAATACATTCATAAAATCAGCATCTGTTTGCAAACAAACTCCTAAGAGAACAAAAAGACAAAATTATTTAATAGCTTATTTTCAGGAATAATAACACTGGTGCAGTTTAGATCTTTCTGCTTACAGTCTTTCATTATAACTCATTCTGAATAGAAATTTATCATAGATCATGTCACAACTCTCTTTGCTTTTAAGATGAATACAAATGATATTTTATAGTGTATAATGTGGTACTCAAAATTTAAATTTATTCTAGTTAAATGATCTAGGAAATGATCTTTGCTTATGGGGCTAAAAGGCATTTAAAGCCCTCCCAAATAAGGAAGGGAATTTAAATGTGTATTAGAATAAGATCTAACAGATAACCCCAAACCTGCCCCGTCTTAATCTAGAATATACTATTCTGTGTGGGCTAAAAGTACGACATGGCCTGTGCTAATAATCAAGAGTGTGGACAACTATGTATCACTGCTAAGGTCCATGTGTGTGTCCTTTTTGCTTTACAACTGTACACTTAGCCTTCCTATGACGCTTTGAAAAATCAGTAAAAAAATCCTTCCTCCCAGAAAAGGGAGAAAAGAGTTTAGCCTAAATAGAAGTTGCTTAGTGCACCACAGTAAGCAAGGAACAAATACCGTAGCCTAATCAATTTATAGGGTGATAGGGAGCAATGTTAATCAATTCATGAAGCATTTAGTTACAGGCTTTCCACAAAAAAGTCTCAATATGTGGTCATTCTAGGATACTGCACAAGTTATCATCAGCACATGTCCTGTTGATGTCACATAATAGAGTGTAACAGCATTGGAGGCAGCAGATTTCTAAAACACTGCCTTCTGTGAAAGAGAAATGAGAAAACAATGATACAGGTTTTCCCATCATTTTTATCACACTCCATGTGAATGGAAAGGATTGTGTTTGAAATATCTGCTTAGCTGACTTTGGGAGTTTTTTTCTTCCCTGACAGGTGTAAATCTTAGAACATGAATCCTTAGTAACAAGTGGTGTGAAGGTGTGTTCCCTAAAGATCTCATCCCACTGTAGTCACAATGCTTCAGTTTGTCAGAACTGTTTTGAATAACTCTTCTGACTATTTCTAGACATTTTAGTAAGGATCCTGATACTCAGATATAATGTTATTCGCATTTGCCAAGTCTTTGCAGGAACCAAACCTTTTAACTTGTCTTTTCCTTATAATGTCTAAATTCAGTATTTTTCAGTACTCCTGTTAAATAAATAAAAAAGAAATTATTATAGAACAGAAAACATGAAGCTTAATCTTGCTTTTGATAGAGGTTCAAAACTACATTGACTTCAATGAGAATTTCACAAAGAAAGTTATTATAGATTTGGATCTCCAAGATTTCTGCACAGAGAGAAGTTATTACATTCTTCCCAGGTTCTTCAAAGTTCCTAAAAATTGGAATCACAGAATGTAGATATTTTTCTCAGAAGTCCTTGTAACCCTCCTGCTGTATTTTTCCAACCCTATTAGCTCATGTACTTTCTTGTAATCATGCCACAAACCCCAAAATTCTTTATATTCAACAATGTAACACTATTTATTTGCAGTAGCATAACTGAGAAAATAATTTAAAATAAATAGACAATGGACAATGTAGCTTCTGATATCTGACTTTCATTTAGATTCACAGAAGCATGAAAAATAATGTCTACCTGTCAATCATGAAAAAAATAATAACACCCCCTCCTTGCCTAGATCATGCTAGATAGATAGGTAATGAAGTCTAGATGACTTTGTGTCTATCAAACACCACTACTAAGGTCAGAAATTGCCTAGAAAACAATACAAATACACGGTGCTATCGGGCTATCTTGTGCTATGGAGTTACTGAATTGTTCTATCCTGCACTTCAACATCCTTTTAATGATGCTGAAATAGCACTTGTTACCCTGATGTGTCTTGCACTGTATATTAGGCTTTCTGTCCTTTCTTTGGTGATAACTAGAGTGGCAACATTCACCCTTTCACATCAAAGGACTTTAAGATGGAGAAGAGAGGAAAGAAGCACTAATTCACTTCAGCAAAGCTAGTCCCAGTAGCTGAGTGATAAAGTGTTTTGGCAGAATAGTTCAAAAGTCATGTTGCAGTAATTTTTCATTGCATGTTTTATGCTCTGCAACCTATCAGCAAAAATCTACAAATCTTTAAGCTTATATAAGATAAACTGCCTTCAAGATGCATACTTCATCACTGAAAGAAAATATACTTTGAACTGTTAATACATTTTTAGATTAGAATATACAAGCCTTCAGGAGTTGTATGGACCAATTAAAAACTAAGTGTAAATAAAAATGTCGAGACAAGGATTATTGCTGGAATTTTGGTGTTATAATACCAGGACAGGATTCACACCTTCTTATCCTGACCTTCAAGAGCTTTTGTTTAATGTTTAGGAGCACAAACAAGTTGAACCTCACAGCAAAAATCTCATTTTAATGTAAAAGCAGAGACATAAGAAAAGAAAGCACTAAATACAAAACACTTTTTCAAAATGATCAAATGAAAATGAGGAGTCAGGTAAGAGGCTATCTACTTAAAAATTGTTCTTTTGAATGATATTCTAAATATCTAAGGTATCTAAGGAATCCACATACAGCTGACGGATATGGCACAGGGCTATAGAAGGCTTCAGACTCTTCCAGAGAAGCAGGTTGCTAGGCAGCCAAATATGTGGAGGTCATCTTTGGACAATGATTACAAAACCCCTCTGAATAGATGACTGAGTCACTCCAGTAGCAGGGCCCCGTGTCATGATGGAAGCAGCAAACCACCTGCCAGAGGAACAGCCTATTGAAACAGCCTGCTCAAGTGTCAACAAGGGATGGAGCAGTTGCACTGCTCCTGGGGACAGCACTGCCACTGCAGCAGGGACCTGGGTGAGGTCTTTGGAACAGCTGGTGAACCAAGAAATTGTAATTCTGCTAAAAGTAATTATAGTAACAAAAACATAGAAGTGAGCTCTGTGATTTTATATGTTCTCTTTCAGTTCCTTACAGGGAAATGTTGATTAGGGGCTACCTGATAATTAATACCAGATATATAATGATTAGAAAGCTATTGTAGTCCTTTTGTAGTTTGACAAGTTGGTAGCATTTGTGACTGTAGTGGTCCATGTACTTACAGAGTAACACAAAGAGGAAATAATATTGCAAGGTGCTTGACAGAAAAATATCTCAGTGTTAACCCTGTCTCTAAGAGTTTGCATAATCCCTCTAATAAAATTGATGATAGTTGCACTTTTGTGAAGCAATTGTGCTGCAGGAATTGAATTTCAGCTACTGGTTAGTTTCACATAGATCACTGAATGGCAGAAGGCCATTTGAAAACAAATGAGTCTATATCCCAGGACCAGTTCCATGAGATAACTGAGCTCCTGCATTAGAATGAAGAGAAAAACAGTAAGGAGTGGAAAGAAATGCCTGAAAGGAAATGAAGGATGTAGCTTGGACACCCAGTAATATTGGACAATGGTATTTCTGGTGTGGCTGTAAAACTTGCTACTGTGCTGGAGAAGTAGTGAGTGACCACTTCCAATTATCTGTGAATCTATGTGTATAAATGAAAAATAATGTCTTAATCTTTGGACCAAACTACTTGTAACAAATCCAAGTGCTAGACCAGAAACTAGGTCAGAATTTGATCCAAAAAGAAACATTCAAACAAATGAACAAAGCCCCCATGCCTTCCACCTAAATATACATTTTAAATTATTGTTTTGAGGTGTGACTGTTATGAATGAAGCAACAAAGCCAAAGATCTATATCCTACAGCCTCCCCTTTGGGTTACCCATTTTGAACAATATTTTATAAATTAATTTTCTTCCCTGATTCCTTCTAATGCCATTATTAGATCACAGCTTTGTCCTTGAAGAACTGATATGCTCATATCCAGAAGACATGATGGCTATGACATCCTTTTGAGGAAATCTGCTCTCATCCTGCTCTCATCTAACACTTGCAAGTGATAAGTCTCTAGAGAGGTTCTGTGTCAGTGATTAAGGGCACATGCTGTTATGGATCTAACACTGAGGGAGATTAATTTCAGAAGTGAAAACAATAAATGTCTTGTATTCTGCAGAGGGCATTTGAGTTGTGTCAATTCTGATTATCAGTTCCCAATGGAATATAATTATGTTGGCATTCTGTCCAAAAAAAAATCTACTTTAAAACACTGTGGTGGTGCATCCCCACCTATCCCAACACACACTGCTCTACAGTGTCAGAAATTCTTGTTTGCCTGGGCCTTGATAAATGACTTCCAGCTGATGCTCTTCCCCTTGAGATTATCAGAAACACTGCATGTACCAGGAACTTCTGCTGCCTAACCAAGGAAGGGGATGAGACAGAATCAGTCATCCCCTGCTAGCCTCGGAACTTTGTTTTACTGAGTCATAGCCAGAGTGGAACAGTATTATTATTACTAGACTTTTGAAAAATTCCAGCAATTACCATCGTGGATTACAGACATGACTGAAGCCAATTGTCTTGGTACCCTATAAATGATGTTCCTAAGTGAAGCCTTTGAGGTCTCCTGGATTGCAGCAGGCTGGGACCAGCATCTCCTGTACCTGGAACATCTTTCAGAGCTAACTTTTATGAAATAGGTAAAACAGCATACCCTACACAAAGTAAAACCAAAAGTAGTGAAAAATTCACAGGAATAATAGCTGCACATTTTAAATAATAATAATAACAACAATAACAACAATAACAACAACAACAATAATATTAAATTGCTGACATTACACATTTCAAAAGTAACATCTGTAACAAATTACCAGTATTAGGATCTGAAAGGCTGCTTAATGATGTGCTGTGCCACAACACCTTTTCCAACTGGTGGAAAATGTGTTTTTTTGAAATGTACTTTTAGGTGTAGAATCTAAAGCTGCACTAATATTAAGTCATGGCTCCTTTTTCTAGTTTCTTAGAAGCTTTAGCCAGTTTGATTGTTGAATGTGAAATTATTAAGTTGCTAAAATCTAAATAAACCACCCTGATTTCCTTTTAAATTCTTTTATAGACTTTTTAGATGGAATCATTTCACACTTTAAGACTAATTTGTTTTGTTTTGTTTTGGGTTTTTTTAATCTGACATTTCTGTAATGACAACAGAACAGACAAGAACAAAAATGAAAGAGAAGGATGTTAAGCAAGCCCTATTAAGGCAAATATCCAATTTGAAAAGGACAGCAACTACTTCTGGGCATGTTGTCACCGGGGAGCTAAAATTCATAACAATATTTACCACATAAAACAGATATGCAGATACAAATACATGTTATTGACATTTAGATTATTTTCACATAGGAGTTTTCTGCCAAGAATTTTCAGTGTGTTGCAATTAATAGCTAAAACAGTAGCCAAAACCATTGAGAAACAGGCAAAATTAAATATTAGGAAAAATAATTCTAAAATGACACTAGTTGTAAACAATTAATTGGAAAAAAGCATTGAAGTTTAGTTGTACTTAATTTAATAATATGAAAAAGAAAGATTAAAAAAAGCTACTCCAATAGTTCTGATTCTCTTCTGTCTGTATATAGATCTCCCAATTTCTCTTTATCTGTTTAAATACAGCAGTATTTAAGCACTTAAGTGCAGCAGCAATTTTTCCTGCTGTAATTACTGCAAGATTCTATTTAAAATTTAATTTGAGTTAAACCTGTATATCTTCTGCTCTAAACACAGAATAAAAAGATTTATATTGCTGTGACTTGAAGAAGTTTTGGAATCCAATTCTACATGATTAGTGAAAGTAATCATTGCTCATGATTACTAACTAAAGTTTAGCATCTAACTAAAATGTTAGATGTGTTCCCAAATAGTGGTGATTTGATCTACTTAAAAAAATCCACTTAAGTCCCTGTAAAGTCCAAGGAAGGAAAAAGGTACATCTAAAAGCAGAGAATAATTGTTCCTTAGGCATCCAATCTGCATTGACTGCTGGGAACATAGATATGTCAGAATGGTCATGTAGGCATGTAGGGAATGAGTCTTGTTCTGAAGAAGGACACCAAATAGGGTGATGTAATAAAACAGCATAAAGGCAGGACTGCTCACCTTCCTCATAATGATCTAGTTCTTTGAAGCTTTCCTCCTGGAAACTGAAAAATTCTATTCTGGCCAGGTTTTTTATCTGACACTGAATCAAAGCCTTGCTGTAACAAAGTAATGGAGGAAAAAAAAGGAAAAAAAGACAGAACTAGTACACAGATAAATCATGATTCCTAAAAATGTTTTTCTTTAATTCACTGTTCATCTAATGTAATTTGCATTCAGGAGAGTGCCGTTGGTGCTTCCAGATCACCATTCTGCTGTCTTTTCACTCTCAGACTTAGGGGGGAATCTTAGGTTTTCCCACATTGCAGACTTTTACCAGGACACTATTTTTCCAAAAGACAGTCCACAAAATAGGTGCCTGCCCAGAGTTTCAGTGCTGTTCTCTTCAAGAGTCAGGGGTCCATTGCCTCAGAACAAGTATGTCTGATCATGGCTGGGTGACATAATTAACTTTTAGCTAAAATGGGGGAATTACCAGGGCCAACTAATCTGGAAAACCAGGCAGACTGAGTAGCTGCTTGAGACTCAGTGAGCTTTAGGCAGACATGCCCTGACTGAACTTTCCTTTATCTATGCAGAATCACATATATACATCAGGGAACAGGAGAGTTTTTAGAAATTGGAGGATTTGAGGACTGGAACATACTTTGTGAGATAGGAGAAAAGCTGCTTTATCTGCCACTTCCCTGCTCCATAATAGTAGCTGAATAATTCTTATCAGTTCTACACTAATATTAGTAATGGAGATATAGGGGCTTTGTAAGGCTTCTTCCCTTTGCTTTGAAAGTTGAAAAAAAATGTCACCAGAATTTCATTCTGTCCTCTAATTCCGCCTTCATTACTCATGTGATATAATAGTACTTGTCATGATGAACTGATTTGATTTAAGGCAGATTTATATAACAGATACCTCATTGCAGTTTCTAACTAAATGAAATTAATTAAATATTTATTACCATTTCACTATAATATAGCTACTTTCTGAAAATATGTTTATAAAAACAACATAGAAGTAATTTCCAGTGCACAGAAGATTGAGACTGAAACTATGGATTTGTTTATAAAGGATTTGAATATGCTCAGCTTTATTCTTTGTGAGCTGCTCCAATGACTTCCCTGCAGTACTTCATGCTGCGTAAAACCTTGTGAAAATCTGTGCAGGATTACGACCTTCCACATTACAGCAGAATAAAGGTTAAAGAAAAATATTTAAAACACACAAAATATTTAGGTTTGTTTCTGTAACAGATTCAAACATGTAAAGTGCAGTCTTGTCTGCATATACCAGAGGGAAATTTTCCTGGTTTAGCCAAACATTTGTATGACCTAACAATTAAAGAACTTGGGCATTTCATTGCCAGTTCTGCCACTTGTTGCCCTTAAAGAATTAAGCAAATTTCTTAGCCTCTCTGAGCATCTTTTCTGGCTTTTGAAAATGAGAATATAACCAGAAGTTATACTTAATATTTATCAACAGAATTAAGATTTTTAAAAAGAAACTGAATAGAAATATGAAGACCTACTGTTTCCTCATCTTTCCTTTATTGCAATAAGCAAACAGAAGATTATATTTGTTAACTTTTCTTTTTGAATTGTATGTATTGAATCATTGACATGTAATTTATCTTCATTTACAATTCTTGAAATGGAACTCAAACATTCTGAATGTCTAAAAAAATTAAATCCTAAATATTTGATTATTAAAAGTCAAAATAATCAGAAACATTGTTAGAAGCTTTTGATTCACACACTGGAAACAAGCTTGCATCAGAAAATACAGTTCAGAAAATCATGAAGGAACATGGTATAAATTTAATATGATTAGAGATTGCAATTCAATAGGGAAATCAGTGTAGCCTAATTTGCATTTTGAAATGAAAATTAACTTAATAGATTTTTTCTCCTATTAGTTGTGAGAAAAGTGTCCACATCTGTACCACAGATGTAAATGTTTAAATCATCTAGCAAGAAACATTGTTGTACCAAGTAAAGCAGTCTGTTAATTTGTGACATAATTAAATATGCATTTCTGTAAAAGCTCAAAACTGCAAGCATGTTTAATGAAATTTAAATGACATTTATTTTGCATATCCAGATATGTTATTAATAAATGGAGTTATTTAGACCTAATTTACATAGTAAGTGAATATAATTAAAATCAAACCTTCATTAAAGAATCACAGGAAATCTTTAATTTCTAATGTATTTTAAGGATTGAACCAAGATTAATTAAAGAGTAATGCCAACAATGGCCAGTAATACATATGAATCAGGTGAAATTTATACTGCAATGCCAAACTATGTTAAAACAAATAATTAAAAAATATTCTGATAACTCATGACTATAATTTTTGCTTTTCAGAAATGTTTTAATTTTGTCATTGAGATACATTACACAGTAATACTGAACATACCAAGTAGTAAGAAATAAGGATTGCTCAATTTCTGATATTTCTTTTTTTTTTACTTATTGATATTGGGAAGCATGGGAACTCTTTTCCTTGTCAGGATTTCTTTCATGCCTATTACACTACAAATAAATAAATCAATATAGAGGATTTTAACTTGTCATTACATTTCAGGAGTTTGGACTTAAAAAAATTACTACAGTTAAGACAAATAATGGTAAGATTATGCATGTTTACAAAAAAGGCATAAGCTCTAATACAGCTACCATGTATGTAAAATTATGATCCCGTTATATCATTGTTATGCAGGAAGAAAAACTCATTTGGTAAAACATTGTTATTTTCAAAGCATTCTTCAGATGAATGAGATGATGGTCCCTCAGGTCAGCGAAATTCTATTGACTCAGCAAAAAAAATCATAAAAACCTCTTTTCCAGTAATAGGGACGATGCCTTCAAATTACACACTATCACGGTTTTCAAGGTTTTCCTTTTATACATGCAGTAGGATTAATTAAATTATTGGTACAATGTTTGCATATTATTCCTGCTACTTAACTATTTTTTGCTTTGTCTTGTGGTCTTCCCGTACAGGAGCACAGGAAAATTCTGAGCTTTGTGCATTTAGCATGCACACAGTCAGGAACTCCAGCCTGAGCTTTTTCTGGAAATAACTGTAATGAATGAGAAAGGGTGACACAGACCTGGAGTGGGGATGGACTATTGGGCTGGCAGATCCCAAATGTAACCACAACACAACCACATTGATTTATGAACCAGTGTTCAAAATTATACTAAAAAATATAAAAAAAGGGATAATAGAAGACACTGTGATCACTAAGGAATAACAAAATTGTTCAGAACTTTCTGATTTCTAATCATTCTGTTCAAGTATTAGGTATTTACTGGCTCTTCATGAAGAGTTTGGATAATTAATTTCTGCCTCCAAAGGTATTTCAGACCTCAATATGTGTAATAAAAGTAGAAAGAACAGAAAACCAGTTGCCATGATGTAAATTTATATTTTGGTTTAATTTGCTCCCTTTACAGTCTTGATATTAAATTCTCTATTGAAATAAAAATGAACACATTTCAGATTTATTTAGTATAGGAAAACTCCTTGGTAAAGGACAAATTACTACTGAGAAAGTCAAACAGAAAAAGAGAGATTCCCAACAGTATTATTGTATTTAATGGTTTGTCAACTTTTCTATTATAAACCCAGATGTTTTTCTTAGTCTCTTGGCTTTCTACAAGAAACTGAGGATATCAGCTGAGATGTAGTTTAATTAAACAGAAAAAAAGCATGACAATCTCTAAAATTATTCTATTAAAGAATAGGAGATAATAACATAATAAAATTCCAATAATTAAATATTTACTAAGCAAAAATATTATTAAGTTTTCCCACAAAGAATATTGCCACTGGAGAAAATACATACACTAGTTCTAATCTCACAGTTACTTGTTAAGGATTCAGAGAAAGTTCAGTAATTTACCATGTATATTCCATACTTATTTTTATTTATTGTATGTCAAAATCATTATGGCAGGTCTCATTGTGCAGCCAGCTTGATATCAAAACATGCGTTTACTACTAAAATCAAGCACTTGAATAAAGGTTTGTAAGACTGAGAAATCAGTGATAACTACACTAAACACTGTTGCTGTCTAAACAATGTGTGAGTCCTGGAACCCTGTCATCATTAATAAAAGCCAACACTGCTAAAAAGCATACTTATTATGTCCCAAGGTATAAGTTATATAAAGCACTTCTATATGGAAAGTGTAGCATATAATAAAAATCTGTTATTATGACAAATAGTTATTTACACAAAATTGAAAAGATCATTGGTTTTATTTCCATTGTCTGTAGATACCAGAGGAGAAGGAACTTAAGGTCCTTGCTTCCTCAGGGTTCCCTCATATCTGTTAACAAAATTATAAAGAGAAGATTTTTATTTCTTAATTTCAATGTCAATGCTTCTTGCTTTGGGTTTACATGCACATTATCTTTATACCACATAAGCAGTCTATGAAAAAAACCAGCCTGAAATTGGCATATGAGTGTGAAATAACAATATAAAAAAGAATTCAAACATTATGATCCTATTCCTACCTATATACAAATGGAGAAGCAGGTATTTCTCTGTAGGAGTTCTGTGAAGTAGGTATGCCTCTGCAACCCATGGAGAGGAGCACAGTGCAGCAGACATTTGCACTGCAGCCTGTGGATGACTCCAGACTGGAGCAGGGAGATGTACCCTGAAAGAACAGTGGTTTATGGAGAGTCCACGCTGGAGCAGGGAAAAAGCAGGCAGAGGAAGAAAAAATGACCACAAATCCCCCAGTCCCCAGCCCCCCTTTTCTTTTCAGATTACTGTGTATGAATCCTTAAAATATCTACTTTTTTCCTACTATTATTGACAGTCTCACACAATATTTTCTAATTTTTCTGGTGTTTTGACTATGATACTACAACACCAATATTAAATAATTCTTTCAAGGAACTATAATTTGCTCTATTTCAGAATAAATTCAACCCCACATTTTATTTGAAACACTGGAAGTGAGAATATGTAACTAAGAAAATACTGAGGTTTTCTGACTTATGTGTATGAATTGAGTTCTGGATGACATTTTTCCTAGATATTTATTTTCAATTTTCCAAACAAGGATAATGATAAGGATTTTCAAAGTTACTAATGATTTTTAGTGTCTAAATCAATTGAAGCCAAGGAAATTCTTGCCAACTGCTTTGTAAGAATATTGGTAGTTAGTGTGGGTTTTGTGAAAACATCATTCATGTTGCTGTAAACAGTGACAAGTAAAATCTACACACCAGATTTTAATATTTTCTTCTCTATGAGAACATATACACATATTTTATCATTCAGAAAAAGCTGTTAGCAGCGCTAAACCATTTATTTTCTATGACATCATTTACATTTCTAATGTAAATATTTTTTCCCTCTTGAAACAGCACTCAATAATATTTATTTTAAGCAATCCAAGAATATTGTAAGATTTTCATGTGTTTCTACTATGTGATGCTACAATTTTTTATCTCTATTGTATCTACCTTTACTATGTAATGTGTTAATTTTTATTTTCCTATCAGTGGGGATAATACCTTATAGCTCACAGTTACAGGCACATTCACTTTTGAAATTTAAGTGTTATAAGGTATTTAATAATTTCAAGACTTAGCAGTGAGGAGAACTGATTATTCTTCCTGCAGAGGTGCTCAAAGAAAAAAAAAATCATAACACAGAGACTCACAGAGATTCCTGCCTACTATCTCCTAACAATAATGCTAATTTAATATGGAAAGGCTTTGTCAACATTGCCCTTGAAAACATTTGTGATGTTCTTAATCTTCAGGCTGTTAACAATGCCCTTTCATGGCTCATTTTACTCAATTTGACATCTTCTCCAGATACCATTGACCCTGACATTATTTTACATCATCTTAAGCACCTTGTAAGCCTCACTGGCAAAGTTTTAGCCTGGCTGATAACTTTATCTAACTTGACTATAAGAGTGTAAATTAATTATTACAGGTATTTTTTTCTCTGAACTTATTTTCAATTGATTCATGTATCTAAACTATGTACTATAATTTTTGTTACCCATATATTCCTACGTCCTTATATTTTACTTATGGTTAATACTATGCTAGATGATGCTTGTTATCTGAACTTACAGTTGATTGTTCTTTAGTTGTTTTACTGCACTATCTTTGAAAATGGACAATTATATAACAAACTCAATTTAATCAACAATTTATACATGACAAGGAATTTCTATTAGCAATTTTAAATTAGGCTTGCTTTGTTGTCTGATGCCTGTAATCAGAAGTTTACAATAACCTAAAGGCAGACAATGTAGCCTGCTGGGGATGCTTTATTTGATGCTATCTGCAAGTTATTTCCAAAGAAAAGCATCTTCCTGGAATGTAATGGTTCTCCAGCAGTGCACTGAATTCTTGATCCATGTGTGTTCCCATCCAGTGATATTTTCTGTTCTTCCAGAAGTCGTATCTCATGCTGTGTAATCTAGTTCATGGTCATGTATTTAGTCTTCCTGTTGCACTAGTTGTACATATCCTTTCTCAGTAAATAGTTCTGTGGATGCATCTCCTGCCAACAACTTCCACCCTGCTGATGGAACCAAGTCCAAAGTTTAACACAGAGGCAACTTCTGTCAAGGACAGCAAGTTCATTATTGATATATGGCCACAGAGTTCTTCTCTGCTTTTGTCTTCTAGGTCCAAGCATTCTCAAATACCAGATTTCTTTTTCATACAAAGCCATATGTAAAGAATAAACATTTTCCTTGTAGACTTTTTCTGTGTATTTGATAGACTCACTCTTATGCAGTCTGACTTAAAAACTCATAGAGAGCAGTGGGAATGTTTTTGACAGGGCTGTTATCTCCTCAAAAATGCCTCTGAGATGCTTGAATGTAAAGGTCACTCCCATTTGCCTTCACTCATATGCTTGATTCATTTTCCAGCTGAAATTAGGTGGGTTTAACTTAAGTCACAGCTGCCTGAATTACACTCTTGAAACTTAGCTAACTGTTTTATTTATCTTGGCTACATACTAGTGCATATGAGTGCAGAAGAGAAGATAATACATCTTCAGATACAATATTTACTCACTGTAAGGAGGCTGGATGTCCCTCTGTCATCAGGAGCAGTGGAAAAAAACCCCAGGGATATACACATTTCTTAGTTCTTAAGGATCTACACATAAAGAACATTAACTGTTCCTATTTTACAGAAACACAGGACATTTTACTATTTTTTTGTTGTTTTTTAATGCAGCACAAGGAATGTTAAGTTATACTTTTATCACCTAGTTTTAGGGAAACTGTCTAACTGTGTCAGTTTTCACACCTTACTCTCATCTCTACTGCTAAATCCTTTTCTCTAGGCATTCTAGTTCATTTCTGAATCTTTTAGAAAATGAACAGGAGTAGGGGAAAAAGGGTTATAGGCTAGAGGCTGAAGAAAACTAGGACAGAAGATGTGGCAGATCAACAGAAAAAGTTGGAGAGAAAGAATAGAAAAAATAAATTGGTATAGGAAAACATAGAATAAAAAAGTAAAAATAGTTAAAATGGCCACAGCTGAGTATTTCTAAAATAAAACCAAGGATGGTTAAAAAGTAATTAGAAAGATTAGGGGAAACCAAAGTAAACAAACCAGACCGCTGAGAACCAAGAAAAGAGGATTATATGCAGTAAGTAACTACTAATAAAAAGTATTTAGACAAAATAAAAATAAGGCATGAAATTAATAATAAAGAGGATTATATGCTGTAAATAACTACTAATAAAAAGTATTCAGACAAAATAAAAATAAAGCATGAAATTAATAATAGCTGTTAATTACATTCTCACCTTATCAGGACTGCTTGCATTAGTGGAAATATTGGAATTTTATGGGATTAGCTTTTCTCAGATTCATCCACTAAAGTCTTTTTTAGAAAATTCATGCTCATGTCAGATGCCAGTTTCAGGGTTTCTCACTCTACATGCAATTATGTGGCAGCTCATCTTTTTCTTTTGTTACATTTTTTTGTCACTCCTACTCTTGAAACTTCATTCTTTTGACTGTTGTTGTATCTGCCTTTTTTACTTGCTCTGGGAGCAAGCTAGTGGTAATGTGGGAAACATGGAAAGCAACACTCTGGGGTAGGCATGGAAAAAGGCCTGTTTTATAAAGGAGTCTGTCACAGGCAGAGTGGGAGCTTTGGACAAAATTTAATAAGAAACTGCCACTGAGTCATAAGAGGCCAAGGATACCCCCTTGCTTTCTGGAACTCTTCTCAGAGGGAGAAGTCTAGGGAAGGCTGGATCTTATTTTAGCTTCAGACTATCAGTGGTTTAAATTTTGCAACTTTGTCTCACAGGTTTTAATCACATATAAAAGGTAAGTTATTTATTAAGACAAATGAACAGACAAAAGGTAATGGATGAAAGAGCTGGATCACAATTGCTTACTACACAATATAAATTGAAATGAACTACTATTACATTACAGTATTACATAAAATAGTGCACTATATCAATGTACCTATAGTAAAGCTAGCAAAAGAAATGGTATTGATTAGGAATCAAATGTAATTTACCACTGTAATGACAACAAAGTACACAGGTCCCTTCACTTAATCCCTTGGGAAGTAACAGTGAAATAGGCATTCCCACTCATGGGAGAAAATCCACACATTTACATGGAAATATATAGAAGCCTTCAGTGGAAGTTTGGTGTGACTTTTACAGTTATAAAGTGGATGGCTGTCTATCAGAAATCCAGCTTACCTGGTCAAATCTCATTCAAGAGTAAGATGTTTGTTGGCAAAAAACTCACTGGGGGACGGCTTGTCTTGTTTGAGTTATCTGAGCAGTTAACAAACAATAGGTAAGCTTTTAGAGAAGTTAGATGTCCTGCTAGATGAGCTAGATGTCCTGTTAGATGAGCTGCAGTATATATGCATATATTATATCTTAGAAGTTTATTACTTCCACACACAGCTGAAAGGTCTAAAAGGCAGTGATGCCACTCCACTGTGCTCCTGCAATAAGCTCGGAGGAGGATGGCAGAAACAGATCCAAATGCCCCAGCAGTTTCAAAGTTGCACAGCTTATTAGCTCTGGTTCAATGTCAGCTGCTCGTGGCCTAGGTCTCCAGAGCACCAAGTCTTGATCAAGTTTACCATGTCAGTCACAGTGCCAGGCAAGAGCTGTCTCTGTGTATTTTTCCAGTGTCCCAGGTAATGAGCCCTTCTGACTCTGGAGCTTAGGAGACACAGTTGAGTTGCTCTGTAAGAAGCTGTCTGAGCCCTGCAAAGCTGGGACTGAGGCAAAACTAATAACCCTTACTGCTAAAGTGAAGCTGACTGTATGTATTGAGATGTCTCTACATCTGACTCTACAGTACTTTTGGGTCTGGGAATGTAATAAAACTGTCTTTTATATAGTTATGGATGGTTTTATTCTCTGCTTCTGGCTTCTTATACGCTCATTGTAAAGCACATGTACGACAGGAGAAGCTGGGTGGTAAAGGACAGGGCTGCCTGTTAGGTTCCACTGTGGCTACAATAAAACTAGCTGTGTTGCTAAGTGGTCCTTTCCTCTTCTCCTTTAGCCCAGAGTCTATTTCTTTGGGCACTAATATTTCAGTGGCTCCAAGATAGCTGAATCAGAACCTTTTTTTTTTAAATTTTCTTATTTTTCTTTTTTTTTTTTTTCAATTTTCTTATTTTTCTTTTTTTTTTTTTTTCTTTTTTGGTGGTCTGTGTTTCACCTGGGTCAGTTCCTGATTATATAGCTGTCTAAGTGCTGGTGGTGGTGTAAAAGAGGCACATACCTCGAGCTGATCACCCAGGACTGTGTCCAGACAGCTTTTGAATATCTCCGAGGATGGAGACTCCAGAACATCTCTGGGCCATCTGTTCCACTCTTTGATCAGTCTCTCAGTGAAAATGTGTTTTCTGATGTTCAGATGGAAACTCCTGTTTTTAAGTTTGTGCCCATTGCCTCTGTCCTCTTACTGGGCACCACTGCAAAGAGCCTGCCTCTATCCTCAGGTATCTGTACACATTGATGGCATTCCACCAGATCCTTCTCTTTTCTATGCTGAAGCATCCCAGCACTCTCATCCTTTGCTCGTTAAGTAGGTGTTTTCTGTCCCTTGGTAAGCTTTGTGACTTTTCAATGGACTGTCTCCAGTAGTTCCATACTTTTCTTACACTGGGGAGCCCAAAACAGAAAAATGTGCTTCATGTTTGGCCTCAGCAGTGCTAAATCACAATAGGACTGGCATCTTTTGTATTTTTGTGTCTTCATCACATTGTATAGTATACACCCAACACGAAATGTCTGTTTGTTCAGTATCAGATAGTATTAGTATCACCTCATTACATGAGCTTCCCTTCTAAATGATCTTCTATATGTAAGTTTGCAATTTGGGAACAGAATACCCAAATTAAAAATTTAAATTTTTCTCCTAGCAATTTCTTCAGTGGTAAAAGTGTAAACTGGGTTACAGCAAACTGGTCCTAGCCTACTCAAAAAGGAATGTTTTCCATTTCTTTACAGATCAGTTTTCAAAGTCAACTATGATCAGAGAACATATATTAACAACAAAGACCAGAGGAAAACATTTTAAAAAGAGAGAGAAAAAGGTTTCTCCCTCAAGGATTGATTGTAAATGTGAAGATTTCTGACAGTTCCAGGACAATTTTTTTGCTTTGTCTTTGATAGGTGATGTCTCTGGTCAGACATCCAGCTGGATAGAAATCTATCTCAGTGTGTGATTAAAATTTCCTTTTTTTTCCTAGTGGCATTAAACAATACAGAAAATAACTAAAGAATCAAAGAATCAAAGCCTTATACACCAAGACTGTATAAGTTACATAGTTAAACTTGAAAAAAAGCTTTGGTTATTCTCCGAGCATACCAAGGAAATAGGGAAGAAAATATTTTATTTTCTTTCGAAAAGGTAACATATGGGACAAACACAATAAAGTCAACTAAAGAAAAAGGCATAGAATTTTCTGGAATTAGTCTATGGAAATAACCCAACAGAAAGGTTTTTTGTTTGTTTGTTTGCTTTAATTTATTTGCACCTTTTCTCCCTCCAGAGCTAGATCAATTTACTGTTACAGAGTAAGTACATTAGACGCACAAATATAAAAAATTCTGGCTTTACTTACTTAACTGCTAGAAACTAGAAATTCTAGAAATGTTAAAAAGCAAAGGAAAAATGCTGAGGCACAGACTACTGTGGTTTTTTTTAACTAACATAATTTATTTCAAATAAATAAGAAAAAAAAAGGCAGGATTTTGAATAATCTAGATCTGTTTCACTTAATGTCATTTAAATTGAAAACCAGTATGTCTGTTTCAGGGGATATTATTTACATAATTCACTGAGTGATTATACAGCTGGAAGTGAAAAACCTTAACTTAAAATGTCATTTTGGTTTCTTTTGTTTTCCCACCCAATTTCATTCACTGATTTGATAAAAATGCTAACTGCAGCTGTAGACTTTGTGTTCTTTAATGTATTCAGATAAATTTGGCTAAAAAATCATAACTGATCATCCAAAAGAGAAAGTTGATGCCATCAAGACAGATGAGTGGGTGCTCCATTTTCTACATCTCAAAGCCAAAATCCAAAACCTGAATGCTGCTGCCTGTGTATCTTATTCAGTGTATAAGGAGAATTTCTTTTCCAAATTACATACTAGATATTAGGTGCAGTAGAGGTAGTCAAGAAAAAATGTTAAGTATGCAGGTTTCATTGAAATCCCATCCCTCCCGAAAGATTAGGCACTTAAATTATTTGGGACAATTTACTTTGAATCTTTTTATGACCATGGATATTTAATAACCACTTCCTTAGAGAAAGGAACCACTTGCTCTCCACTTCAAAAAAATAAAAAAAAAAGTGCACTCCTTTCATTCCCCAGTATCAATGTGAGCATGAAGTGCAAGGTCTGGTTAAATTGCTCCTTTCTCCTGAGTATGGGGAAAAAAGGAAGATTCAAGGTTATGCTTGCACCATCCCTGTTCAGGCTGAAAAGATCATCAAGGATGAGGACTGCCTATACTTCTTCTGTAGATGAACATTCAAAGTCGAAGGTACTGTGAAGTGAGAGCAGAAGAAAAATCTGTTCCTAACTTAGTAGATGAAGAACTCACATGACAAACAGGTGTTCTTAAATTTTCTCCATTGAGTGTTCTTTCTCAAATTCTTTTTTTTCTTAAATTTAATTTAGTATCTGTATAATAAGAAATGCAGTTTGTGTCTCTCATTGAGATCAAGCCAAAAATACTTAAAATAAAAATCCCATGTAATGTTACATTGCATAATACCTTTGAATTTCTTTCTCATGTTTTGACTCTTATGGGAAAATACAGGTGACCTACAACATCAAGGAAAACCATATAAGTTACACTTATAGAGTAGTAAACAGCATCCTATAACACAATAAAAACTAAATCTAAGAGACAGGAGCTCAAGTGTGTTCACTTTTAACCAAAAAACTGATAAGTAGGCTTATCTGTAAATAACATACATATTCATTGCCTTTACTAACACTTTCACCAGTAAGCTAGGAAAGTATATAAGTTGTTTTTCCTTGTTTTTTCACACTTGAATTTTATTTGCCATTGATTTGTCAATCTTATTATCAGCAACCTTGCATTGCTTGCAGCTTAATTAAACTTCTTTTATCAATCCATGTAGATGTGTGCAGATTTCAGATATCAGTTAATGGCTGATATAACATAAGACATGACCATTCTTAATTTTCTCTTTAAATAACAGAATATATGACCTTAATTAGCATATAATCTTGCACTTCACAGTAAGAAAATGGAGACTTTTATTTCAAAAGAGACTATTCTATTGGAATATTATGTGGATATGAATTGGAAAAAGAAATCAAATCACCTCCTGACAATCAAAGTCTTTATTTTGAAGGCAGTGTAAAATGTTGTCACAGAACAGTAACAAGAAATAATGGTTGTTTTCAAAATTCCTACAACACAGCAGTACAAACCACTCAGAGTTCAGCCATCTGTGGAACTAGTCCTTAGAAACCCCTATTACTTTCAACAGAGGTGATATAATTTCTGATCTGAGCTGCAGTTACAGCGATGTTCATTTAAAGTCAAATGAAGTACTTCCCTGTTAAAAAAAAAAAAAAAAAAGGAAAAAGCATCTATCTATGATGTAGAATTTTGGTGTTTGAAAAATTTTAACCTATATTAGCTTTTGAACAAATAAATACTTCTCATATCCCGTGCATTATTTATGCACATTCTTAACTTGTAGCATTGCTTTTTGTTTAATTTTTTTTTCTTCTATTAAGCATAGCAAAAATAAACCCTGATGATACTACAATTAAAATACAAAGTATTAGTAATATTACTGGGGATGGTAGTAGATTTTTAGATAAATATTGTAACCAAAAGAAGATGTACAGACAGATCCTGCACATCACACAACTTTTCAGTTTGTAGAAGTCAGAGGTTTCTTGCTTTCCTCAGCAAGCTATTCCCACTGTCTCTATATACTTGCCCTTTTCTTACATTAATTTGTCTACTTGTCCTTACTTGAACTCAAACATACTTAGAGTTCACAACATCCTGCAGCTGTGAATTCTACATGAACTCACACTGCATACAGAGTCTGTAGGAATCAGTGTTAGCGCCTTCTGTCAACACAGGAATCTCATCCCATGTATATTCCTTAACTGGAGACAGAATTTGGTGGTCATTGCTGAAATTTAATGAGCTGGACCTTTGGAAAGTTACCTATGTCGGGATAAACAGGAAGAGAAAGAAGTATACTTGTACTCTTTTTTAATATAAATGGCATTGTAAACACCCTGAATTGGTAGGTTTGCAAAACACAGAAATGGTCTATCTTTTACTTAAGATGTGGTGCATATCCTTTTCTATAATACCAATATTCAAATTCTGATAAACTTTTGCAGATAAAAGAATTTCTTGTTCAAAAGTTTCTCAATTACCAACTGGTGGAAGTTCCTTGACTTTTGTTTGAAAAACTTAAGGCAGTAAAAGAACCAGACTTCTAAAAAATATTGAACTTGTGTCTTCTAGAAAAAACAAAGGCATCTTGAATATAGATCAAATTCAGCTTTGGATGAAGTTCATCTTGACTGGGAAAGCATTTGTCACTGGTTCCCATAACATCCTCAAATATAAGGAGACAAATTCCGTTACATAAGTACACAGTGAGGTACGTTGAAAACTGAGTAAATAACCAGCTCAAATAAGTTTTGATCAAAATCAAAAAGTCCAGCTGGAGGCAAGTAACTAGTGGTATAGCCTAGGGGTTGATACTGAGGACAATATTTCAATACCTTCATTAAAGACCAGGATGCTGAGACAGAGTAAACCCTCAGCAAGTTCTCACAGATATTGCAAAACTGAGAGGAACAGCTGATGGACGATTGTTTTGACATCCAGAGTGGTTTAGACAGGCTGGAGAAATGGGTTGAGAGGAATCTTGTGAAGCAAAACAAAAAGCAAAGTTCTCTTCCTGGGCTGAGTAACTCCAGACACCGGGATTCTCTGAGTGCCGAGTGTCTGGAAAGCATTTCTCAGCCCTACAGAGAACTTTAGGGTTCTGGTGGACAGCAAAAGTCCTTTCTCATAGCAAAGAAGGCAAAAAATTTCCTGGACTGCATTAAGGAGAGTTCTACCATCAGTTCAGGAGAGGCAATCCTTTTCTACTAAGCACTGGCGAGACGGCATCTGGAGTACCATGTTAAGTTCTGAACTGCTGAGTGTGAGAAAGCCATAGACTTACTGAAGTTAGTCCAGCATAAAGCCTTTGTGGTAAGGAACTGGAACAGCTTTTGTATGAGAAGAGCCTGAAAGCTGGTACTTTTCAGCCTGGGGAAGGAAGACTCAGAAAACATTGCAAACTGACTCTGCCTGAGCTGGGGTGCTGGACTAGATAATTTCAAGAGGTCCCTTCCAAAATACATGATTCTGTGATTCCATTGTTCTTGAATCTCATGATGTTTCTGCTGATCCAGTTCTCTACTTTCTGAGGTCACTCTAAATTGACACTTTGCCATTCATTTTGTTAGCCACTCCACCCAGTTTAGTGCCCTTAAAAGCTTTCCCTGCTGTTGCACTGCTATTGTTGTTCAGTTCACTGATAAAGACATTGAGAAAACAGGCCTCACTATTGGTCCCTGCATACTCTGCTTGTCAGTGGCTGTCATCTGGACATTGTACTATTGCTCATATTCTATGGACACAGGGATCCAACAGGTTTTCTGCGGACCTAAATATCCATCAATTCATTCAGCCACTGCAGATGTCTTCAGCTTCTCTTTTAGATTTTCTTATTTAGGACAGAATGTAGTGTATAAAGGTAAAATGTCGTGGCCAGTAAGCACTGCTTTCCTTATGGAGAAAAGGAAAGAGGGGAGTGAAAATATTATCACTGCTTAATTAATAACTTATTTTTAAAAAAGTCCATTTACTTTCTGATAAAAGAAAATAGCATAGGATTTGTTCTGTTTACTTGGTTATAAAGATTCTTAATGACTGACATGTTACAGGTTGTATATATTCTTGTTTCAAAATGTAGTATAATTAAGATTATAAAACTACTCAAGGAAAAGAAACAGTGATAGTCTATATGCAATGTTACCCTGAAAAAGATTTTAAAAATTTGTTTTAACTATGTATGTGATACAGAGAATAATTGGGTTTAGATGGCCTACCAGAGTGTATAATTATTTAAGTAATGTAGAATTCTGTGAAAATTACTGAAGTCTGTTACTGGGAATTATATTAGTATTTTGTCATGGTATTAAAGGCTTAAAAGTGGAGAACATTAAAAAGATTATTAGTGAGAAAGGTTAATGAGATTTACACAGGTAATGTGTAACTTAAAAAGTAGTATTTGGGGCATTATATTCCTTGTGGAAACAAAGAATTGTCATATGAGATCATTATTAATTTAGAGTGATAAAAAGGGCATACAAAGTACTGTATAACCACAAAAGACAGATTCTAGACTTGTGATGCCAGAGAGAGTTACATGCTAGTTAAAGAACCATTAAAACTCTTTAAAATAAAGTTTTATTAGATTTTATGCCTTGGCTCAGCAGTGGCAATGTGTAGATCCAAATATCTGTCCAGGCTAAATTAAAAAAAAGGAAATAACACATTTAGTTATATTTTGTAATGGCACCACAGTCATCAGAATTCCTAGAAAACTTATAATTGGAAGGACAGGGGATGAGGGCCATGGCATGGTATAACCTAGTAGTCATGATTCTGTTTCAGTTTTAAATCAATGTAATTTATAAATTATATGGGGAAACAACATGCCTCCATAGTGAAAGGAAGATCAGAAATATTATCTGTCAATATCCTCATTGAGAAGAATTGTCTTTCTGATCCTAGCAACCATTCAGTCACATTGTAAGTTCAGTCAGCCCGATGCAAGCCCTTTTCATTATAATAGCTTAAAGTAAGATGTATTGCTAATAGAAGTGAGGTAGGTTTTTGCTTTTCATCATTTTCCATAGCTTTTTATAAGTGTTTAGATATATCAAGGTACAGCAAGTGGGATTTCTGTGGCATGACTTACATGCAAAACAGTTTCTAAATGTTTAGAGAGTTTCTATCTACTTAAATATTTTAAAGTCTAAGCCATGGAAGCATGTATCAAAGAAATGAAAAATAATCATTATGAAGAGGGTGGGTAAAAGGTAATTTGCCTTTTCTAGACAAGAACTTGAAAAGCATTGAAGGATAGTGCCTGTCCATAGCCTGTGGAATACTGCCAAAGGGAATTGCAGATTCAAGCTTTCATGATTCAAGATGTTTGGCCAAGTATTCAAGGACTGATCAAATGTTGGTCACTATGAAGAAGATTTAACAGGTCTAAGACAATCCCAATGTTTGGGAGCTGAAAACAATTGGAGACTGACAGAGTAGTAGGAACTGTGTTATATATTTATCTAGATATTGCTCTTCATAGGAGTCCTCAAGGGGTCACTTAGGCAGAAAATTTATTGGGCTGATCCAGTGTGGACATACATGTACAAATGCAATTTTAGTCCCGAGGACTAAAGTTACAGGAAAAAAAGTAAGGTGTGAAAGATATGCATATGATGCATGAAAAAGTCTGAAGTTTAAGGAGGACAAACTAATTGTCTCTTGCCAGCAAACAAACAGGGAGAAAATCTGTCCCTTGTGCCTCTGGTGAAGGGGCACTTACTGCACTCCCCCAAGGGGTGTCTAGAAGGAGGTGGCAGGGAGGGAAAAGAAATGTACCTTCGCATACCCAAACAGTAGTGTGGTCATGGGACCATGCCCTCTGCATTTGCCCCACTCATTGCAGGGAGGCTCTGACCTTCCTGAGGAAGGCTGAAATATTCAGCATAAAATACTCCCAAGAAGTACTGGACTGGGGAGGACAATACTAGGGAAAAAATGGTAGAATCTGAGGATTTCCTCTTTAAAATATGTAAGAAGATGATTAATGAGCCTTTCTGTAATAATTAGCTTATGTGGACTTTTAGACTGTTAAAGTATTAATTGGACTAGTGATAAGGTCCTTGCTCACAGGAGAGGTGTTTTGCTGATGCCATAATGAGGTTCTGAGAGTTGCAGGAGCAGAAGATCCACAATAGGGCTGGTGTCACCAAGTCTGTGGTTGGGCACAGCCAAGGTGCTTACAGGGGCTGCAACCTCACCCTGACATAGCTGTTGGCATTAATAATGAAGAAAAATCTGTTAGAGGCGGCCTTGAAGAAAGCCCCCCATTCTCACAGTGTAGTAACTTTACTTTATGTCTTAATCTGAAGGCCAGTCTCTGTTTTCATCTAGCCTTACACTTCCAAGCCTTTACAACTGAGTTTTAAGATGGTTACAGGAGCATTTTTGGGTACTTTGGTGATATCATGATGCAACAGGTGATCTGACTGTTTGAGATATGTGTTCTTTTTGCAGGTCTGTGTGGCTACAGCAGTCAAGCTTCTCATCAGAATGTTTGTATAATATGAAAAAAGAGTAAAAATATTTGCATCATTGCATTAGGAGCCAAGTATTGGGGTATTTGTTTCTTTTACTAATGCCCCATGAATTATTAAAGTGCTTTCCTTTGAAAATTTCCCAAATTTTCAAGTTGTTTAGAGGGGATAGTTAATGCTTTAAGTGGAACCTTGGTGAGAAGAGTTCTGTGCTTTATAAAAGCTGTTTATCACTTGTGGCTTGCTTTACTTGTGTCTGTATAGAGTTAATTTTTAACAAAAGCATAGAGAAAAGGCAAGTGGAGATCAACCATTTTAGCTAAGAGCAGAGTGGTCGATTCCTTTTGTGCCCCTATTCCCTCATGAGAAAATCACAATGCTGAGGAATCTAGATCAGCTGTATCTTTAACTAGCACTGCTAAATCATTGATCTCTCAGTGCCACCAGGCTTTTATAACTTTTCTCCTAAATGAGATTGGATTATAGTTGTGCCTTTATGTATAAGTTACTTCCTCATCTTGTGAAGTCATTAATTCCCTTTCCTTATTGCTTATGAATTCATCTTGAGGGCCTGACAGTCCTTTTAAAATATTTTTCCTCTCTCTTCCCCTTCATTCTCTTCCAGAAATCTTGCATTCTGCATGAGGTTGTCTGAGTGCCTATGGATTATCTTCTTCTCTACAGCAAACTCTCTTCAGTTGCATTAAACCACCCCCCTGCCAAAAAAAAAAAACCAAAACCCAAAAATTCCCACCCAAACCTGCCCCAAATCCAAAAAATTGAGCTTTTTTTTAGGCAGTCTGCTTTGACATACTGGTTGTCAGGTTTTTAAAATTATTATTTCTTTAGTTAATAAGTATTTTGTGAAAAAAATGTCTTCAGTGACCATGTGTATTATGGTATCAGAAAAATTTCACACACAAATTTTCCTACAAAATCAGAAAATAATATTTGGAAATTTTTAACAAGAAATATTTTAGCTTACAGACTCAACACAATTTAAAAATCCACCTAGAAAGGACTTTATTTGTCATCAAAATATTCTGAAAGTATACTGATAGGTTTCATTTTCAGTTAAAAAAATCAATGAGACATTTTAGACCATGAATTATCTAAGAGACAGCACTCAATTTTAGAGACTGACGAGAAACATATATTTCTATTTAATCCATGAGTAAAACCAAGATATGCTAACTTATGCCAAGAATCTATATATTGATTTTATGAGCATTTAAGATTGTGTACTATCTATCATACTTGCTTATAGAAAATGTAATTATTTCCAAGGTATTCTATTAAAACCTCTGAATGGCAGTTTTATTAGATGAGAATCAGGACACAAGGGGGCTCACTTGCTTTACTTTTCTGGATTTTCTTGTAATATTGATATCGTAAAAAACATGGTTTCCCTTGGAATTATCCAGGACACTTTTTATAAACCTATAAATGTGATTGAAGGGTAAGTTATTCTACTTCAACAAAGAGCAATGTAAGGTTTTTTTTTTTTAATTCAAAATATATAATTTTTCCTTAATTCAGCTTCTCACAAAACAATTATAAAAATGAAACCCTATTCATTATACATATTAATTTAATATATATGAAGATATTAATTTAATTTTTTTTAACCAGGTGGATGAGATTAGTCCAGTCTTTGCAAATGTGTTGTCTTATACGTGTGGAACTTCTTTGACCTATGATGAAGCATTTCACTTTTGGAAAATGTTAATTGCCTTTGCTAAAGAAAACAGAGTGGATTAACAAAAGTATTTCATTATTATCTGAGCAAGACTGACTCCTCTTTTACTTTAGAGGAATAAAACCATTACTTTTGTATGACAGAGTTTCTTTGCCAGAGAAAAATAAGCTTTCCACTTCCTGAATTATATCTGATTGCCTGTATATACACTGAAGGAGATGGCTTCTTCACAAAGGAACGGATGAGGGGTCTTCTTGCATGGATCTGTTAAAGCATGCAGTATCTTTGTCTCTTTGACCTCCTCTGTGGAAAAGAATTGTTCTTCAATGCCTTCTTGTAGTTCAGATTATCCTGTGCTTGCATTTCAGGCAGAATACATCTCTTATTATCAGTAATATTATGTCACAAATTGAGTTATTGTAATCTTATGTCACAAAAAAAAAGGAAAAAAAAAAAGACAGAACAAATTTCCTCTCTAAATATTTCAAGTTCAGGAGGAAGAAAATTCATGAACAAAAAATAACTAGTTTTCCCTTTTATGCTTTTGAAGCATTAGTTGACTAACATTATCTCAAATAAATTCTGACAATTTCAATGAGGCTGAGTAAAAAGATATACACACTAATAATGAAGTGATTCTGAAACATATGCAGTGAAAACAATTGTGTCCATTCTAGATATATAAGTAAGCAGAAAAAAAAATCATAGTTCTGCAAAATGGAAAAAAATTAAAGAAATGTCAAGAATAATATTTGAAAGTCTATCTGAATAGAAACAAGAGTTAATTTGTCCTGGTTTTACAGAGATGTTAGAGAATTTATTAAGTTGAGGTTGATGATGGATATATAAGATATTTCTAAAATGTTGGTTCGCCTTAAGAGCTGAAATTCTCTTTGAGAGAAACCAACTTCAAATAAAGTACCTGTTGAGGTGCTGTTTGGTTTGAGGCATTTATTTTTGCAAAAGCTCTTAGAAGTTTTAGGTCCCTCTGGGGCCTTAAAGCTTGTGCTGAGCTGGATAAAATATTTGAAAGCGAGGAAAGAAACAGTCTAATAACAGTAGTTACTAGGCAAAGCCATGCTTCAGCAAAAGAAAACAAGCTTTGGATAGATTGTGACTTGTTCAAAAAAATTAAGGTAGTCCATTGCTTTACCCCTTCCCAGCCCCACCCTCCTATCCAAATGTGATTATTTCTATCGGTAGAAAGTAGGCATACTGTGAATAACAGCTTTGTGATTTATATTTATCAGTCCATAATATTCTAGCTAAAAAGGCCCATCACTGCATTTTTCTCTCAGATAATTTCATTAGGTTCATAAACCTTTTGCCGGAAGAAGGAATTCAGATTTGTACACAATATCTTCTCTTTTTATGCATCACATGGATTTTGACATGTCCATTAACAAAAATGTACAGTTTGAAATATAATTTTGGATTGAGGACCAAATGCTGACTCTCTTACTCATGTTAGTTACCTCAGTATGGGCATTGAGAACTTTGATTTTAAAGGTGCCAGATTATAGAAAAACAACTATTCTACACCAAAATGGTGTAGCAGAAATCATACTACCCTGTGTTTAAAACACAGTCTATGATTTCTACCAGTAGGTTTTTTTTGGTTAAGCAAATACTATTCATGTCCTGTCAAAAAATAAGCAGTATTTAGCTGATTGCATTCATACACTCAAGCACATCAAATCATGATGAGAAAAAAAAGCCAATAGAATAACAAATTCAGTCCAAGTACCTGGAAGAGTTGAAGTAGGTAATAATATGAGTTTTAACTGAGCCAATCTGACCTCCCCATCACATGTGGAAATAGGTTGTTAGATTATTTAATGACACATAGAAATACCTTAAGCTTTCTATAGACAACCAGAAAATATACTATAGATTTTTTTAGCAGAAATAAGATATGCATACTGGCAGAAAATGGATAAAATTAAGATATTCGTGCTTTCAGTTTTCCTGACTACTCACTTATCAAATAATTTGACACAGAAATGCTAGTGTAGGTTTTTGTCCTGATAATTCAACAATTCCAGTAAGGATTGATTTTAGACATTCAGTTACACTGCTCTTGCCCGCACAGTGTTAGGCTCCGGTAAAATGCACTGATTGGATTAATCCATCTGCCAGCTGAAGCTGACAAGGTTAGAGGTGGCAATAAGAATCCATCACATTTGTTTGCTTTCGGTACCATTTGTTTACAGTGGACAGATTTGGGGAGCTGAAGGAGTCCCTGCACTGCAGTTGAGCAGTCGAGCATATCTGTGCTCAGATTTCCTTCTTAGGTGGCCAACTCATAGCTCAAATGACTTGGCTTCTCCTGTGCACAATCAGTCATGAGCTGTTCAAGCACCAGTGGCTCATCAGAACACCAGGCTCCTGGAACAAAAGCAACTGTCCACTCAAGCCTTTTTGCCTGAAGCTTGCCTTCCATTCCCCATTATATGGTTCCTATTTTATTGTTTTGCTTCAGCCTCCCCTCTGGTTTCTCAGTTAGAAGTCACTGTTGTGAAGTCAGTGAAAGAAGAAGTACCAGTCTGGCAGTGTCAAAACAATGGAGCAGCAGGGTAATGTCACTGATCTGTTGGCTTTCATTATTGTAGAGCTTAAAACAGGTTCTCATGAATTAAGATAATAGATCAAGGTATTCTTTTTTTAAAAATTAATTTTTAAAAATGTTTGTCATAGTTTTTAAGAACTGTCAGCCAGATTTAAGAAAAAGTTACCTATAAGAGGACATGAATACTCACTGACTGAGGTTTTCATAAACCCCTTGAGAGTTACAAGTTTTATCTTCACTAATGCTAGCAGGTGTCTCTCTGTGAATTTGCTTTTTTTTTTTTTTTTTGAAAACTGTCCCTGGATTCTTTGTTATCACTGTTTTTCTTGTATAACAGTCTGTTTTAAATCACTAAAACCACATGAAAAAACATTTCCAGCAATTTATCATATTCCACTTTTGCAGTCTATAATTCCCTAAAGTGTACTACAGTAAAGCATGCAATGCTAATGAAAAACACTGAAAATCTGTTTCTAGTTTGAATTTCTATGCAAAACCTTGTTTATGGAAATGCAAATTAAAATAAACTTGTGAATAGGTATATTTCTTCAGTAAGTGAATGACAGAACTGAATTCATACAGCTCTGTTGAAATTCAAAGGGTTACTTTATTTATGTGCCCAAGAACCTTACCTTAACTAAAATTTCAAACCATATTATCTTTTTCATTTCTCTTACCAACTATATCAGAAGACAAATACACAGAATGAAGTCCAGTAGAAAAATTTCTGAGTTAGTGAAGAGCTGGCATGCATTAAAGACATTGTACAAGAATGTCTGGGTCACCTCCTATCTGAAGTCTACATATTAATCACTGTTGTGAATATGAAATTCTGCTGTACCCTTATAAGCTTTCCCTGTACATTGAACTTACAGATTTCAACTTGTTGTTATTTAAATGCAGCTATAGTATTTACAGGACTAAGTTTCCACAAAGATTAAGTGTTTTGGAATCATCACAATATGTCTTTACCCTATATAGATGTGCCTAAAGCGTGTATGACTTGAACTTTAGTGTTATTTTTCCACACTTCCATATAATGAAGAGTGTCATGGCTCTATAAAAACTATCATCTAATTAAATCTTCTTTGTTGAAAAATAATTTTAGACCATCTAAAAAAAAATCATGCTCCTATGCCAGATGGTGAAATTTCTGTCATATAATTCTCTATTTAACTGTGTGTTATGTTGTAGCTTTGAATAACCTGGCATGCGGGAGCCTGGTTGAAGCCCATCATCCGTAAATACAAAAGCAGTTATTTTGGGGAAGTGTTATGGGAAAAACTATTGAATGTTTCTCAAAACATAAAGGTTAAAACTGTCAGTTATATGCAACAGGTTGACAGTGTCATTAGAATTCTATAGTGATGTCTTAGAGATGTTATGGCAGTATATCAAAGAGTAAAGAAATAGTGATTGAATATGCAGATTTTTGGAAACTGTCTACAGCCTAAACTGCTATACTGAAAACAAATTTGTGCCTGCCAGGATTTAAAAAAAGTATTGTGAAGAACTGATTTGCAGTCATTGATAAAACTGTCTGAAGTAATTAAAGGGTATTGCAGCATTACAGAGAAAACTTGTGCAGTTTATGGATTTCAGACTCCGTAGTTGCAGTGGACATCAAATACAGCATTAGAGCAGTTTACAGATCTTCGATTATATGAACTTCAAAATGGTGTAGACTTATCACCTGTTATTAAGGATTCCATACTCTGAAAGAGAATTAAAAAAAAAATCAAATAGATCAATTTCTAAAATTTTTCTAGTGGTACTTGTTGTAGTATGCTCTACTAATTCATCAATGCGGAAGGATGAAAACAGTTTGCAATTCTGAATGGAGATATAAAATCAAAATACAACTTTTTTCATTATTATAGTGTTTGTATCTCCATATTAAATTTTGGATATATTTCTACCTATTATTTATAGAGGAGTTGGATCAATACTTTAATGCAGATCCATGGAATACTGTAGTATGTGCATGCAGTATTCAATTTCTTTAACCAGGCAATTCTTTTTATCCATCAGGCTGGGAGAGCACTGCCTACACATGCAGTTTAACACCCTTTGAAATGTTCTTTGACAAGCTGTGGTTCTAGTAGACATTATCATTTAACACTATGGAAGTTAACTCTTCTTGTGGGTGCGAGTAAGTTATTAAGTGTGCTGTGATGCTATTTCTAGAAAGTTTTTTGCTTACCTAAAACCTTCCAAGTGAAAAAATAATTTAAGAGAGTAGAAGAAAGAAGTGTTATTGTGTGGTTCAAGCCATTTTTTCAGCTTTTCTTTTTTTTTAAGAACTCAATGCTCATGATGGACTGAGTTCCCTGGAGAAGTGGCTTATCTACTCTATACAGTATTTGATTCTCTCATTTCAGAAGTAAAGACTCCAACATAAGAAGGTAACCTCAGTTAGAAACAAAACCTTTGTCACATCCTTCACAGTATTATAAAAAGAGTCATAGTAAAGGCTTACTTTTGATTTGAAAAAGTATGTGTAGTCAAATGACAACAGAAATAACTGAAGAAATTTGGTAAAGTCAATGTTATATTAAATGGCATTAACACCAGCTGTAATAAAATTTATAAATTAACTTCATTGTTTTGTTTCCTTCAATTGAAAGACTGAAAATTTCATTTTTCATGGCATTTAAAAATAATATTTATCAAGAAAATTTTTTATTTTAATTCTTTCTATTTATTTTATTTCTCTTTCTTTTGTAAATGATCTGGAGGCTGGAGTCAAATGTATATTAAGGAAATTTGCTGATGATACAAAATTAGGAGGAGTTATGGATTCCCTCAAGGATAAAGAGGCCTTACAGAGAGATTTTGGAGTTGAGCAATGATATAATTTAGTGGGTGGCATCCCTACCCAAAGCGGGGTGCTTGGAATTAGATGACTTTTAAGTTCCCTTCCAGCAGAAACTGTTCTATGATTCTGTGATACTGTGATTCTATTATTCAATGACCATCTGAAATCCAGGAAGAGAAAATGCAGATTCTGCACCTTGGGCAGCTAATCCTGATTGTACATACAAATTGGGGGATGACAGGCTGGAGAGAAGCCCCACTGCAAGAAGCAGATCCCCTTCAGCCTGTGATAGTCTTTGATTCACACCAGGTCTAGTTTGCTTTTCTTGTTAAAGAATACATATTTACTTAGATAAATTTTATCCTGTGCTGAGCAGGAAAGGTGACTGTATTAGGCTAAGCAGTAGGTTTTTAACTTCTGGCTGCTTCTCCTTCCCAACTTCCCTCCCTCCTCTCCTTCCCTTGCATTTCTGATAATGGCTTTAGAATACCTAGCTAGATGTAGCATTGAATAGCTAGAATACCCAGCTAACTGCAGCACTGAGGCAGAGAATTCAGTTTTTCAGCTAGAAAATTCATCTTTCTACATTCTGTTCGGTGCTGTATAATCTGATATTTTCTTGTTGTGACAGATAGATGAAAATTATTTGAGTCTCAAAAATTATTTTGGCCAGTGGTATTAGCTTAGCCAACTCATACCAGGAGTTTTACCCCATAAAATTGACATTATTCAGTGATTTATCTTCATTGTTTTATTAGTGAAAATTTTTATTATTTGAATAGATATTAAGAATTGGTCTTTCCAGAAGTGGTAAACTATGTTGTTTACATGTGCAGTGACTCAACAGTAGTCAGCAACTGATGATTCATTACCATATGCTACAATTTCCACAATTGCTGGTGATTATTAGTTGAGAATTTAGATCCAATCTCAAAAGATAGCTTATGAGTTTGTAAGTATTCTGAAGGCAAAGACCCCAGGTGGCATTCATCTTAATTGGCTTCGAACATCTACTCTTAGCTCCATTTCTGTTCAACTGAGAGAAATAGGTGCATCTGTTGCATACTTCATTGGATCAAATTTAGCTGATCCCCTAAAATGACATGAGTTGTACTGTAGAAGTTGTAATTGCTCCCCATGTTCTATAAAGGGGAATCCAGACAGATGATCTGAGATACACAGTCTTCACTAAAACGCAAATAGAAACCCTCCTACCCATCCCACTACAAAGCTGACCAGTTTGCCCTTTCAGTTCACAAACGGTGAGAGCCTCTCCTCCAGTTCAGGCTTCCCTTGTCCTCCATTCCTTCATTAACTTCTCTTAGACAGTTCAAAGAAACAACTTTAAAACTGCATCATACATGCAGATGCTAACGTTTCAGTGATGAACGCACCTTCTAGATCAGTTTTTACTCCTTGGCCCATGTGTGATGGAGATGACTCTGTACTTGTTGGTGCCAGAGTTCTTCTAGAGACCAGTAAATATTTCTGAAGTATTTCTGTGAGGGTGGAATGTGGTTGTTCTCTATAACAGTATGTGAGGTAGTGGCATTTTGTCCATAGAAACTCTGCCCTTTTTATTCATGTGCTGATATGGTGGAAGTCGCTAGCACACAACCTTTTATTTCTCTTACCAGGAAACTGTATTGAGCCTGTCTGGGAAGGAGTTAACTTACAGCAGCACTTACACTGCTGTACTTTGTGTTTGTAACTAGAACAATGCTGGTAATACTCCAGCATTGTTTTGGAGACCGCTGAGCAGTGTTGCACATAACAACATCAGCGCCGCCTCTTCCAACTTGCCCTCCAGTGTCCTGTAGGCTGAGGGTGAGCAAGGCTGAGAGGGAACACAGCTGGAACAGCTGACCCAAGCTGAGCAGAGGTGCTCTTTACCAGACAATATCGTGCCCAACATGAAACTTTAAGAGAAAGAAGGAGTGGAGTGGGCATTTTTAGTAAGGCATTTGTCATTAAGGTATTTGCCTTCTGAAGCAACTGCTATGCATGTTGAGGCCCTGCTTCCCAGGAAATGACTGGGGAAACACAGAATTAGTGTCTTTCTCCTTTGCTTCTCAGCGCTGCTTTTACTTTTCTTTGTTAAGCTGCCTTTGTCTCAAGGATTTTTTTTCTCCTTTGTCCTGCTGAGGAGGGGGACTGATAGAGCAGCTTGGTGGACACTTGAATACCACTAAGATCAACCCACTGCAGGAAGTAAAAATTGTTACTGAGTTTTCAAAGAGAAGAAGAGGATGATTTTACTAGGAAAAAATATTAGCTGCAAATTATTTATTCAACTTTAATTTTCAGATGAAACAGGAATGAATAATTTGAGCTCTCACAAATTTAAAGCTGTCTTGAAGCTGTAGACACCTTAAAGTTTCTTCTTTTTAAATGTCCATTTTTAAATTAATAACCATGTCTTACATATATATTATAAATAACTGACTTCTTTTTATTTGAAACTATGCCCAAAGTTTATGACTTTCTAGTGAAAAAGTGAAAGATTATCTTTCATATGTTAAAATAAACTGAAATTGATGACCCTGAGACATAAAAATGGAAGTAGAACAGAAAACCTAGTTCTGAAAGTTGATTCATGAATAATTCATGACTTTCCTAGGAATAGTCCATGAGCTTTTTACGACATTTTGTAAGGCCTAAAGTTTTTATCATCACGAGTTCTATACTGCATCAGTTGTAAGATGCTTTTCCAAATATATAAAACATACAGTTGGAAGGGCAGTAAAACCAGGCATCTTTGCCCCACTGTGCACACTTTCTTATTTTAGGTTGTATTGTCAGGCATTTCTAATTAGCTGAAACATTCAACATAGTACCCGATATACTTGTTAACTAACTGACTAGAAAAAAACCAAACCAAACCAAATAAAACCTAAGCAAAACTAAGAAAAAAAATGTACCCTGTATTTGGAGAAAGGTTTATGTGAGGACCCTGGGGGCATTTCCCTGGTTTAGGGAGACACAAGAAGCTTCCCTCAAAAAGCTGTTAGACCCCATTTGCTCCTTTCCCTTTTCCTATGTCTGTTCCTATGTCCCTGAGCCACTCCCTCCCTATTCCCTGATTGGCCTCATCTTTGTACTGTCCCGAGAGCTGGGGGAACTCTGAACATCTCACCGTGTGGCTGAATTAAACATCTGTGGATATCATGCAAAGGCTTCTTTACCCTGGACCTTACTTGTAGCAGTTCAGGCTGCTACAGGTTTAGAGCTGATCCATTTGTACTAATAATGCACAAGAAGCAATAAATTCAGTTATTTTCAGTTTATTTCTACTTATGTATCATATCTAAAGTCGCAGCATAACTCTGGGAACTGATTACCCGCTTTGTGTTTTACCTCTTTGCCATTGATTGTGATGATTCAAAGCTTAGTTTTTGTTTCACAGTTATGACTGAGAAGATAAATAGTTTCCAACATATATGACACAGTGCTCATAATGATTTAAAATGGAATTCTTGCAAAAAAGCTTCCCACAAGGATTCATTGTCTCCCAGTAATTTTAGTAGAGAAATTTTGTTGGAGTATTTTCAGAAATCAAACCTACAGGAAAGGAAAAATCATTATGTCAAGTGATTTTTTTTCTAGTTGTGGTTGTTTTAATTTTTGTTGTTGTTTTTAAAGAAAAATTTTCTTCCCCCTTATTTCCCAGTTCTGGTTTACAGCAGTAAAGTCTGAAAAATCTAACAGAATTATTAGTGTTTTTTGAAAGCAGTAGTAAAAATACAAAACATCATACTCACGTGATACATGAAAAACTGGGAATTACACTTAATCAGGGTCTCAAGTTTAAACTTAACAATACTGGAACTTGTACAAAGTCACATGAGATTTCAGGAACAATACTTCAATGTCTTTCCAAATGTAGGGCACATAACACAATCTTTATTTTATTTTGTTTTGCATAGAACAAGACTTGACATGTTCGAAGATGGTGAAAATGAGAGAAATGGAAGGTGGTACAAATGGGAACCAGTTTGTAAACCATTCAGGCTAATAGACTAGATTAAAAAAAATGCAGTAAACAAAGTAAAAATTGCAGTGAAATCCACAAATGAAAAAGAAATACAGAGATCAAACTAATATTAAAGCAATATGAGCCTTCAAGTATAGAAACATGTAGAGCATATACTGTTTCAGTTGGAGATACTGGGAATTCAATATACAGAAAAGATGGAAAACTTGTCATTGGATGAGTAAAATAAAGCAGACTGAAACAGTGTGTATTTTTAATTTCCTCTATCCAAAAGTACAAGCTCAGCATAGGAAAAACATGATCAAATCCTCACTCTCAGTAAGTATTTGCACCATCCTGCAGACAGACCTTGGAAAATTAGAGGACAGGGCAATCACAAACCATATAAAGTTCAACAAAGGAAAATGCCAGATTCTGCACCTGAGGTGGAGAAACCCTGGATGTACAGAACTGGGGAATGAGATGCTGGAAAGAAGTGCTGCTGAAAGGGAGCTGGGGGTCCTAGTCAGTGGAGAGTTGAATGTGAGTCAACAGTGCCCTGGCAGCCAGGAGGGCCAACCCTGTCTTGGGGTTGCATCAGGCACAGCATGGCCAGCAGGGCAAGGGAGGGATTGTCCTGCTCTGCTCTGCACTGGGGCGGCCTCACCTTGAGCACTGGGGGTAGGTTTGGGTGTAACAACATAAGAAAGACATGAAGCTATTAGACAGCATCCAAAGGAGGGCAGAAAACATGGTGAAGGGCCTTGAGGAAGACCTGTATGACGAGTCACTTGGTTTGTTCAGCCTGGAAAAGAGGAGACTGAGTGGAGTCATCATTTCAGTTACAACTTCCTCATGAGAGGATGAGGAGGCAGACACTGATCTTTTCTCTGTGGTGACCAGTGACAGGACTGAGGGAATGACCTGAAGCTGTGTCAGGGGATGTTTAGATTAGATATTAGAAGAAGGTTCTTTACCCGGAGGGTGGTTGGACACTGGAACGGGCTCCCCAGGGTAGTGGTCGCAGCACCACATATGACAGAGCTCAAAAAGAATTTGAACAATGCTCACAACATTTGGTGTGATTCTTGGGAGTGTTTCTGGGCAGGGCCAGGAACTGGACTTTGATGATTCTTGAGGGTCCCTTCCAACTCAGGATATTCTGTGATTCTCTGATTCTGTGACTCAGAACTACATAGTCTAATTTCATACTCTTCAATGTAAAGAACTGTCAGGAGATTATTTTGTAGGTTGTCTGCCTTGTCCTGTTGATAATTCCTCAGGCTAAACTTTTATGCTTTTTCATAATATTCAATATCAGAACAGCTGATTCAGAGTATCCATAGAGACATCTCACTGTTCTCCCAAAAGATGCATGGAATCATTAAACTCTCCTTTACCCTATACGTGCAAAAAAATGATGACTCATTTGCAGATACAAAAAAACCCAGGGCTTGTGTTCATTATTATAATCCAAGTGAATGTTTGTCCTTCCCTTTTGGTTTGGTATATTCACTATTACCTTTTCCACTTCTGAGCAAAAATGTTAGTATTCATTTTCTGGTCATAGATGCTTTGGAACAATACAAGGAAATTTGTTATCAATTCCCAGTTACTGAGCTAGAATGAATGACTGACATTTATCCACAAATGGCAACTCCAGAAGACTTTTTCTATTTTATCAGTGATGTATATAATTATAAAATCAGTGCTCTTTCTCCTTGCTTTAAAATAAGTATGACATTTAATCATGTGGGTATGGCATTGACCTAACAGTTTATTACATTGCTAATTTAGGTATTTCCAGAATATGTACTCCATTAGCTGGCATTACTTGTCATTAAATATTATTGCTTTATACCTGATCTTCTAGAATTAATTGTTTTTGCAGAGTGAATTTTTTTCTAATTCATTCAGTTGGACATTTCTGTTCTTTTTCTCTTTAATTTTCTTATCAATATTTTGCTATCAGAAAGTTTATTGTTACTGTTTACTTCCTTGAAAACAGTGAAAATGTAATTACTGCTCTGGAACCCAGGGAAACCACCCATTGATGAAGATTTTGCATGGGTGGCTGTTGTGGAGATAGCAGTCAGTTTTCAAAACTTTTTCACATAATTAATATTGTATTTTTATTTTAAAATAGGTTTTTTTTTAAATAAATAAAATGCCATCTACTAAGTTTTATCAATGCCTTAAAAGGTCTTACTATATCTTTGTTTATGTGAGCAGCTTTTAATACTTCTGAAAAATGCAATATTATGGGAAGCCCTCCAAAAATAGTATTATTAGAGATGAGACAGAAAAGGAAGAGTGAGTCAGAAAAAAAAGGTAGCAGTAAAAATAGGCCGGATCTAAATATATTATTGAAAGCTAAATTGATGTCTTTTACAGTCATCTAGAGAGGAAAGGGTAAAATAATGTCCAGGAAGAAAACAATGACATGGGGTCAATATATCATGGTATATTTCAGGCAAATTACAGAGTAGTCTGAAAAAAAAAATGGTCTTTTTTAACATATGATGGTTATCCTCTGGAAAATAGTAGTTCTTGGAGAAACATTTTAAGATTACCCTGATTCACTGCTGGGAAATGCCTTCAGTTTTAAAATGTGAAATAGAACATGCTTATACAAGTTTGTGGATAATAATTACAGAAACATTAAAAATGTCAATGAAAAAGCAATACAATTAAAGAAATGAGAAAGATCAGAAATTAAAGCAATATGATATTTTTCTGGAAAAGAAGACATTAGGACATAATTATTAATTATGTGACATAATTAATTCTAAACCACTGAATTCAGTATGAAAATATGAATAAATTTTAGAATGAAGAAACATGAAAAATAATCTTCCAGGTCTGTACTTAAAGGTTTGTATCAGAAAAAGGACAATGCTTTTTCATATTTTATAAAGGCATAAAATCACAGAATCACAAAATGACTCAGGCTGGGAGGAATCTCTGGAGGTCAACCCCTTTCTCAATCAAACCCAGATCTCTCAGCCTTTCTCCACACAAGAGATGTTCTAGCCTCTGGTGGCTCTTGTAACAAATAACTGAATTTCTAACATAGAAGTGAAATTATTTCCTCCAGCTGAATTTTTATATTTGCCACCTCATTCCAGAATGATACTGACAATTTAGACAGAGTTCAGAATATAAGAAAATAATTGCTATCAGTGGAGTAGAAACAATGACTTCTGAGGAATTAACTTTGAGAAACGAGCAACCTTTCTTAGCATCTACAAATATTTAGAAGACAAAATTCAAGGAAGAAAGTGGAATTATTTAGGGTGATAAAAGAAGGTTAATGGAATAACACAGTGAAACAAAGGGCAGAAAAAATTAGAATGAAGAGTACAAAATTTCCTGATAGAGAGAAATCAATCTCTGGGCTAAATTTCTAAGGCAGTCACAGAAAATGATTGGTTCAGGACTTTTATTAGTGCTCTGAAAAAAATCAGGCCTTTTAGGCATCAGTGGTACAATGGTAGTGCAATATATTAGGTGATTTAGTGTGTCTTTTATCTTTCTAATTGTTGTTTTATTACCTTGCTCTCTGTTTACAGTAACATGTCATCCAAAATAACATACTCTTCAGTATTACACATTATTTACCATGGATATGATAAAATAGTAATTCAGATCTATGCCTTCTATTATAACTTAAAGTTGCCTTGTAAAAGCTAATAGAAGTGGCCAATGCATTGTCATAAAAAAGATCAGACGATTTTTGCTGTAAAGAAGTATAATATAAAAAATATATTTCATCTTCAATGAAATTCACTGTATTTAGTTTCCTACAAATTCCTCATATTTGTTCTCTATAAATATACTATTTTCTTCAGGAATCTCCATTTGCAACAGTCCATTGTCAATGTCCATAATTGTTCTCCTGTCAGTTTTAATCTTGTCTCGTTCTGGCCTGTTCCTCTGGTGTGCCTTTGTGACATCTGGTCCAGCTGATCCATGATCTTACATGTTAGGAAGAAGCTCTTCAGAGGGTTCTGAGACACTGAAGGAGGGTGTCTAGAGAAGCCAGAAGTGCTCAAAACTGTGTTGGATGGGGCCCTGAGCCACCTGATCTAGCAGGTGGAATACCTTTCGATCATGGAGGGGCTGGAATTGATTTTTAAGGACCCTTCCAAGCCAAACCACTCTGATTCTGTCATCGTATTCCTTGGGTTGCTATCTTTCCTTCAAATCTTTCCTTCATGTCCTGTACAATAGTAAACCAGTCTCATACCGAGTGCTTCACCTCACTGTATCCCTCATCCTAACTAGAGATTTCTTGAATGGACAAAAAGCACCATAGAAAGTGCATATATTTTGCAGATTTTCAAGGGTTGGGGGGCTGGAGCAAAGGGATTTGTCTTGTTCGCTTGCATGCTATCCATGAAAGGCAGCAGAGATTTTCACATGGTATGCTGCTTAAGAGCCATGTTTCTTCATTGCTTTTTTTTCCTTTGGCAAATACTATGTATTTAGTGGGTTATCTCTGGTACTATCTGTAGGAATATGAGTTGTTTCCATTAGGACTAAAGATGTCTGTTTGGCTTACTAAAATGTTTTCCTCAACTTTGAACTGTGTGTTTGCCACACTGCAAGCAATGTCACAGAAGGGATACTATAGACAGGCTCCTTCCTTCCTTCCTTCCTGCTTAAATACAGACTCCATCTCTTTGATCCACAGATAGGAATACTAGATTCACTAGCTAAACCTATATGCATATATATATATACATACACACACACACACACACACATACATACATATATATATAGTATCTCTATATTAGTCAAGCCTGCTGCCCCACCCAGATTTAAAAAAAAAAACCCACCCCGATTTATTTAAAAAAGACCAGATTTAAAAGATAGCATTTTAATTTTTTTATTTCTGCAAAATAGTTTCTTTCTGCTGGTTGACAAGTATGAAAGGTTCATAGGAGTTAATAAAACCGTCATTGTATTTCTGTAATTATTTAAAAGTTGCTTTGTTCACTTTCAAGCTAGGGATATACCCCTTACAAAACCAATGCCAAACTGAAAGCAAAGGATTTGCTGGAACTTGAATCCATTTAACAGTAATACAGGTATAGGGGTTTTGGTTCTATCTTTGTTACTGGGAATTACACTTTTAACTGATAAAGCTTCTTATCAGAGAGAAAGTTCTGAAGTAAGTATAGTGAAAAAGCGTATTTTCTGTTACAGTAGTTAATACTGACTAAGTAAAAAGATAAAGTGGATCTCTGTCAAGCACCTTGAGTTAGAAGTGATTAAAGAACATGAGCCCCCTGTCCTCAGTTTACAGCTTGTGTTGAGTCATTTTCTGAGTGAAAAATGAGGGTGCTATATAGAAATAGAATTTAATTTTTTGTGAGATAGACTAGAGTACTTCATAAAAAGGAGAAATTCTCCATGAGAGAAGAAAACTGATTTCTTTCCAGCTGTAGAAAATCAGTAGTGGGAGTGAGAGCATTATAGGAATGTTCCTATAATGTTCTAACTCACACTCCTAAGAATTTTCTAATTCTTTAAGTAGATGTGATGAGGGTGTCTTGATAGCTATATAAAGGCCACTGAAACTTTTAGATTTGGGATTTTGAAGCCCAGACACGGTTATTGGATCACGAGTTCAGACAGGTCTCTGACTAAACCGATGCACACTACTTAATTGATTCCCTATTTAGGTGAGCACTTACATTGAAAATTTCTCCTTAGCTCCTTCTATGGTGAAACCATGTTCAGAATTATTAATCATGTTCAAATTAAAAAGTCGGTAATCCTTCATAAGCATTTCTCATGATTAATCATAAACGGTTTTCTAGAAGAAAAGAGTAGTTTTTTTCCTAAAAGCCAGACCAGAAACAAGTAAAAGGAAGCTGAATTAATATATGTTTAAAAATAGAACATTTTGTGTTGTAGCTGGTGTTTTCTAACTGTAATTGTGTTCAAAACTGGGCTGGGCACTCTGAGGAAAGGAGAAGAAGGAAATTTCTTTAGCTGATACTTTAGCTGATAGTCTCTGAGAGGCCAAATAAGTTTTACATCATTTATGAAGTCTTGATACCAGCCTGAATTAAGAAAAGGGCTTATCTGCAGACTTGTAAAGTCCTCTCTCATGAGGAAATAAATTAGGCTTGTTGTGCTTATATATGTTCTAAGTATCTGTTTGAAATAAAGGAAAAAAACTCCACCAATCAGTATTTGGTGAATAAGTGCTCCTTTTCCAGGAGTGAAATGTGTAAATACCTGTTATGATCTGATCTGTTGTTGAAGTTTTGGGTTTTTTTATGACTAAGCTCCTCCATTGATTCTAAAAAATTGTAAGGCTTTTTAGTTGATCTTACCTTAATTTTATAGATGCATAATGGTAAAATTTAGTATCGATATATTTATATTAAAATTTGATCATTTTAATCTACATTTTTATAGAAGTTCAGAGGATTGGGCTACTTGCTATGTTACTCAGGAGCGGCAAATACCTGATGAAGATTTTTTCCTTTTTGGCTTAAAAACCAGAAGAAAATAATACCCCAAACAAACCCAAATTCATTCTCTTGGTTTCTGCTGTTCTCTTGTCTACAATTTGAGCAACATATGAATGAAAGGCAGGAATGCACTTCAGATATTATTTAACCCAATCCCAGGCATTAATTCTGGATCACTACAGTCACCATCAGAGACATTTGACTTATTTGTGCCTTAAAAATGTCTTGTAAAGAAGATTGAGATTGGCTCTACCAGTAGTACTTCAGTACCCTTTCCATCATATAGTTCTTCCTGTAGTTTTCCCTAAGCCTTCACTACTATCTGTCATCAGAACACAGGTGTTGTCAGCCTCCGCTTGGAAAAAGTATGTCGGTACTCCTCATGCTCTAATATCTCTTTGAAAACAGTATGAGCATGGGAATGAGGTTTTCAGCCAGAATAATAGAGTTCATATCCAGATAGCCTCATGAGGGATTCACCTGTCTAAGCATATCTGTCTAGTATCATTATTTATGCCCTGCTAGTTCTGAGGCACCTGCAGGCATTTGAAAGATAAAATACAGAACTTGGGAAAGACCTGTGGCTTTCTTGATGTCAGCTGGAGACCAGACAGGATGCAATAAGGTACACAAAATGTGTGAAAAATCAATTTTTCAAGAACCAAGTCTTGCCTACAATTTCTAAAACCTGTGAGACTGGGAATGCAGCTTAATGGAGCTTTGAGATGTGTCTATCATGAGGCTGGACTACATTGGGTGCGTTGGTGGTCTCCACTAACTATAGTGCACATCTAAATTCTGAGGTCACACTATTGAACAACTATTGAATTCTGTGCATTTGTACTGAATTGAACTGGAAAACCAATATTCAGAACCCTGCCCTGCCTATGAACTTTTGTGAACATGGATGTAGGTTTTCTGGGAAAAAGGACATAAATATTAGCAATAGAAATCACAACTATTCCAATCAAAAAACAGCAAAGTGCTTGTTTTTTATGCTCTGACATAAGAGATGTGAGTTTAAGTGATTGCTAAAATTCGCCTGAAATAAAAATATCGCAGGTGAAAATAATATCTTTAAGGCCCAGTCTGTGGGTTATACTGAACAGCTGATGTTAAAAACCAAAATTGAATTAAGGAAAATAACAAGTTATTTTGTCCTGACTATGATAACTGCTACATGACCGTTTATAATAATATTCTACCAATCCTTTCCACCTCTTCTGAGCAAATATAATTGTCATTTTCAGGTATAAGCAAATGTAATATAATAAGCTGGTCCTTATTTTGTGTCTTCTACAGTAAGAGAGTCCTGTTCTTTCAAGTAGAAAAAAAATCCAGAGGGAAAAAAAAAGGAATAATAAAAAAACCAGTAAAAATTCTACTGAAGTGCTTTAGAAAATGCCTAGAAATAATAATAAAGTAATTCCTCATAATTTTCTGAAGAATTTGCAGTTTAATAGATGCAGTTGCCCTTAAGCTACATGGAAGTGTGTATAGAACTGCTCTAAATAAAACATAGTAATTTAAGATGTAATTTATGCAGGAACAATTTGTGCTAAGAGATAAGAGAATGACAGGTTTGATAAAAATTATAGGACACATGGTCTTTTAGTGAAACACATCTTACTGAACAAAAAAGGCTTTATGGTTAAGAGTCCCAAACTGAGCGATTATTAAACCTAGAAAAAGCAGTCTTGTTCCACTATATAATATGAAGACCTATATAATCCTACCTATAATCCTACCTACCCCCCTTTATCCAAGGTGTGAAATATCACTGTAGACTTATTTTCCAAACATTTACAACCATGAGTGGCTAGAGATGTAAGAAAACTGAGGTCTGTGTGTGACTCACTTATAAATCAATTAAAAATCTATAATGATTGTAAGTTACAGAGATAAACGATGTCAGGAGGTTTTTAGTACTAGAAGTTCTTACTGGACTCATTCTCAGATCTATGACTATATTAGATCTATGACTATATATGAAATTCTCTTTGATATCTGATACAGGTTAATCTTGGATGACTTCAATATATGCATTTCAGGTTTAAAGGCATCTTAAATTCACAGTATTCAGTTCAATAATTTTAGAAAATATTCATAATTGTTTTAAAGTTTTTAAAAGTATTGTTTTTTAATAAATTTTCCAAAAACATTACTTGATTGAATATTAATAATTTTAAACTTACATTTACAAGCATCTGAGAAGAAAAATCATAAGAAAAATCAGCTTTATATAATGTCAATGACAATGGTCAGTACTCATGTGTTCTTATTGATGTGCTAAATATATCCTTTATAAAGTTCCTTATAACATTTTTTTAAATTGTGTTCCACTTTTCTCTTTATGAATTAATTGAAACTAACTGCAAGTCTAGTACAGCACTTAGGGTAGTTCCTGTTAAGTTTTTAATCTTTGGCACACACACAAAAAAAATCTTAGTTATCAATTCTAAAAGACTGTTTCTTGGTAGATTTTTTTTAGCATTTTATAATAAATTAGTCTAGCAGGACCAGAAGTAGACAGGCCTGGCATTTTTGGGGATCATGCATCATCACCATGTTTTCTATCATGTGGAATGAGTGTTTGCCATCCCTCAGAAAAGAACCATCATTAGAAAGGGACCTTTATAGCACTTAGTAATTTCCACTCTGGGTCAGTAAATGTGCCTCTGCTATATGTATATTAGTCCACATTCATCTGGCGTGCCATCATGCATATGTATAAATATGCAAAATATTTTCATAATGTAAAAGTGTTAGATTGCCTCTTAATGTTTGCCGAGTTGCATTTTTAATGGATAGAATTTATATCAGTTTTGACATGTCAGCCACCTACTTTCTTCTTGCATTTAACCATATGGAAGTCTTACGAGGAGCAGCTGAGGTCAGTTGGATCTTTCACCTTGGTGTAGAGGAGACTGAGGAGAGACCTCATTGCAGCCTACAACCTCTTTGTGAAGGGACAAGGAGGGGCAGGCACTGACTTCTCTGTGGTGACCAGTAACAGGACTGAGGGAATGGCCTGGAACGGTGTCAGGGGAGGTTTAGGTGGGCTATCAGGAAAAGGTTCTTCACCCAGAGCGTGGTTGGGCACTGGAACAGGGCAGTGGTCACAGTGCCAGGCTGACAGAGCTTAAGGAGCATTTGGGCAATGCCCTCAGGCACATGGTGTGACTCTTGGGGAGTTGGACTTGATAATCCTTGTGGATCCCTTCCAAATCAAAATATTCTGTGACTCTATGATTTATGATTGCATTTTACTTTGAAACTATGAATTAACGACCATATGAAGTATCTATATAATATAATGCTAGGTAGTAGCAAAGAGGGAGGGAATTAAAACTTCCCAAAGATTACAGCAAGTAGCAATAGAAAATACTTGTTGAAGCAGCAAAAATTTCAGACTGGTGAAAGTATTTTAAGTTATAAGTGTCAGAGGCATGATTTTTAAAATTCAGCGATATAAATAATTTCTGACAGTACCTTAGATAAATCTATCTAGTGTCCAAACTGTTGCAATTTAAATTAAAGGCTTTTCTGTTTTCATTTTTATGTTTAGTGGTATCAAGCATGTCTGAGAACATGAGAAAATTTAGAAAATGTATTTCCCAATTTTATAAGAAATCATCTTGGACTTGCTGTGCTGGTAGAAATCCAGACTGCTCGTTACTTATATGAATTACAAAACAAGTAAGTCAGGTAGCTCCAGATTATGTATCAATGAAAACAGGGTGAAAGGAGTCTAGGGGAAGAGGTAAATCCTTCTAGTTAGAGATATATTAAGCACAGAAAGATAAGAAGAAAGAAGCAGAGATGGGGTAGAGAAGGAAAGGATGCTCCTTCCTTTTTACCCCAAATACTAGGCTAAATGGTGAGTGCTATGCTACTCACTATGACTGTAACATTTTTATATGGTTCTAATTAATTTATCAAGTGTTTCAGCTTGACCTCTAAAGTCATGGAGGTCTGGAGAAAATGATAAGACAAAAGCTGCCCGCTAAAATGTGCACAGGAGGATAGCAGTATGAAAAGGGCAGGGATTCTTCCTAAAGAAAAGAAGATCCTTTCACTTATTTCCAGTCTAAACTTACTTCTTACAGACTTTGCACAGAAGAAATTGTCTTGGCAATTGGCGTCATCAAGAGACTTTATTAGGTTCCTGCAGATTAGGGAAACTATTTAATTCCAAAGCTGTTCACAATTCCTATCTTCTCTGTGAGATAACACATTTGTCCAGTCTTCCTTATTTGAACATATACTCTAGGGAAATATCTTTTTCTCTATAACATCACTGTAGTTTTAAATGTTTATATATTCATAGATATTCATCATGCTAGCAATTTAGATTCATATTTTGCATTTCCCCTTTTGGGAATATTAAAAGTTTATTATGCTTCATGGATCGCAATTATAATGATGCTTGATAAAAAGTACTGGAAGAGAAATTTGAAGATTTATTTTTAAATAAAGTTTTGAGACCTGAAAAAAACTTTAATGGGAACCATGATGTGAGGACTGCAGATGAAGTTTTACAAGACATGTAGCAGACATAAATCTATCCCTTTGAAGCATAAAAGCATATAAATATTAAGCCCTCGAAATATAATTTTAGATGAAAAGTACTTTTAACACTGATATATATATATATATAACAAAAAAATATTACTATATATATGTATATATAATCTCTCTTTATTTGGAGCATAACTGCTGTATTTTTCCAGCTATTTTTTTTTCTAATTTGTATTTTAAAAATTATTCTGAGTATTGAATTTTGAAGTAGGTCTTTCATGCCTTTACCTTTGTAATTTTTAGCATCTCCATGACATCTAGTTTATCTATTGTATCTATTAATTGAATATATTATACATACACACACACACACACACACACACACACACAGAGACAGATATGTATATATATATATATATGATTTATTGCTTAAAATATCTGAAATGGGAAGACCTTTTTTTAATAATGAGATATTCTTCTGGGAAATTACTAAGGTGACAAAAGTTACCCGCAGTTTCTTAAATAGCCTTTAAAGGACTACCAGGGAAAGAAATTAATGAAACCATCATCTTAAAAAATGCAAGGAGAAATTCAATCTCCTATTTAAAAAACAGTTTTTAATCCTTGGTTTTGTTGTTCTTGTTTTTTTTTTTTTTTTTATTTCTTTTTTGCAATGATTTCTACTCTCTAGCCTCTTAATATCACCATACCTGATATAGAAACTTGTTTTTTTTCTGCATTGTTAAAAGCATTTGATGGCTTCAGCAACATCTATAGCTACACAATCACAAGCAAGTAACCTCTCACACAACAAGTTATTTTTCAACATTTAATCCTGGAATCTTAAAAATCATTAAATTAAGTTCTAAATTATCAGCTCTCAACTAGGTTGAAATTCCTTCTTCTGTGACCGCTATTCAGAATAGAATTTTTTAAAACATTTAGGACATTTCAACAGGAATTGTTGAACAGTGTTCAACATTTATGTGCAATACTGTCTCTGTGTTTAACAGCAGATATTTATTAATCTGTACCCATTAACTATTTCTTTAATAGATGTTTTTAATTTGATTAATACCTATATGAAATCCTTTGTAGGAAAGTTCAGTGTTGGGAAAGCATCTACTTTTCTGACATTAATCAACATATAATTCAGGCAGGCTACCTTTACACCATAGTATCAACATTCACTATAACCTGCAAGTGACTTTGTTCATGTTGCATCTATTATGTTGGAACTTTCCCATATCAAATGCCAGTGAATAGAAAATACTTTTTTATTCTGAGGACTGATAGCTAAGCAGAACTATCAAATCCGAATTTGTTCTACAGAGCCTAAGGATTAATTTAGAAATAATATTATCAATCTGATAATTGGATTTATTTTGTAATTTGATATAATCCTTTTTCTAAAAAAAGATTGTGTAATCCTCCTGGCAAGAATTGACAGCAACAAAAGATGAAATGATATTTAAGAACTTCTAAAACACCAGCTCTAGCAGACCTGGCATAATTGTATTAAGTTTTTGGGACTCAAATATCTAAGACTTCCATGTGCAGGCATGAATTAAAGTTTAAAAAAAATGCCTTTACTCAAGGGATATAAAAAAAAAACCTATTAAGGGTACAAATAAATAAGAGCACTAATAATAATTAATCCTTAGTATATAATTATAATGGTTTTATAGTTTTTTTTTCTAGCAATTGACCATCTACTTGACTAGCCCTTCCTGCAGTAACCTTCATTTACATTTAATGTTTTGAAAATCTTGTACTGGGTCTTCTTGCCATGTTGGAGGATGGGATGTTTTTGCTTACAGTTGAAATCTGAGACATGGTTTACATGTATTTAGTCCTGGTCATTTGAAATAATACAATCTATAAATTGGTATTCTTTGTGTTAATGCATTCTCTTTGCTAGATGTAAAGAAGGGCTGACAGAAATTAAATACACGTTAATATTCTACAGGTGCAATTAGAAATACTTCACCCAGAGAGAGAAATATCTCTGTCAGCCCTTAACCCCTCAAGCAGCATTCACTCAGGACAACAAATTACTGAATATGAGATAGCCAGACTGTAGATATATAGTTGAAAGTCTATCACTTAAGATTTCTCAGTGAGAAAAATCAGTAGTCTCCATTTAAATTACATAATGTTGCTCTAAAAGAAGGTGGGTTTTGTTCACCTGAGTCCATTTTGTCCATTTGGAAGCATTTGGAAGCCATGTAATTACCTCTTTGCCAAGCTGAAATATGTGTCTTCATGACTGTCCATCAGCCTGACTCTTCCCAGGATCCTTAAGATTATGACAACTTGAAATATGTAGGCCTTTGAAACTGCACTTTTAGAAACAGCTTTAAAAGAATTATGTGACATTATAGTGGAGAAGGCAATTTAAAAAAAAAAGAAAAAAATTAGAATTTCTGAAAAACATTCACTTGTCTTTGATTATGTGTATATTTTAAGACAATTAATACCTTTCTCATAATAAAAGATATGACCTGACTTGCTATCTTATGATTTTCTGTAAGTGTAGTTTGCTGAACTTAGCTCAGTACTTGTGTAAAGATGGAGTAATGAAACAAAGGTTTGTAGTAGTTTTAATTTCTGATTCACCAAGTTGCTTTCCATCCTTCAGCCAAATTTAGGTGCTTTGTCAGCTGAATCTGCATTTTTACTTGCAGTGGCAGATGTAATGAGAGCTATTACTGCCTCTCACATGAGACAGACATCAGCTCTAAATCCCCTAGCATGCTTATTGTACACTGAATACAGAGTAAGTAAAGAAAATGATAAGGACATTGCTAAGGCTCTTGGCTTGAACATTTTTATCTAGAAGGTCAGTTCTTGCCTCATATGCAACATCAAACATATGGCCCAGACATTTCCCTGCAGATTTTCTTATTAGAAATATGTGGTAGATAGTTTATTTTTTACAGAGCCAGGACATCTGTTAAACTGCTCTATGTTTGTGTACTCCTAACTCAACAAATCAGGGGGGACCATTGTGATTAGGTTATTGGACAACTCAAAATTAATTCTTAATAAATTAATTTGAACTGTGGTATGTGAAGAAAGACAATCCTTTCATCCCCATGTTTTTTTATTGTTGGGACTCCCAAAAAAAAACCATGGCGGTGGTTTTGCATAACATGTTCAATTATATGTAAGAAGAAGCAGTCTGGAAAGAAGCATCATGACAGACTAAAGCATTATATATATATAATTTTTTTTCTGGTTCTTTCAGTAGGCATAATAGAGTTTTTCCCACATTACCAGTTCTTCTTATTTTTTTAAAGTATAGAAGTTTTAAATCTAAAAGGAATTTTTCTTCCTTAAAATGTGTAATTTTTCCTAATATATTAAGGAAATCTCAAGTAATTTTTCATCAAAAATATCAGTTCAGATGAAATTAGTATAGTATGATATTATAATGACACTACAATGATACTACAGAGGAGTTTTACTATAGGAAAATGTATTGTGAGTAAAAATAACATACTCTGTACATGTCTATCACTACACTTGCTCAGGGTTAAATGCTAAACAACAAGGAAAAACAAACAATTAGAAATATTTAATACACTTTTCTGTATCAGTGTCACAATTATATTGATAATCTCAGAATTTTGCCCATGGTCCCTCTCAGATTCTTTATATACATTACTAGCATCTTCTTCTGTGGATATAACTTTTCTGCCCAGTCTGTGTGAAAGTAGAACACTCTTAGATTGACAGCTCCCTGAAACAGCTTTCTAGAAGTTGCAAAACACAGGGCAAAAAAATTGCAAAATGTACAGTTTACTTATTTTCTCCATTTTAAAGGAGGATGATGGATAGGAATGTAGAAAAGTGAATGTGGTTTGTGAAAGTAATTAATTTTTCCTGTTTAAAGGCTCTTCCAGGAGTAATGAATTTCAAAGGCATCTTTTAAAATGTAGGCTAGATACAATAAAAAGCACAATAGAAAAATTAAAACCTTTAATCCTGTATGCCTGTTCTACTTATGTTCATAGAATCATGCAATTTTGTCTTTTCTAAAAGATTCCTGAGCAAAGACTTATTCTTATTCCTGCCAACCTTTTGGTCTATGGCATTTTAATAATTTTCAGCACCATGAATACAGACTTGAAATCCTCGAGTAGATTGTTTCTATCTACAATTTAAAAATGTTTAATTACACTGATAGGGCATGTGTTACATGACCAGTCACCTAAAATGTAGTGCAATATTAGGCTTACCCCTTAAGTCTGAAAAATTTAAGTAGTTTAACATTTTGTCTTGGCAGAAGCTTCCACAAATATGTCCTTTGCTTAGAATTTAAATACCCTAGTGGCTTTTATTAATCAATATTCAACGTGGTTTCATTGTTTTAAAAGGGAAGCAGATATAAGGGCAAAATCAATTTGGAAAAGGACAGTATCAAAATATGACATGTCTTCACAAGACTGGTGAATAAGTGTGAAGTAGTTTTCAGTATGAAAAAAATAATCCAGTAGCAACACCTTTTTAGGTGCCTTTGAAGTCTGCTGACTTATTTAAAACAGCATTCTATATATTCCTGGCTTCTATTATTACTTATTCTACATTATTCTAAATCAAATGTTTTGGCTTCTAGCAGTCATCACTTAAATCCTGATAACATGACTGTCAAAACTGTGAGACTGAAGATTCAAACACTTAAAAAAAAAATTGCTGTCTTTTACTTTGGTAACAGTTTCACCTTAATTCAGGAAAAATTGAAAAGAGAATACTTGCAGAATACAATCATTAATAAGATAGACTTTTCTTGAAAAACAAAGAGACAATATCAATAATTTTACATTTTGAAAAAAAAAGGTATTTTATTCACAAAAGAGCAGGAAATTACTAAAGACCTGATGAAAAAAAAAAAAAATCTAAGCTTCTTGACCTAGTTCACCTAGACTTTGTACTGTGTTCCAACATTGTTTCTTCAATCTAGATTCTAGCTGTAACTTGCCACCAGAAAAAAAATCCTATTTTCAACTCTCTCTATCAAATGAAAATTGCTGATCATATAAAGCCGAGTGAAAGAAGTACTTTTGAGTCTTCCCTTAGGGTGTGGGAGATATGTACTGAAATACCATGACATCTGTACATCTCAGAGACAGCAGAATCCTACAGTTATGATGATATTGCTAAAAAAAAATGGGGAATTGGTCCTTAGCCCGAGCCCGAGAGACAAGAAGTTTGTTTGCACCCACACTGCTGAGGAGTGGGCTTTTCTGTGGCACATTTATTTTGAGGAGAGCTGTTTAGGACAGTACAAAATGATCCTGACAGTGAGCTGACAGTTAAATACTATGTGTGTGGGATTCAGTGTCGGCATCCTAACACACCATGTCTGTGGTTAATTTTGGGCATGACCTAGAAAAGAAAAATAGAGTTATTATAGGATTGCTACTGGACTGTGCATGGTATGAAAATATAACTTAGTCTCAAGCAGATTCAGGACCAGTATTTGTAACTGGGAGTTACAAATGTTACAAATGGGAGTTATTAGCTGCCATCTGATATGAAAGTTGGAATATTAGGGTTTAGAGAAAAAAAATTCTCTCTTTACAGGTGCATTCTAATTAAGTTCTTCAGAAAGCTCATTTATTTCATTTCTGGGGATAAACATTGATCAAATCCCTAAGAAAGTGACTGCTGAGAGCACCCAGAATTCAGCATTAATATCTCATGCCAAATTTCTTCTTCAAGTAATCTGTAAAATTAATGTGACTTTTATCAGATAATACATTCTCTTGCATTTGAAATTGTAGTTTGACAGAAACATCCCTAAACAGAACCAATAAAATATTAGAATGGACAGTTAAAAATTATTATAAATTCTTTTGCATTTTGCTGACATTGAATTCCTACTAAACATATAATCTTAAAATTGCCTAACTCATTGAACACCTCAATTAACACATAATGTGGATTCACAGAACAGTGCTAAAATAAAATCAAGGTAGATGCTACAGCAAAGGACAGACTGATGATAATAATAGGATTATATTTGATTTTCTTAAAATTTAACTTCATTTGTTGTGATAAATAGTATGACAAGCAACATAATTCACTGTTAAAGTCTCGATATTTTGAAATAATTATGAAAGGAATTCATTGTTGTAAGTATTCTGAACCATTCAGAGTATTTCATATTGATATTTTTTCCTTCAAGAATCTGAAACTATTTTTCAAGTGTTTCATGTTTTAAAAAATAATAGATTTTCTTTGTAAAATGATATAAAATTTCATATTACTTAGAATCTGATATGGCTAAAATTGCTGGTACTTCATACAGAAGATAAACTCAGATGGAAATTATGGAGAAAATGAATAAATACATTTCAGGAAAAGCCTGCTGAAAATGTGAGAAAAGTGTTCTTCAGTTTAATTATGTTTAATTCCTTTTGTATTGAAATAGAAGTGACCTGTTTAGAAATGCCAATCTTTTTTTTTTGGCAAATCTTGTATATATACTCTTGAGGTAAGTACTTCAGAATGAGAGAAATGATATTTCTCATAAGAACAGTACAATTAAGAGATGTAGACTATTTAACATTCTACCCCTTTCATCTTGCAGTATTCCAAACATTTTCTCAAAGCACTATACAAGACTGAAAAAGATAGAAAATTAAGAATAGGTTATATGTGAAATGATTCTGTGCCACAGAACGGATGCTGTGATATGTTTTGTTTTCTTTTATATACATGGGCTGCTTTAAGTGTCCTTCCAAACTAGTTTGCACTTTCTGATATCTGCCTCTAAAACAATGCTTGTAAATCCCATAAGGCACTTGTTCTTCAACATGCTTCCTCAACTTTAGTTTTTCATTAAAAACATCTGAGGCATTGACAGCAATTAATTCAGAACTATGTGAGTCTGCAGTTCTGGCATTCTTTCTGTCAGGACTTAATTGGTGATTGTTAATAGCCATGTTGTTGAATCACCTCCTTTGTGCTACAACTATTTCAGACAGAAATTTATTTGGAGACATCTATTTAAACACTTGGGAAGAAAATACCATGCTATAAATCCTATAAACTAAGCTAATAACAGTAGTAGGTTAACATATGGAATTTTTTCCCATATGGGTTCATATGGATTTATGCAAATGAAAATACATGCATAATGCTATAATAGTCTTAGATACAGTGTGACTAAAGTGTGTGACACATGAAAGGAAATGGATGTATGAAATTCCTTCAAGATTGAAACATTCCCTGTCTGATCTGTCTGATACTATTTTTTTTCTTAATTCTAAAAAAAAATATAAAATGTCAATTAATGATATTGGTGCATAGAATTTTTCTGAAACTTTAAATTTTGTGTAGACTTGATATTTTGAGTTCTCATTTAAATTTTGGAGGAAAAATAAAGTTAAAATATGAATTCTGAAATATAGGGAAAAAAACCCCACTGACTCAAGTCCTTTATGGTGCTCATCGCAATAATTAATAAGCATACTCAGGTGGCTGTCCACACATTTGAAGCAACATAATTCAGGGTAGAAAAAATGATAAGTGAGCTTAAGTAGGTAGTTATGTAAAACAAAGGCTAGCTATCCTCTAAATCTGAGCCCAAGTCTGAACGTCTTCATGATACTTGGCTATGGGTTTCTTCCAGGGCACATGTAAGTATAATTGTGGGAGCATGTCAGTCTGGAGTGTTTGCAGGAAAGGAAAGCTGAGCCATAGACCACTGCCTTCTGGAACAGTGTTAGAGGACTACACAGGATGGAGCATAAATTGATACACCTTGTCCATACAAGGGAATAATAGTTTTGAAAGTAGTGGCTGAAAAGGTAAAAAATGAACCAGGGACTATGCTGGTTCATTTTTTTTTTTTTTAACTAATATAGGCATATTCTGGTCATGCAGAATACGCTTATACTAGAAAAAAAACAAACCAGGTTAGAAGTGGTCCTCTGACCTTAAAAATAATTTGTATGAGGGCACATCTTGTGTCCATGTTGATCAAACAGGGTGGCCATAACCAAATTATCTGCTGAGATTAATCTCAGTTACATGCAGTTTGACTTACCTGAGCATTTGTTCAAAATTGCAAGTTAGGACAGACTAAAACAAGATCAAGGACACTGCCAATAATTTAACAGTATGAAAATTTCATACCAGTGCCAAAAGCAATCTGTCCCCATTTAGCTTGCAAATACATCCATAGAAACAAGGGCAAACCTCAGTAGCTAGATGATTAATTTGTTCCAAGCTGAACAGAAGCATCTATGACCATCCATATTTACACAACAATAGAGCCCTAAACCCTTCCACACAATTTCAGTCCTGTACTCTCAGGTGATCTAGAATAAAGCCAGACTGATCCTGTCGGTATGGGCTTTAAACTAGCTGGCATAACAGGGCGATCAGATGGACCCACTTAACTACACAGATACAAAACCAGATTTACTATTCTGTGAAATTTGTTAGTATATTTAAAAAACCAAAATCAAATATGAAAATTTTCAGAGGTAATTTGAACTCTCCATCTTTGACCTCGCCCGTAGAAGGATCAGATGTACTCAATCATTGTGTCTGGAAGTCATCTAACAGGGTGTGGATAGCAAAATCTGAGCAAGGTATTTTAAATTTTTTATACACAATATAAATTAATAGACACTGGGCGCACATCCCTGTTAGAATGATGTTTATTTACTTGTTAATCTGTACCTGTTTGGTCAGATGAATGTCAAGTTTCCCAATAATGGATGCAATAAATTACTCCAGTGTGGCAGTTATGGAATGCCTACCCTAACTTTCTAAATTGTCTTTGTAGACCACCTTTGAGTACAAGTGATCAGGTATTCGTAGACATCTGCAGTAGTTATATTTTTGTTACTATTTTATAAAGAAGCTACTGGGAATGATTCCATTATTTCTGTATCTTTAGCAAAAGCTAATTATTTTATTGATTTCACCGAATCTATATGTTTGGTATCACAATATCCCTAATAATGTGAAACAAGGTAAAAATTACAATAAGCCCTATAATTGTTGAAAGGATTCATTAATGAGCCAGTTTCATACTTCTTATGAATGCTGTTCTTATATAATTCTAAACTAATCTCAGGAAGGGTTTTCTTGAATAAAGGTGCCAAGCCAGAGACACTCTTGCCATCCTATAGTTTTTATGCTGTTGTAATATCTTATGATGTACTATCATGGGCTACATTGTAGTATATAGTCATTCAACAAATGAAAAATAAGCAAAACAAACCTTTTTTACAGAAAATATTCTTGATTTTATCTCCATTTTCCATATTTTTTTCAGAGTTATTTCAGATTCAGGGTACTTGGAAATACATCTACATTTCTATTCATTTTAATTTTCCAACAGAAGACTGTAGGATTGCAAATAATAGGCTGTCAGTTTCTTCATTATCACATGTGTGTCCCTTCCTTCTCTGCAGTTATTTTACTTGTGGGTCATTTTATCTGAATTTGAGTGAGAGCAAAAGGGCTAACTCCTCCTGCCAAGAAACAAATTAGCTTTTTACGTTGTTTAATAACTGCATCCAGTTCCAAATGCCACCAAACAGCTATTAAACAGCAAGCCCCTTGAACAAAAACTCAATGGTGCATAACACAGTTGATTAAATGTACTCTTTTCTGAAAGGGCCATTATTCTTAGTAGGCATATTTCATTACTGTTAATCTGAGCTTAAATCTATGCACCCATAACCTAATAACTCCATCTGAATTGTCTAATGTTATCTAGCTAATCTTAGGATATCTTCTAATATATGTGGGAGAGATTTTTGAAGCTGGAGAACTGTATCTAGTGTTCTCTGATGCTGTTTCTTCAAACTGAGCTTGATCACACCTAAGAAGAAAAAGATATTACTATTTTGCTGCATACTTTTATGTTTCTCTTCAGTTGAAACAAAGCAGCATTCTCAGCAGTTTCCAAGCAAACACATCATTTCCACTTACTGCTTGGTACTGGTTTCTGTGCCTGGGTTACTGAATGCCTTTCCTTTTAGTCAATTTTCTCAATTTGCAGAGAGTAACATAGGTGTATTGCCATGAGGATGTGTGTGGTTTGTATATATGTATCAATAAACAATACAAATAAAATATATTTTCAAACCAATATCAGATTGGGTGATATGTTTCATTGCTGAAAATAATAAGTTTCCTAAATTGTAAAGGATATTTGCTAGTTTTACTGGAATCTTGATTTAAATGTGTTTTCTGATTTAGTAGGGAACAAATGTAGAAAAATATCTGCAGGTGATTTTATTCAGCCAACCAATTTAAGTCCTTTTATTTTATACCTCCTTAAGATACCCTTATTGTCAATTAAAAATTTAAAAATCATTATTAATCACATAAATATTGCTTTAAAAAGTAATTTGACATTATGTGAAATTGACTACAGTGTGCTCATACTTAAACTTTGATAAATGAATTTAGAACCTTACAAACATACATCTTCTATGTAATAATTTCCCTGGGAAATAATGCCTTAAGAGATAAGAAACATAAACTTCAGCATTGTAGGGTTATCTAGTTGCTCTTATTATGGTGTAGAATTTGCACAGCATATGATTTTTAGAATACATGCATACTATGTCAAGATTCGTGTGGCTGTTGGTATAGTACAAACTTTCCTTCTTTGCATTACCTTCAGCTTCAAAAAAAATCAAATTAGAATGTTAGCTGAATGCTTGTTTTGAATGTGAGTGACTTGCAGTTTTTTATTACTCTGGAAACCTCTGATAGCTTTAATATTTCATTGGCCTAAAAGGCCAGCATGCATTGAGTGATGAAATCTGTGTATTCATGAAGAAGGGGAAAAATATCACTAATAAAGAAGTTCAATTTAAAGTGGCATCTTAGCGACACATTTTCATTGTACTGAAATTGATGATGATGATGATGATTGATGATGATGATGATGATGATGATGATGATGATGATGATGATGAAGATGCTGACAAGTTTGAGGCTGTGGGTGAAGATCAGAGGGAAGGACAGAGGGTGGATAACTTGGTAGGTGTCTGTTACAGACATCCTCTCCAGGATGAACAGGAATATGATAAGACCTGCAAATATACTGGGGCTTGTGTGTATCAAGAAGTGTTTTCTTTTTTTTTCAAATGAAAATGAAATTTGAGAAAGGATATTTCTAGATGATATCAGAGAAAATATATTTATTCTAAATAATGCAAAAAATCTTGTCTGAAGTCATGTGATTTGCCAGGTTATGTGGCTATTTGAAAAATTTTCTCCTTAAATACATGTACTTGTGATTTAATTCAGATATGTTTTCATCAATGCAAGCAAATGAGTTTGAGCATGCCTTTTATCAGAGATTTTATATTTTTTTTTCTTCAAACACATTAGCCATGACTCATATATTTTAAAAACCAAAAAAGTAGTGAACAACTTATAAGGTGTTAAAAAGGCTTGCTAGGTCTCAGCTTGTGAACTGAGCCAAAGGCAACATTTCTTTCTAAAAGTTGTTGTGCCAGCCTGGGCACAATCCTGAGCAATGAGCTCTAGGATGACCCTGCTTGAGCAGGAAGGTTGGACCAGATGAGCAAATGGCCAGGGCCACTGTGGTCCCTTCCAACCTGACCCATTCTGTGATTCTGTGATTCTGTGTTTTGGATATAAGAGAAGGCATAATGTGCAATTGGCAAAGGACGAGACTGATATAATTTTAATCTATGTAGAAATTGAGATAGGCTTTGCTAACTGTACTGTTTTAAAGGCAAAAGACAACACACAGATATACTGAGGTGTTTACTGAGGTAAAACAGGGAAGATGGAGACAGAAAATGCAGATGTTAAAAAAAAAAAAACACAAAACCTTATCTACAACCAGGCATTGTTTCGCACATTCGAGTGGAATACTGCAGCTAAACTAAATGATCCCAAAGCCTTTATTTTCTATTAAGTTGTTCAGCTCAGTCTCTGAAATTGTCTGTTCAAAGCACTAAATTCAGATTGCATACTCAAAACACTTAGGTAAAACTCTGCACTGCTAGTAGTTTGAAAACAAATAAAACAATGCTGATTTCATCTGTGCAAAATATATTGATTTAGTCCCAACTAATAACTGAAGTTTTGTTGTCAAAGATGATAGAGATATCCAGAGAAAAAATTAGAAAATTTACAGAAAATAGGACTAAATTGTATTATGACTACCAATAAGACCATATAGTAGAGAAATTAACATATAGCCCAGTGAAGATAACCATCTGAATTTCAAATTTCTAAGTCACCATTCTTGGAAAAATAACTTTTATCTTTTCCTTTTGTCTTCTTTCGCACATATAGGTGACCTCATACACACAGATCCCATTCCAAGATGCTAAAAGTTAATACAAGTTCATTATGTTACTATTAAGTGAGAACAGATTAAAAAAAATTCCATTATAAAGATAAAACCCAACAAAATAAATTTACTTATTCTCAGGTCTTTTCACATAGTCTCCAATTTAATTTCAATGGAATATGAAATTATCTTCTTAATTATCTCTGAAGGGAAATTAGAATTTTTCCTAACAGTCAATGGAGCTAGGAAGAGTCACAGCACTCTGTTAAGTTGTCAATCATATTGTTTATGGAATAATAATCCTGGGATTGTTTCTCTGAATTTTTCATCACTAAATAGTAAAGCAATTTGTAATTTGGTGTGCTTTATACAGTAACAAATCTCTTCCTAAGAAATATTTGCCTTTGTGTCATGCATATCTATTAATATTGCATTTACCTTTCTTCTGTTTTGTCTTCTTTTGAGGAATTGAAATAAATTCTGAAGAAAATAATTTTTGCAAATACTTCACACTCCCAAAGAGAGGGAATGTCACCATTTAACCCCAGTAGGTAACTCAGCCCCACACAGCCGCTCACTCATCCCTGGTGAGATAGGGAGAAAATGGGATGGAGAGAAAATCAGAAGGACAAAAGCAAGAAAAGTTGTGGGTTGAGATAAAGAAAGTTTATTAGGTAAAACAAAACCACATGCCCAAAGCAAAGCAAAGAATTAATTCACCATTCCCACAGGCAGGCAAGTGTTCTCCCAGAGAGCTGGGCATCATCATGAGTAACAGTTACTCGGGATGACAAATGTCATCACCCAAAATATTCCACCCTTTCTCCTTTTATCTCTTAGGTTTTACCGCTTACCACAATTTCTGTTACTTTGAAATATGTTAAGTTGTGAACAGGGTAAAATAATTAATTAATTGCTGTCAGATTTAATTTTGAGTATTTTATATTTATTTATTGAAATAGTCAATTTATCCAGGCTTTTATTTTTAAGGCATTCCTTAATAATTTGTTTATGTCAAGGAATGAGCCAGAGGTAGAACCGGGAAAAAAAATTCAACTGTCAGTTGTGAAATCTAGAGTAAATTGAGTCACTAAGGCCTTCTCTCTATATCCCAAAGTTTTCATTTTTGGGTTTTTTTTTGTTTGTTTGTTTTTACACACTGTTGAAATAACAGCATGTGTGATTATAGAGATACACCATGAAAATATTTTACAAGTCATACTGAAAAACTGTATTGTGTTTCAGGACATGCTGCAAAAGAAAAGTAAAACTGATTTTTAGAACTGTGTAAGAAACAAAAAATTAAGTCACGGACATTTTTCTATTCTTTGCTTTATGAAGGAAATTTTTTTGTTATTTAGTCTCAAGCAGATCTGACTCACCATTCTACCTATCGCATTCACTTAAATTCATGAATATAGATTGATTAAATAATATTGGTTATAATATTATTAATATTATGATGCTTGTCTTTCTAAATTTTTTTAAAAATTACTACTGTAAATCAAAACCATTTCTGCTGAAAGTTAAGTGTCATACTGTCGTTCCATAATCAGACCTCTAATGAATAAGAAGAAACACAGTAGGTTTAGATTAGGTGACAGGAAGAAATTATTTACTGTGAGGTGTGGGAGACATCAGAACAGGATGTCCAAAGGATTGGTGGGTGTTCCATCCATGGAAGGGTTTAAGGCTTTTGAGCAACCTGGTTCTAGTGGAAGGTGTCCCTGCTCATGGCAGGGTGGTTGGAACTAGATGATCTTCAAGGGTCCTTCCAAACCAAACCATTCTACATGGTTTCTATTCTATGAAATAAAATATATATGGTGCTATATAATAAAATCTTTCGGTATTCACATTAATTCTTTATGTATATACATTCAGCTGTATGAGTCAAAAGTTTACAGATCTAATAATTTATTGTAAGTATAATAGTTTTTGCCATCCATCACTAAGATGCACCAAACTGTGAATTCAGGACACCAAATTCTAATTCACTTTCATTTGATAAAACATGCACTGATAATAAGTTCACCTGTTTGACAATGTCTGCATTAATACCAGTACCATTTGTTATTCAAAAAACCATTTTTTCTATGTGTGTGAAAGAGCTGAATATTCTTATTGGAATCAGATTAATGCCCAAGATTATGCAATAAATTTAAATAGTAATATTTGAAACAAGAAGACATCTTAAATTTAATAAAATCATTTGTATCTTTGTAACCAAAAATTTTTTATGATGCTACACACATATATTGCAGTATTGCTTGCTGCCAAATTCTCTTATTTTACAGAATATATGCTACCTTGCACAATACCAGCAGTTTTCTGGGGGAAAAAATCTCTACTGAAGTTAGCTCCTGTTTTTATATCATTGTCCTTGGAAATGTTTCTCCCTATTAGCTACTATACCAGCTGTTAACCGCTGGTAACAGATTTTGAGAAACAATTTCTTAAGAAAGGAACTAATAGTTAATTAACTTACTTGACATTTATTATCACCAACCTTTAATCTTATACTACAAAATAAGATAATTAAATTACATTTGTTTGTGCAGCAGAGGACCTGATGAGTATTCTGGAACCATGAGCATTTTCTAGATTATATAAAAAGGTCAATAAAGAAAACCTTTACCAACACTACTTTTCAGTAGGTCATTTCATAAAACAAAGATCATAACAAAGGCTGCTTGAAAAATTTTCAATATTTAAATCTTAGTTGCCCAGCTGTTGGAATAGGTTTCTCACAAGAACATGATCAGTACAAGAAATGGTATATGGCCAAAAGTTTCCATTTTTTTGGAAATCCAAAAGCAAAGTAAGAAGGAAAGGATGTGTTTTAAATACTGTCCTTTTTGGATTAGGTATTTTGCACACGGAAAATTTAGCATCTTCTACTTGTCATTATAGCTTGTAACCTAAGGAAAAGAAAGAAAAAAAAAAAAAGAAAGTACATATTGCAGGCTTCTTTAGCAACCACCAAAGTTTAGTATTGTGATAATTTTATCTCTTGAGTATCAGAGACAACATATTATTTTAGCCCACTCTGAAAGGGCCTGAATTCATGTTCCTTAAATGAAAAAGGATATCAGTGAAAATGGTCTTGAAATGGTGCAGAAAGTTCTCTAGTGACCAGTAGGTATATTTATACTTGTCAATTTATTTTTTATTTAATATTAATCATTTTTTGTGCATACAATACTTTAAAACACTGTGCCCTTAATGGCATCCACATTTGATGCTCAATCAGTTTGGATAACAATGTCGAGAGACTAATTTAATGGGTAATTTAATTGTTTTCTAAGTTAATGAGGATCAATTGTAGGAAGGACTAAAATATCTGCTCAGTAAGAAACACAAAATATAATAAAGCATTTTTATCTAGCCATTTATTTTTCTATGTTGTACCTGTACACACTTCATTCCATCATCCTAGAATTTACTTTGGAAAAGTCAGAGAAACGTTTGTTCTTGTTGATGCTCTTAAGACCTATCATTCTGCATATTGTTATAATATACTCTATAGTTAGGTTAGCTTTTGTATCCCTTGGAAACATTTAGGGTTCTCCTGTATAATTTTCAGCACTGAGGGAAGAAGAACTTCACTGTGCTGTAATGTATATATGTATATTTGTGTCATGAATATATATTCCTTAATTCCTTCCTGATAATTCTTTACACTTCAGCTGGGGGGCTTTTTTAACTTCTGCCAAGCACTGAACTGGTATTTTTATGAAACTCTGTCTTGATTCTGAGTACTAATGGCCATTACCAAGCCCAGATTTCAACATATGAAGGTGAAATTTCTGTGTGTGTATTACATTTTGTAATAACCTACAGTCAACTCCATCTTTGGTCTTAATGCCCTATAATATATTACTACATCCTTCATAATCTGCTGTGTCCTTAGTCCCTTGAATAGCTCTATATAAGCAGTCAAGTTTTCATTCTTTATTCATATTTCCAAATATTTAATATATATAAAAAATATAGCATATGGGCACATATACATATATACATATATATATATACATACACACACACATATATAAATTATATATATGTACACGGCTATTTATATATGTGTATATTAAAGTAGCATAGAAGCTTTTCATGGGGTTTCCCTGCACTGTGATGAACCTTTTACTCATATCCTCCTTTTTCATTTCTCAGCCAATGGTGCTATAAAAGACTGATGTCTCTTGCCTCATTAGACCACAGCCTTTATTCTCAGTTGGTGTTAAAGGCAACCACTCAGGAGTGCAATCTATGACTGCATAATGCCAAGTGAGGTCCTGCTCTTGGGTGACCCTCAAGCACAAGTGGTGCAGATAATTCAGCTTCCAAAAATCTCTGTCAAGGTTTGATTGTGCCATCTAAGGCCAGAGTCACACCACAGCCTGGTTCAGCATGCCTCAGTACATTATGTAGTATGAATTTATCCTTTGATAGCTCAAACTATTTTACGGTGATTTTGGATGCTGCAATTTGCTATTGACTTTTCCCCTTATAAGAAATTGACCTATAGAATCACAGAATAAATAAAGTTGGAAAAGACCTTCAAGGTCGTTGAGTCTTATCTTTGACCAAACACAAACATGTCAACTAAACTTTAGCCCAAGGGCCATATTCACTTGTTTCTTGAACACTTCCTAAGATTATGACTCCACCATTTTCCTCAGCCACCCATTCCAATGCTTAACCATCGATTCAGTGAAGAAATTCTTCCTGATGTCCAACCTGAAACTCCCCATGTGCAGCTTGAGGCTATGGCCTCTTGTTCCATTGGTAATTTCCTGGGACAAGAGGCTACCCCCAGCTTGCTATAACATCCTTTTGGGCAGTTGTAGGGAGTGGTAATAGCTCCCCTGAGACTCCTCCAGACCAAAAACCCTCAGCTCCCTCTGCTGCTCCTCATAAGACTTACTCTTGTAGACCATTCACCAGCCCTTCTCCGGAATTGCTCCAGCACCTCAGTGCCTTTACTGAAGTGAGGGGCCTGGAACTGGACACAGGAATCAGCGAGTGACCTCACCAGTGTTGAATACAGTACCAAATTAGGCATTTTTCTGGAGTGTGTTTTCCAGCTTCACTTAAAAGAATAAACCATTTCTGTGATACAAATCATAGTAAGTGGAGAAAATCAGAAAATTAGTTTAAAAATAATATTTCCAGAACTAAAATTCATAGATGTTTCCACAGCAGGTAGCGCTAAGTTCAGTGCCTAACAGCTGCACTGGCTGTCAACACAAAACAAAACCAGATGATATATTGTTGTGTGATTCTTGGTAAAAAATAGTCTGGGAAGAGTAACAGCTTGATTCTACCCCCACGTCGATTTTTGCCATCCTCCAATAAAAAACCCTTGGCAGTTAAAAAACTGGCCTTGTACACTACACAATAGTCTTCGGCCTTTTTTTTTTGGTGAGTAATCATAAAAATATAAGAATAATAGTATTAAAATGAGAGCAGGAAAGCAGATACACTGATCTATAGTGACTAGCAGCTAAGTCTTAGCTGGTGAAGAAGGTTTTGGGGCCTCCTTTCAGGTGTATCATTTTTAGTCTAAGACTATTCCTCTGGGGATCACAGGGAAAAGACATATATGCATTTGTTCAAAATACAGTTTCAGTGTGCATTTTGTGTGACTTTTTGTGTGGGATAAATACCTCAGAAACTGGATTAATGCCATTAGGTGTGTCATGTACTCAGATGACATTTTTTTGCAAGCTGAACATGAAGTCCTCCTCAACACAGATTGAATATATAATTACCTCTAATCTCTATCTGAATTGATTTAATATTTGAGAATACTTACAGAGGTGTTCTTTTTCTAGAGAAAAGAATCAAATCTTATAAGATGAAATAAAAGTAAAGAAGATTGAAAGTAGTTTGTGCACATCTCAAAATGTTTTCCCTCTCACTCTGGAGTAATTCATCACTGCAGAGTCACAAAGAGTTTTTTTCATTAGTCTGAACTGTTTCTCTTCTACTCCGAAGATTCACTACCACTGAAGACAGGAGGTTCAGTCACAACCTCTAGAATATTCCACATCCCTTTGTGTTCTTTGTCCTTGTCTTCTTGCTAAGATCTCAACTAACTTATGATTCAGGATGTATCTTAACATAAATATAACACAATATGAGTTATAGCAGCAAATAACTGCTAACTTATGAGCAGTATGGATGTTTTTATTTTTCTATTTATTATACTAATTTATAGAAGTAGGCAGAAGAGTAAAAAATGTTCCTAATATGAGTAAATTCTATTTTATTTCATTTTACATCTTATTTTCAAGTTTGATAGCAAGATGAATCTGCATTTAATATTCATTGCTAGCACATAGATGGTATTTATTATTATTTAGGATTCAAGGATATCTGAATTTCTTTGTAGTATAAAGTTTCCAACATTATTTTTCAAGCTTTCTTTTTGTCCATGGAATGGAATTGCTATGCTCAGTAACTGGGAGACTGATTTTGACAGTATATTAATTTTAATTTGAAGTAAAATTACAGATGCTGCTGAGAAGGTCATATTTCAAAAATAATGATGTAAAATATTTCCTGTAGGAAAGGTCTTAGGTTTGAGGATTTCTTTCCTTTTACTTAACTGATTGGTAACTCCTTACCATCATTATTAACATCTGAGCATTGCAGAGTAGCAGGATAAAATACTCAAGGCTATTGGAATCAACCATTTTCCATTACTTCCCTTCTGATCTAAAACATATTCTTAATGAATGTCAATTCTTCAGCTTTGAAAGGTTAAAAGAAACAAAAAAGCGATACAGGACAATACCATAACCTTTGTGACCTGACATAATGTGCTTTAAGATAGAAATTAGATATTACTCCCTCTCTTTGCCAGAATACAGTTTAGTGGAAGAACAATAGGAATCCAGATGTAAAATATTTCCCCTTGAATTTTAGCTTTATGTTTCACACTATTTTTCAATTCCCACACTGGCCCATGACCTGCATATGGATCATATAAGATATTTACAAAGATATAGAACTTAGATGTTGAGGTTTGATTTAGCAGAAAACAATATAAGTATTTAAATTTACTAATTTCAGATTTGGAAGGGGGAAAATGAGGTCTCCTCTTTCTAATTGTTCAGACTATTTTGATGCTAGTTATATGCAGATTGAAATAATGTGAGTAATCTCTATTTTTCCTTCACTAAATTTCCAATAGCAAACTGCAAAGAGACATACCTTGTAAAATGTTGGACATCTTTTACTCAGGCCAAATACTGAAGAAACTGATAGAACTGTATTTAAAAAATACAGTAAAATATGTATGGTAAAAAATGTATGATGGTGTAACTGTGGAAGAGTAAAGAACATTTAAGACTTCAAAATTCAGAAGAGGCCTTACATTTTTTTAATAGAGGTTTCTAGAGCAAAGTAAAATACTCAACTAGTTTCACAGGCATTAGCTTTTCTTAATATAGACAAAGTGTGAGTATATTTTCATAAATGTTCAGGAATGTTGAAGTTGCCTTTTTAGCCTTTAGAAATGTAACTTAATACAATTTGTGTGAAAGTCTGCATATTCTTATCTCTTTAAATCTTTCCATCAGAAAGATCATAAAAAAACAAGGGTTATTTTGTAAAGAAAGGTGACAGGATTCTTTGTTTTTATTTTCAGAGCACTGAGAAAAGTAGTGATCAGTCAGAAGAACTTGAATTTGTCTACTGATAGATGTGGAACTGCTTCCAGTTTTCCAGAGAGAATAACAGAAAGAATAAGTGATTAAATAGGTAACTGTAGACTTTTTACAAAGCTCAGAGAAATCAATCAGATATATTTATTTATCTTTCTGTGATTTATATCAGATTCTACGTTTCTTGGCCCCTATGTTCAATTTCCTTTACCAGCTTGGGTTTCTAGCATTTACAATGTCAACTCCTCTTCTTGACCTTTTTGAAGACATAGCTTATATATTTTCTTTTCTCTAATGTTCAAAGACCTTTGCTCCTCAGGGCTTACACAGAAGGTGCAACAGTGAAAGCTTTTTGTAAGGATCCTGCAAGATCTTCAGGGCAAACAGTTTTTCTTGATTCTGTCTGCATAGCACAAAGCACACTTTCCACAGAATAAAAATAAATCTTACTCCCCATCATCCCTGGTAGGCAGTTTGACAAATTTTATATTAAGTAATTGCTTTTGGCTTGCTTCTTCAAGGTTCCAAGCATCTTTCAGTTCTTGATGGACTTTGAGGGAGGGAGTGAGGTTTCTCAGACCCTTGCAGCAAACAGCCAGCATCTTTAAATATTGAATGCTCTCCAATAACATTGTATTTGTTGAAAAAAAATCCTTTTTTACATTGAAAATATTTGTGGAATTTATTAAATTTAAGTCTGCATTTTATTTGCCTTTTGGTTATTAGATGACAACCTATTCTAGATTAGCAAAGCATTATCATATTATTTTGTTTTTTGTGTTCTGGACATAGAAAAGATGACTGAATCATTGTACAATGTCCTGAATGCATGCACTGCAGACTAGTCTTTCTGAATACATTAAGGCCTGATTAGAAATTAAATTCTTAGAGTGTTTAAATATTGCTGTTAACATAGCTGAATTTTAATAAAGGCTAATATGCGTTTTCCATAACATTCACATTTCAGCTTAGAAAATGCTTTGACATTGCACTTGACATATCTAAGTTTTAAATCAAAATATAATGAGTCAACGTAAACAACATTTTAGTCATAGGATCTACATCACAAGATTTATACACTGTGGATGTTACAGTGAATAGAAATCCTTTTATTTTATACAACTTAAAAAAGAGTATTTCAAATATGGATTTGGGACATAGAGAATAAATAAGTATTTTAATCCAAAAGTTCTTAAAGATTTCAAAACAGGTGAATATTATTCAGAGATTTAATAAAGAATACATCCAAAAATCTGTAATGGTGTTCCAGTGAGAATTAAGATTTATCAGTAGATCTGGTGAGTAGTCTAAACTTCTAAGTAATTACCTGATCTCTCTTAATTTTGCAAGTAACTTTCAGTAATTATAAAGCATCTTTGCATTGATGATAAGACTAAAATAGTTTAAATATTTTTTCAACACCTAAATTTAAATTTTGTGTGATTTTAGATGAGTCAACACCCCCCACCCTCCCCACCCCCAATGAACTTTGCAACCTTTTTTGACATTTGAGAAGGCTTCTGCTGAAAACTTTTGAGGAAGCTAAGTGGATATCTAGACAAATATCTTCTGTGTTTTTTGGGATCCACTGAATAGAGGTCCTCCTTTTAGGTCTCTGAAGTGAAGTTCTGCACAGAAATACCACTCAGAAATATAGCAGTTGATAGTGTTGAAGTTTTTTTTCTAACAGTCCTGATAGCATTGAAATCTACACATTTTCATTCCCTGAGTACTCTTCTTATTGACTCAGAAAATTAGAAGACACTTCAGTCCTTTAGTTAGAAGCAGACCACAGTGATGCCAAGAATGTAAAAGAGCTGTTTGTTCAACTAAGGAAAACTATGACAGTGTAGAGAGAATCCAAAGGATCCTGATGGGCAAGATTCTTATCTCACCTGTTTACTGATATGTTAATTTAATAAATAAATAACAATCCCCAAACACAAATACTACCTGCACAATTAATTCACCATCTCTATTAATTAGGCATAAATTCTTTGTTGCAAGGTATTACACAATTCTAATTGATAGATTTTATAGCTCTACCTCCAAACATAGAAATAATATTTGAAATAAACTTATGTTCCCTTTTATTTTCCCTTGTCTATTTTCCCTTGTCTAATCAGACAGGAGAAGAAGCACAAATGTAATCTACCTGGATTTCTCAAAAGCCTTTCAGTATCTAAAAGGGGCTTAAAAGAAAGATGGAGAAAGACATTTTACCAACTCCTCTAGTAACAGAACAAGAGGCAGCAGATTATAATGAATGAAAGTAGAATTTGGCTGCATATTAAGAAGAAATTCTTTACTGTGAGAGTGATGAAGCACCAGAACAGATTGTTCAGAGAAGCTCTTCATGTCACATCCCTGGAAGTACTAAAGATCAGGTTAAATGGGTCTTTGAGCAGTCTGATCTCACAAAAGGTTCCCCTTTCCACAAGAGGCAATTTAGTCTAGATGATCTTTAAGGTCCCTTTCAACCTATTTTATCTAAGGTAACATCACAATTATTCTTTCCCATGCACTTGTTCATACGTAGACTGTGTGAAGATACCCGTGGTCTCTTGCAGTCATAATACTGTTCTCTGTTGCATCTTAATATACATTTGTGGAAGTCAGAGGACATCAAGTAGAAAAGGGTAACATTTAAGGGAAGGCCAGGATTAATTATGATATAAATGGATTAGATGCATGTTTTGGAATCAACTGAGAGGGAAAAGAAGTAAGAAAAGTGATTGATGTTTTTTCCCACTGCGCATTCAGATGAGTTTGAAGACTGTGTCACTATTAATTTGCTCCTAAATATATCACAGCTTCTAGGCTTGTCACAGTAGGAAATTTTAAAGGCTTGTTTTGCATAAGCAATCACTTTTATTCCTTTTCAAGTACAATTATAGGGTTTTTTTTACTCTCTATATGGAGTCTCAGGCAGGATCAAAGAAGTCCTGAAGTGTAATGTTTCATAGTGTGATTCAGTACCCTGTATAGAATGCAGATTATTAATTTGATGTGTTCTTTTGCAATGTCCTTAGTCCTGATAAGATGCTTGGGCATCAGTAACTCTTGAAATTTCAGTCACAGGAGTAAAGGGGAAAGGTGTTTCCCTTTCAAGTACATTTCAAGGTTCAAATACTTACAGAACAAATATGTTTTAGGGTCACAGTTTGAGGCCAATCGAGGGGGCACAGATTTTCTGTGGTGGTTCTTGGCTGTTCAGGATAAAGATGTCCCAAGGCTTTAGATGTTGTTTTGGCATTTCCTAAAAGAATATACAGTATTTATTTTTATATTAAGCATCTGGTTCTTCATCAAGAAACCCTCTAGAAACACTTTGATTCAAAGAAATAATTGACATTTAAAGTTTGGGGAATTTATATGCATACATAATTTTGATTCAGTTCTTTTGGCATGATAAGAGAAACTAGAAGAGTGAACTAGTAAGTGAAAGATATGATATTTGGCTTTCATATTTTATATATAAGTGCAACTCTCATTCATTTTAGGACTATAAATGAAACACTAGAATGCTATAATAAGTATCAGTTTCTATTTAGCCAATATTTTCCTAAGTTTTAAAATTAATTTTCTTGGTTTTAAATAACACACCTGGAAATTTAAAAAAATCTGTTAAAGGCTCCTATTTCCTACCTAATATATATGTATATAGTTTAAAGCAATCTCTTTATACAAAATCTCTACTAGGCAAAAAGCATAATTGCTGAGTGTAAACTTTTAAGTAATGATCCATGAGACTGGATCATCAAAATAGGACTCTGTAGCTGAAAAACAGTACTGAATTTGATAAACCACTTGGATCATAGACAGCTGTTTTGATCTCAAGGAAGTTAACTGGAAAACAAACCCCAAACAATCTTCTCATCATATCCTGAAGCACAGATCAATGTGTAGAGATACCTGCACACACAGACATGCATGCCAAGGTATGCACACACACAGACATATGTGTTCAGCTTGCTATAATTCCTCTAGCAATTCCAGTGAATTATATAATGGGGAAGTGGAAGTACGCTGCTGACCTCCTGTTGACTCCTGGGCTGTTTTGCTGGAAAGTAGTTCTGGGCAAAGAGATATCCCTGGCACTTACTGACTCATGATCAACTGTTTGATAGTATCTACCTTGCAGGACTCCTGCTGATCTCTTGATGATGGGAATACTGCCACCTTACATAGCACAAGCTGTCAGTCTGTGCAAAATGGGAACTTAGAGAAACTATTAGATAGGAGCAGGTGCCTTGCTACATGCAGACAATCATCTATTCTAGGAAAAGGAAAGCCTTCCTAATCTTGCTGAGTTCTCTCAGAATCAATGAAGCAGACTGCCTTTCTATTTGTAAGGGAAAAGCTTGCTGCTGTCAGAAATAAAAATTTTAATAAATGAAAAATACAGAAATTGTCATTTACGATCAAAATCTTTGTTTGCAAATGCAGTGTAGTGACATTTCACTCTGCTTTATTTCCTATTCTGAAGCCTTTCAGATTTTTCCTGGCTTCCATATGTAATTTTAGTTCTCTTTGCACTTTTATGATATTCTCTAATCCTCTGTAGACCTTATGCAGCTACAGACCTGCTATGCCCTTATAGTCTTTTATTTGCTGTTAATAGTTAATGATTACTTGAGCAATAAGCATGCATTCAAAGCAAACTACGTCTTCCCTGAAACTTCTTAAAAGAAGTGTGTTCCAGAAACTCTGGAGCAGTTTTATGGCCCACAGAAAAAACCAAAAAAAATTAGAAATCACAAGACTTCTCTCTTCACAGACAGCAAGAAAAAAACAAAAGGAAATATAAATAAAAGAAAGAAACCTGCATTTGTCCAGAACAGTTTGGAAAAACCTAAAGAAGAAAACAATGCTGTTCAACCTGTTTGATAAATTGAAGGGGTTATGCCAACATATGTAAATAGGATATTCTTAAACCTGATGAACAAGCCACAGAATTTATTCCACAGACTTTGCCTGAGAATTTCATCCGGTGTAGGAACAGTATTTATTTGTAAACTAAAGAGAATCACTTCATCTGAGAAGCCTTAAATTACATGTCCTTTAAGCTGTTTTTTTCCACCAGCTATGAGTTTTCATGTTAGAAATAAACAAGGGTGTATTTGAAAGAATTATTTTCAGTATGGACAGTGCTTTGTTCATTTGTTACTGGTGAAATGAATATTTGCAACACTGGGTAAAATATGTCAGTAGTTCAAACCAAGATGGCAAGCAGTCAGACTGCTTTTCAGCCCTGCTCCATTTAAGATGTTTCTTATTTTAAGTTTTATGGATTAAGCGTATCTGCAGAGACGTGTTAACTAATTTGGTTACTAAAAAGCTTAAGAATGTGGAACTAATATGAAATGAGTTAAACATTATCATTTATTCATATGCTTTCAACTGTATCTCATTCTCCATTGTTCATTTCTAAAATGTCAATGTAGATTAAAAATATTTGAGATATAAACATTGCATTTGATTCTTAATCTGCTTCTGTGTGTGGTACACAAAATACCCAGTGGATCTTTTGGGTTTTTTTTTTTTTGGTAGGGTAACTAATTCACCACATCTTATAAGGAAAATGATAGTGACAGATGATAGCTTCAACTTTATTTATTGAGCTTGCCTTTTCAGTCTTTTGGGATTTTTGCAAATGGGTTTTCAGTAGATGCCCTGGATGTCCCTAGATTGAAGGGCCAGTAAGACAAATTTCTTCTCTTTCTCTCAGAAAACTCTAAGGCAAACATAATGACTTGAGCCTTCTTTCGATTTGTCTTGGTGTGATATCTAGTATAAAATGATCCTCACATGTGAAAACGTAATTAGAAGGGTCATCCAACACAGTCTGCATTAGGGAAGCTTAGCATTGCCTAGGAACTTGAGAGAGGAAGGAAAGATGTGGCAAAATCTGAGTCACTCTTGGCCGCTTGGCATTCGGGTTTTTCCCAGCTGTTGTGGCTGTCTGTGCATCCAATACCAACAATAATCTAGAAAGACTTTAGGACTGTCCCTAACCTTAGAACTCCTTTGGCCAGGTGCTTTCAACAGAAGGTGCAGTCATGGCCATCAGCCACGACTTCAAAGAATTTCTCTTAATCTTATTTAGTATCAGTATTTAATAGGATTTAGGCTAAAGCAGCCAACTTCCTCTCAGGACTGTCTCAGTTACTGAAGGATCAGCTCTATTTGGTTTTGACGTGGAAACACAGAGCTGAACATTGTTGGAATACTGGTGATAATGATACCCATTTCATCTCACACCTTTGTGCAGCAAGTGACAAGACCAAATTCAATCAGTGTTTTCTGAAGATCAGAGGGAAAATTAATCAATGTATTCAACTCTGGTTTCATAACAAAAGGTGTGAATGTACTCACCGTACTTTAATTTCATAAAACTGTGTCAAATATGCAACTTTTATTTGAATAGATACTGATTAAATTATAAGTATAGTTTTTGCAACTAATAGTAATAGTGATGTCACTTCTGATTATTGCGTGAACATATTTGCTAACCAGAATTATTCTTTTTTCCACAGCCAAGTCTGAAGCTTTTGCTTAGCCTGTGCTACCGGAATGAATGTGCAAACACATACTAAAGAACTTTGACACTTATAAATAAATAAATAAATAAATGGATTAATATATTAATTAATGAGTAAAATATTAATGAAAAAAAAAGTGAGGTGGAAGAGCAGGAGAAAATTGGAAATATTATTACTGTCAAAGTTCAGTCTTTGAGAATTTAAATGTAAAGTTGAAATAATTCCAAATGGATCACATTTTAGATAAACTTGATAATTAATCATGGATGACAGAAATTAAATGACAGTGCCTCATAAGAGCTAGTCTTGGGTGATATTCAAATCTATTTCCTCAAATCAAGTTAATTCTAACAAACTTTATTTCCTACCCTCCAAATATATTTGCCAAGTTCTGTCATCAAATACATGTACTATCATGATTTATGGAACTGATTCACTCAAAAAATAGAAAAATTCCAATTCTGGTCTTAATATGAGGTCTGGGCGCTTCTTGCTGTATTTTACTAGCCATGAAAGACATAGATTAAGTTATGTGATTAGGGTAATCTAGAGAATCTCAAATTTCTGGCTGGACTATTGAGTGAAGGTGATATAAGGACAGCAACATAATAGCACCTGCATGACCATTTTTATATTATGTCAGTTTGGGTAAATATCTCTTTTTTGTTTATCAAAAGATATTCCACATTCTATTCATTCAGATATAATGTCTAGTATGTTATTTAATTACTGAATTATTTTTTATCATATCTTTACCTTTCATTGTACAAGATTATACTTTTAATCAATGAATTTCTATATATTTTTAACTTTTCTATTTAATGCAAATTATTTAAATAACAAAGCTTGCCATGTAAAACAATAAAAATAAGCTTTTCATTCTGCCTCTAAGAGACTTTGCTTATTCAAATTCTGTGTTTCATTAAAAAGTCAGCAGCTTACTTTACTGGTATAGCCTGTGTTTCAGAAGCATTTTTATCCAGCCATAGCTAGTGTGTATTCATACCTGCAATGCTAGGGGTTGAAGTGCTGTCAGCTTTTGTTGGGGCTGCCCTCCTTTATCCACTGAATTACCTCAGAGGAAGGTAGGACCTCTGAGGCAACCTAAATTACAAGCAAATTTCTGTCAGAAAACTTTTTTGGAAAAGGCACCCTGACCAAGCACTGGGCATAAGACATACTGGGCTTGTCATGTTTTGTTCAGGTATAGAGCGAGTGTTGTGCATCCTGACAACTGCAGGCAGCTCTGTCAACATTGTTCTACCCAGGTTCTAAAGCTAATATTTATAAATTTATTTTGCTTCACCTCCAGACACTGGCTACTGGATGAAGCTGCTGTTGGTTTGCTTCTGTAAACTCTGCACCTGTAGTAACCAGACATAATCCTCCTTTCCTTCTTTCATCTTCCATCCTGCTGATGGGATAGGCAAAGTTACAAATAGTTAGAATCTTTAAACTTTGCTCTTTTAGGAGATTTATTTTACCTGAAAATACATACTTTTGAAGATGTCATTTCACCTTGGTTTTACAGAAGGATTGATAAAACAGTAAAATCCCTTTGAAGTGAAAATAGGCAAAATTAAAGCTTCCTCTGTTTAACCCACTTTTGAGAAAACATTTCAAGAAACAAAATGGCTTAAAAGCAGACATTTTGTCAGGAGCCATGAGCTTCAGAAAAGCTGAACACCATCTCTCTAGCACATTTCTAATTAAATATGCAATTAAAAAGCTTTCAGTGGCCCCTAAGGCTTCCCAGCCTAGTTAATAGAAAACTTCTCATCTTACTTTAACAAGAAAGATAAAACTTTCTTTAAAAATTATCCAGTGTTAAATAAAGTTCTTTTCCTGCTTTGTTTCCTTTCTGCACTTAAAAAATTTATTTTATGATTAATTAAGTGGCTCAGGGTTTTAAAAGAAAAACAGTATGATAATGGACATTAAATAAGTTTGTTGGAAAATTAATGTAGAGTATATTTTAGGCATTTTCCAGGGGGTGAAGTAATATTCAGGTTATGTGAAAGAGTCCTGTTTATTTAGTAATTATTTAGTCAGTAATTTTAATATTTAAAGATTTGCCTTTCAGTAAAAGAATTCAGATAAAGTCTTTTCCAATAAAGTATTTTTATTTCAGTTGGACTACGAGTTGTTCCATTGAATGTTGCAGATGGTGGAAGTTTGGTCACAGTGGCATAAATTATAGGATGATTTTCTTTTCCTAATTAGTCTTCCAATTTTTTTTTAAATTATTATTTTAGGGAGACTATCATACTGGCATTGAAGCATTGATGAAAGATATACATGAAAATGGCATGTGGACACCAATGATGGGTGATGGTAGCCAGAATACAAGAGACAAATGGACATGGTCGTAGTCTCAGAGGATAGATCCGTGTTGGAAAGTATACACTGGAGGGCAAGCCCAGCAGAAATAAGCCTATGGAAAGTGTCCAGGGATATACTCAAAGGCCTTTGTGCTGTCAAAGATGCAGCATGTCATAAAAATTCTTATACAATCTTTCTGGTTTTGAATTGTGGTGATTGGAATATTTCTCACACCAACATTAATCATAATAATCAAGGCATTAAAGTTTTCTGCCAAGTTATACATTTCTTGTATTAATTTTCTCTCTTTACTGCCGATGCTTTGCACATGCAGATCATTCTTTTTTTCTTAAAAACAGCAGACATCACCTCAACCCACCATATGCTCATGGGACATGCAGTGTTGACACAACCTCTATGTAGCTCCTAATTCCTCAAGTTATATGAAAATAAATCTCTTTAAGTCCAGCAATACATGCTTTGTACTATAGTTCATTTTCTGTCACAAAAAATTCTCAGGAATATTACAGTCTTTCTTTTTGACATAATAGAATTATAATTAATAAAGAATTAAGAGCCTTACTGACATTGATTTAGCACAGTAACTACCTGAAGGTGTCCTTCCCTTAAAACGAACAGTCACTTTTGGAATGTGAATAGCTAACCAACTGCATACAAAACTATCTACAGTGTTTCCAAACTGAACAGCAAAGGTTACATAGGAAAATATATTTTTTTCCATTTATATCTCCTCATATATGTATTTTTCAAAGCTTCATTTTAAACATTTTATCTTTTCTATATTAATTTTTCCGACAAGTAATTAATGTCTTCATGGGGCTACTTAATTTCAATATCTGAATGTAATGAAGACATATCTGATAAAATAATAATTTATTATATACTAAAGAGCAGCAAAAGAAATATCTGTTAGAGATAACTTCACATTTTTAATCAGTGATGGCTCTGGAAACAGAACTGCATAAACACCTTCAAAATAAATCCAACTGAATAATTTTTGTTGTCTCCATTGATACTTTTATTACATGATTTTTAAGATCCCACAGTCTTCTGAAAATATAAAAACATGCAGCACATTGTAGCCCTGATCTTGAGGGCCATGTCCAAAATAAATTCTTCTCCAAGATAAATTCTTCTCTTTTGTAGCTGCCTTTCTAAAAAATAAAACCCAAATTTTGTGTCTCTTTGGCTTTGTAAACATAAAAACCTCCCGGTAAACTAGTGGTGGACCAGTTCCTATGGTGAGTGTTTTGCAATGGTTAGAGACTTAGATCTATTTCCCCCATTTTCAATTTGCTTGTAATGAAATTCAAGAGCAAAATATACCAGAAAAACTGAGACCAAATGTTCCCTTCTGTGTTCTCACATATCAGTGTAATAATATATATTTAAGTTGTGATGAGGACAAGTTTTGTCTCAATAAATAAGTATTACATTGTCAGGAGAACATGGATCTCACTTGTTTCCTTTCTTGACAGCTTTTTCTCCAGCTTTTTTATCCAGGGAAAATAAACAACACGGAGTTGGATGAATTTTTTCAGTTATGCAAGTCTTGGAACTCACTGACTAAACTGGTAAGTAAACTCTTGGGATTGCAGTTCTGTATTGAATATTCATGTTATTGAGTTCAAAATCCATGTTTTAGCAGTATTTTCTAATATTCCCAGAAACATTCTTGTAGTCTAACTATTGACTAAAACAGTAGTGTTGAGATTCAGCTAAAGCAATTTGCTTACAGAGCTGAACTCTTAAAAATGTAAGGGGAATGGATATAAAGAAGCAGTCTTATTGTGCATCTTCATCAAGAATTACTGCCATGGAATTTTTGTTTTGGATTTGGAAAGGCACATAGGACTAAAGTTAATTTTAAATAAATAATAGAATTACAGTCAAAACTTGCAATTCAGTGACTCACCCAAGGCCAATGTGTTGCTATTGGGGGAAAATTAATACTTCTAGAGTAAGTTTAATTTGACCTATGTTATTCTAGAGAAAGATGAAAATATGTAGTATACTTCAAGGGAATAAATAATTAAATAAATAAATATTCTAAGGAAGGGAATAAAGACACATAAATGAATAAGAAATAAATGTGATCTTCTTGAGACAATATAAACCACAGATGAAGTTTCTGAAGCAACATAAACAGGACCATGTTAACCAAATGGAAATAATAAGGAATAAAAGTTGAAACTGAATCAATATATCTGAAAATATGAATACAGCATTTATATATTTTATACCTTTGGGGACAATTGTAATTTTCTTTCATGTGGATGTTGATTTAAAGAAATTCCAAAGAGCTGTGGTAGGTATAAGGAGACTGATAATATCAGACAAGTTATAGTAGAAGAGATGGTAGAGATGGAAAATGCTGCTGAAATAATCTGCAATTTACCAGACCTACATAAAGAAAAGCTACTAACCTTATTTCTATTCAGATTTGTGGCTCAATATCCAAAACATATGAGAGTCACCAACAGTTTTTAAAACTAGATAGTATGTATGCCAGAAAAACACATTAGCTGCTATAGAATCAATATTATTGAGAGGTTTCAGACTAAATTAATTTGATACCAGGAAAAAGAAACTTGATGCAATATAATAAAATTATGCTCAGTAGAATATATTCTGAGCTATTTGAACTGAACTATTTTTCTATTTTTCCAAATAGAAAAAAAGATATAACCTTCCCTCCCCCCAGTTCCTCAGTACTAGTTAATTATTTCTCATGGATCACAAACTAATACTTTTTAAATCGGAGAAATCCACAGGAATATTTCTTGTAACTTCAGAACACTACTCTTTTTCCATTATCTTAGTCTTTGTCTTCAAAGTTTTTAGATTTATAATGAAAAATGGTGAACTACCTCAAAGTATGCAAAATTCTGAGCTCTACATGAATCCAAAAAACACATAAAAGGAGGATTTTAGTACAGAATCGTTTGCATTATGTGAAGATATATTCCTGTTTAACTTTATAACTTAAAAATAAAACAACAAAAAAACCTACATAATTTTTCTTTCCTAGATGAGGAACAAAGTAGCATTACATCTATTCAGAGAAAAGGTCAGATAGTTTAAGCCATTTACTCATCATAATAACTATGGTACCATTATGAATAAAAGCTTTAAATACCTTTTCTTTCATATCTCAATTTTCAAGGGGATTCACAGAGATTTAGTAGCATGTCTCCAACTAGAATATATCTTATACCTAAACGAACACACTCCATACTAAAAATAGAGGTGTTTAGAGCCAATTCCATGATCATATATTCAGGCAAGTAACTTATATTTACATTTTCATTACATTCAGTGCAACTACTGAATTCTGCATTTTCAGAATCAAGTTATTAAATGTAGCACAGGAGAACAAACACCTTGCAATCTTAATTCTAAACAGGATAACATTAAAATATAATCATATGAATAATTTCCTACTGTATTGTGGATTATATTTTCTGAATTGAGCATAGCAATTTTCAGTTATCAGAAAATTAGTTGGATTAATTTTTGAATGTTGATACCTAACTATTTCTTCCTTCTTGATTTGTCTTACTTAATTGTCACTGACAATTAGTCATTGTTAAATATTTCTACAAAATTGAGATCAAGAATTTTCACCTAAGCAAGGCTATATGATAAAAGAATTACAGAGGTTTGGAGAGGACCTGAATGATCCCCTAGTTCCAACCTCCCTGCCACTGAAAGGAGCACCTTCCACTAGACCAGGATGCTCAAGGCCTCATTCATCCCGGCCTTGAACACTTGCAGGGATGGGGCATCCACAACTTCTCTGGGCAACCTGTTCCACTGCCTCACCACCCCCATCCTATCACTACACGATCATGTGAAAATTTTCTGTCCAGCTCTCTCCAGGACCTCTTTAGGCACTGGAAGGATACCAGGTCATATCTCACGAGAGGGGAGTAGATGGAGAGAAGAAGCTGACCCTTGCAGGTCACACTTCCTTTGATGCTGCCCAGGAGATGATTGCCTTTCTGGGCTGCAAATGCACACTGAAGGCTCATGTCAACTTTTTCATTCACTCAAGTCCTTCTTCACAGAGCTGCCCTCAATCTATTTGTCTCCTAGCTTGTACTCATTCTTGTCACCCTGCCCTTTGGGAAATGTCAGCAGGGTTGCCAGGCTGCCACCCCTATTATCCATGAAGGTCATGTCTGTCTCAAAGCACAGTGCCATCAATGGAGCCAAGGGCTGGTGTGGCTCTTACTCACCTTCACGTGTCATTTGTGTCATTGACTGTTGCTGCCAGATGACCCAGACTCAGCATCTCAGGCAGTCCAGCAGAGCCACGGCATCACCTGTGACCCCCTTTTCCTCTTGGGGACTGAGTCAGTCACTCTGTGAGCACATTGTGCCTTGTCCTTCTCACAGCTCCAGAGAGTCATAGAATATGCAGAGTTGGAAGGCAGCCACCAGGATGATCAAGTCCAACTCCTGGTCTTGCACAGGACAGCCCAAGAATCACACTATGATTCAATAAATCTTTTCATAAAGGCATCAGTAAAGTTGTACTTAACAATGTTACACACCATTACTATTTTGATCACAGTCTTACATCAATCAATTTTTTAAACTATAGACAATTAAATAAAAATTTTCATTATTGAAAAAATATGGAATATGGTACTGATTGAAATGCATGAAAGTCAATACCTATTAAAATATTAAATCACAGAGTTCTTAAAAATAAGTATACTAGGTCATCTATATTTTACAAATGTATTTTTAAATGTTTTATAAAGTTTTAAGTATATAAATATATTCAATGTCTAGTTCTTTATATAATCTCTAATAATGTAGTCCCCTTACCATTAATTTCAAAAAGAATGCCTGTCACATATTAGCTTGCATAAAGGCATGCATGTTAATAGTCTGATTTTGTAGCTATATGCTTTTTGATTTTTATATAAGAATTACTGGTAAAATGTTCTTTTGTTGTTTTTTTTGGTTTTTTTTGTTTGTTTTGTTTTGTTTTTTTTTAACATAGTCATTACTCAATCACTGAGGAAAAACTGAAAAACATGGAGTAAGTCTTGATGCACTTTACACTAAGTATATATGATCAGGAACTATATAAAACAATAATGTCTTTAGCAAAGGAAAATTATAAAATGCAGATTCTGTGGAACATATTTCTGTTGCAAACTGTGATGTGAAGATGCAAGAAGTAGAGTGTAATGGATGGCACTAGTATTGGATGTGATAGGTAATTCTAGAAAAACATGATTTGGGCAAATTCCAAGACTGCTTATTCATTCAGTCACTCTCAGATGTCAATGTCATTAGACTATCCCTTGAAATAATAGCATGCACATCAGAAAAACAGTAGGTTCTCTGTAGTAAAAAGTTCTTTCTTTGAAGGAATTTGGCCTTACATTATTAAAAAATCCCCCCCTAAAATTAAACCACCACAAACCAAAAGAAAACCCTCATAAAACAAGCAAATCCCCACTTACTCAGTTTTCCTGTGAAATGAGGCCTGGATTAATATGTTGGTGGCCAGGAAGGTGTTGCCATCTGCATATATATGTACATCAGTTTCCTAAAACTATCTATAAGTAAAAGTATCATGGTATTTCTCAATGCATGAAGTTTTTAGTTACATTTATTTTCGTTTCTCTAATTAATAAATGATTTTCTGTAAAGATTAATGGGAAATGTTTTAGCTTTTCCCACAGTACAAATGCTGACCACATACTGTATTAGAAAATGTGATAAACAGATTTTATGTACAAAAGCCTCTCTGAAATATAGGCAGAATTTTCTCTGAGGTAAACATCAGTGTATTAAACTCATTTATCAAACAGCACTATGCCTGAAACAGAATGCAAGCAGTGTTTTTAAACAGTGCACAGCAATACAGTATAATAAGCAACAAAAGAAAAAAAGTGCTTATTTCCTCTTTCTTTTTTTTTTAATCTCCTGGTTTTAAAAGTTGCACTGTACAAATAATGCAAATAATAAGATAATATGGGGTTTGGGCTTGTGGGCTTTTTTCTTTTTCTTTTTCCTCATACAAATGAGGTTTTTTCTATCTCTCTTTTTCTCTCAAACAAAATTTAAGAAAAAATGGGAAACAATCACTCTGAAAGCATAACTATTATTTTTTATTTTTGTGTTCTTATGCTCACATACTGAAACCTAGTATTTAGTTTGTGATGACTCTTCAAAAGTCAACTTCAAGCCCATTTCTGCTTTTGTGAAGTCTGAGTTTTATCAAAATCTTTCTATCAGAAACTTCATCTTCTTTTACTGCTTCTAGAATCTCTGTTATGTTTCAAATGTAATAGAAAATATCACTACAGATCTATTTGAGAAGATGAGTTGTGAATGTGCAGATGCAGAAGGTAATACAGTCTCTTCTAAATATAAAATCCATCAATATCAGTAAGATTTCCATGTGTGATAAAATATGCAGCATTTTGGGGATCAGAATGAGAAGAAATTATTAAATATAATTTCTTTATGTAGCTGGAATATTTGCTTCAGCATAAAAATATTTGAAAACCATCAGTGAAGTAAAAAACATTTGGATTAGATTATTTCACTGAGTCATCTTAATAGTAGTGTTCCCTGCAAATTGCCATAACAATGTCAGTCATACTAATTTTGGACAAGTATGTTATTATTTGAGGCAGGACAATCTAATTTTTTTACTACTTTACTAATTACTAATTTTACTAATTTACTTACTAATTATTAATCTGCCTTTAAACCATTGTTTCAAAAATTTATTTTTATTTGGAAATTAAAAATTATTATAAAATAATTTAATCTAGGGGCAACTTGTATTTTTTCTTTCTTAAAAAAGTTTTATGAGTATTTTTAGGGAATGTTCTCTGCATGCAAATATGCTGAAAAGAAAGGATGCTTCACTGACACTTCCATATATTTATTATACAATATGATGCTCATCAGCAAAAAAATCTGCAATTAGTTTATTCTCAGCAGATACTGGGGAGTGTTAATATGGTGACCTAAGGGATGCTAATTAATTTGAAAACTTATGCCAATCCCTCTGGGTCAAACATAGTTCCCATTTATATAAGAGACCTAGCTCTGCTTTATATTTACATTTAGACAGCTATAACAACTGATAATAGTTTTTCCTGTTATCTCAACCATGCAAAAATAGAAAAGCATTACAAGACCATCTGTTTGTAACTGTGGTGATAAATTTATAAATAATACAATATTAATGAACTTTGTAAATCAGCTTAGCTTTGTGAAATACATTTTTTTTTAATGAAGCTGTTTACTTTGCCCAGCTGCAAAAAATATAATGGATTGAGTAAAGGTAAGCAGAGATTTTGAAACTTTAAGATTAATGACTTTTTACTTATAGGTAAATTCTGCTTATCTGTTAATTAGCACCTGGCTCAGAAAAGTCAAACACCCTTTCTACATCCTCGTACAGTATCCCTTTACTGCTGCAAATTCTGAAGTAGCTATGGCAATATTGATATCACCAAAACCTTTCCATCATAGTATTGAAGAGTTTCAACTGCCTCTGTGAAATAACTACACCTGGAATCTCTCTTCGTTTCCTATTTTAATGATGTGAAAAGAACCAAAGAGAGTTTCTGTCCTGCCACTGTCCTGTTCTCACCCCTGACATAAATTTCTCTTCCAGCCTGTTTTCGACTTAATACATCAACGTCCTACCTAACTCTTTAGGTGGTAAAATACATTTAGCTTCATCTCTGCTTTGAAGGCTAAGCTGAAGCTCTAAATAGCACACTATCAAAAAACTAAATAAAAACATGAGTGTTCTGAACTTACATCTCCAGTGTCACCAGGGCAAGGCAACATAAATGTACTTGAGCAGGTGACAGCTGTCTACTGCAAGTACCCTATACCCTGCTGTTTCAGACTTCAGAGGAAAATGCTTGCACTCATCCACTTTTGCTGTGGAAGTTCCCAGCCTTACTAAATCCTTGGCTCATGCATTGCAAGTTGTCAAGCAGTAAGAAAACACAAGTCCTCCGTCGTGCTTTAAATAATTTACTGGTATTGAGTAGCTGAAAATTAGTCTAGCCCACAGATGCAGTGTGAGTTAGCACTTTAACTGACTGCTAAAAAAGTTAATAATACTGAATAATAGAACAGCCAATAGTTATCCAGAAAGCATATATTGTAGCAAGTTGTCATGCAGTTGCACCCACAAAGTAAAACTGTATTCTGTATCTGGTTCACAGGTACAGATGAAAACACAATCAGCATCAGCACCTCGAAACAAAATTGGCCTCCTGTCACTTCAGATGAGTGAGAGACAAAGCTGCTCCCCCTAGTACAGACTATGTCAGCACGCTCACCTTGTGCTGGGCTTTTCCTATTTATGCTCCCCTTCTTTGGTACCCTCCATGATGGCAGCACAAGTTCATCTGGGCTGTGTGTGGGGCAGGGTTGTGGCTGCTTTCCCTGTGGGGAGCTGGCCCATCTGCCTTGGGGTTCTCTGTAGCCTTGCAGCTTCCTTGCCAGGAAGGGCCCGGTGCAGGCGCATTCCAGGTGCATTCTAACAGGAGGCGTGTGCTCTGAGCCCCCAGCAGAGGAACCCGGGGGTGCTTTGAGACCTCCCAGCTGGGATATATCATGCTGAGCTAAAGCCTGTGACCTCAGAGACTGCCTGAGCCTTTCCTCACCTGACAGCAGCACCTCTTGAGCTGTGCCTATTGCACCATGCCATTTACAGCTGGATGTTCCTGTGCACTTCAGTGCCAATTCTAATTGCATGGTGTTGTATCACCTTTCCTTTTGACTGCTGCCTTCTTGCACTTCATGTGTTAGTGAAGTCCTTTACTATTCCTAGAGGAAGGTAGGAAAGACATCAAAGATAAAGGGAGGAGAGAGAGAGAGGGGGAGAGGATGATTCAGACTTATGAAAGTTTTCGAGAAATTCTGCAGAAAGTATTCTATAGTAAAACCCACTATAAATATCTGCTGTGATACTAAAAAAATCACTGAAGTTTCTCCTTTTGCTTTAATGTAATACAGGAGCATTTTTCAAGATGAAATACATAAAATTTATTTTCTGAAATGTCTCATCTTGACAACTGTAATCTGAAATGAGTGAGAGCCAGAAGGGCTTTGAATATGTTCATTCAAGTCCCTTTAATGGGAAGGATTTTTAATAAGAATATTCAATTTCCAAGAGTGTATAGCTGCTAATTTGTTCAATAAAAGAAAATGTTACTGTTCTTCCATTTATATTTTCTAAAAGGTTAATAATCTCTGAGAAAACTAATTTTTAACCCTAGCTGACATAATAGGGAAAACCCTTAATATTAAATTCCAGTTGTTGCTGAGATCAGGAAAGGTCTGTTAATTGTTGATAAAACACTGTAATGTGATGCAGATACTTAAGCACCCCAAAAAATTATTACCAGTAAAGGTTGGTACCTCAAGGGTTGAAAGGCAGCTGGGCAAAAGGTTTGGCAATATTAATTTTGAAATTAGAGTATCTCCTTGTAGTGTACAAAAACCAGCAAGGGACAGAAACAGTTACTATTTTCAAAAGCAAAAGTTGCTGAAGTCATTTATCCTTCCAAGGTTGCTCAGGTGGACTATCATTTTCAGTATTTTGTGGAATGCTGCTACTATCTTTGCACGGGACTTTGATCTTTTATTTCAAAATACCAGCCTGGATTTGGAGCTGCCATAGGTGTCTTTGTGCTATCCCTGTGGTGCAGTATAGGTTGTGCTAGTGGACACTCACACTCCTGAGCTGTAGTCCTCAAAGACACGCCAGTATTTCTGCATAGTGTGTAGTTCTCACTACATCAACTGGGACTTGGATATTAATCACCTTTGTCCATCCCTTAAATCCTTTTAAATATCTAGCCCTCAGATACAAAGGTGAGCACTATAAAAATTAAAGTGTGAACTTTCTTCCAGTATAGATTTGTGTAGTACGTAGTGACATATTACAGGAGTAGTGTGAGGGAATACTGAGTTGCAATTTCTTCCTTCTCTAAGCAGTGGCCAACCTCCTGTGCACAGAACAAAGCAAACATCCCATGAGAAAAACAACAGTATAAGTCATTGTCACTTGGAATACTTTGTCACAGTAATTTAAAATTTTGCCTGAGGATAGAACTAAGCTTAATGAAACAATTTTGTGAATTGTGCTCTTCTTGATGGTTTGATTTGGTTTACTTTTGCATAAGAGATATGTAAAAACATAAATATTTGCACCAAATAGTCACTTTCTCAACTAAGAGCAGCACATATCGATTAAGTAGCTTCATAATTTGCTATAGACATAATAGAACCTCATAAACTACTATGTGATACTTCATGTGATTGTATGTGTGTATCCTTAACTTCTGCCCTTCTTCTACTTTTATTTGTCTCAGAAATTAAAAAAAAAAATCAAATAATCAGCTTTTCTGAGCTGCAGGAGAGTGTCTAGTGCATTCGCTCAGCTTCAGAGCCTTTTGGTATTATGGTATAATGACAGTGTAAGTAGATAAATAAAAGAAAAAAAAAAGAGAGTTAGTAAAAAAGTGCTAATTTCTGTAGAGTTTGAACCAGCAGGAGTCTCTCTTGTTCTGTTCTTCATGAAAGCACATGCAATGTTTCAAAAGGAAGGGTTTTCCAGCTGATAAAGAACAGCAAATTGTAATGCATTTTTTACTGCAGAAGTAATTACAACCATTGTAATACTGCTTACACGTATATGTTTTCCTATTCAGCACAAAAACTCAGAGCTGCAACATAATGAATGTGTTTTTGTTTTTCCTTTTTAATCTCAGCATATTAGGGAAGTCATCTTGATGCAGGCTGCATTAGTCATAATCATACCTGCTGTTACAAGGAGAGTGTATGTAATAACTGAAGCCCTGACAAATCTTTAGGCTCTTTGATCAAAGATGTATAGTGTATGTAAGAGAAGGCATTAGGATAATACTATTTTAATATAAACTGATATTAGCAAACTTCCAAAATGTTGCATCTAAGTAAGAAATTTCTTTGGCCATTTACAGTTAATCTGAAAAGGAAGACTATAATAAAAGACAATGGATTAAGAAAATGGATTTTTTTAATATAAAAAGAAAACCTGGAGAAAAAAGAAAATATTGTGCTTAATAAGTGAAGTGCAGTATGTGTAATATTTTACAAAAATCATGCATAGGTTAAAAAGAAATTGAAAATTGTGCTAATTTTTTTGAAAGGTATTTTTAGTTGCTTATTAATTTGGATACTTTTTTAGAAGGGCTATTAAATCAACTTTCCTAAACATTTGCAAGCATGAAAGTTAATTATTAGGCAGTTATTTACAAGGACAAATTACTGTGGTATTTTCTAAGATTATATTTTTTTTTTCCTGAGAAGTCCTGAGAGCAATTCAGATTTTGGGAGGAAAAAGTGTATAATGTAAATTAAAAACTTAATCAGTATTCAGAAAGCATATCAAGCATGTTTAAGGTAAAACATGTAACATAATGATGATGAGATTGTTTTTCTGAGTGTGTATAACCATTAATGATTCTCCAAACAGAATATAATTCTTCAGTTGAATAATGATAGAAGAGAGGGCCCACACATTCTAAAAAAATAAGTTTTTGAAGGAAATGAGGGACAGATTGACAGGAACAAGGAGCTAGGAGTATGATAGTAGGAGATGGCATTATAGTAACAGCCATGGCAGTGCTGCATCGTTCGAGGATGTTGAGGCCATCACTGAGTGAGAAGTGGCATATGCTTGCCATGGTTTAAAGACCAAATCTCCAGAAGCCTCTAGTCTGAATGAATCATGCATCTGATACACAGAAACCATATTTAAAATGTTAAATTGGTGTTTGAAACACATGAAAGCCAGACTGCAAGAAAGCCAGAGGGGGACTTTTAAAAAGAGCATTTAGTGGCAGTAGAACAGCTGATGACTTTAAACTGAAAGAGGATAATTATCTAGATTAAATATGAAAAAGAACTCCTTTACTGTGAGGCTGATGAGGTACTGGAACAAGCACAAGAAATGTTCAGGGCCAGGTTGAATGGATCTTTCAGCAATCTTTAAATGGCAGGGGAGTTGGAACTAGATGATCTTTAAGGCGGTACCTTCCAACCCAAGCCATTCTGTGGTTCTAAGATTTTCTTTCTGCAATATCTGAATACCTGAGATGACTCATCTGTGTAATCCAAATGTCAGGGGCACTGTTTCTTTGTTGCTACCCACGTCCACTATGTCTGAATCATAGTCAACACCCAGCTTTTTCCTCACAGATGTCTTTCCCCCAACATGACACAGATGTACAAGAAGTCACAGCACAAAAATCCTCCCTACTGTGTCAGACAAAAATTCAAAGCAGTGTCAAATGCACAAAGAGGAAAATCCAGAGTATGTGGGCAGACCTGACTAACATACTTCACTGAAGTCCTGTTATGCCAGCCTTGATTCCTTGAATAGTTAACACCACAAAAAAGAAGAATCATAATACCCAGAAAATGTCATGCATGAGGGAAAGAGCAGCTGTTCATTTTAATGTTGTAATGAGAAGGAAAGTCAAGAGCAGTCAAGTTCACAAATTCCCATTTTCTGAATGTTCACCTCTGCTTTGAATATCACCTCAATATTTTCAGGGTTAAAACTTTTTAAACTTTTTTTTCTTTTGGTATGGACAGGACCATTGCACGTTACCATGTAACAAAACCTACTATTCACCTAAATGCTTAAATGAGACAGAGAAATACCTAATGGAAAAATCTTCTGTTTAATTTTATTCAGCCACTCACATTTTGTGTGAGCTGCTAGGACATCAGATAAGACCAGAAGTAACTTCCCAGATGCATTTCTTTGAAATGTTTGATATGTCATTCCAAAGGACACTGTTTTTCATTAACCTTTCTGTCTACGAGAATGTCTTATTCAGTAGAGACTAAAGCTCCTTGTGTTTAAATTAATTCTTTTGTAAGGGAAGATGAATTTCAGAGAGTGATAGAAGGTATTTTATCTCATGTAAAGCATAGGATTAGTTTTGGTTTAGTTTGGTTTTGTTCAGTTTTTAAAAAGCTATGAAAATGTTGCAAATGCTATGAAAGTGTTGCAAAAATTCTAGATACTCATCCAAATATTTGGGTTTTTTTCAAACCAGGCCCAACCCTAAGTTTTTAAGTGCTCACCCAGTATTAACTTGAAGTTTCCATAACAACAGTAGATCTTGTGTATGATATGTCTTACAGGTTGATTTAGAGTACAGACTTGATTTGATCCCATGGTAGCAAACACTGTAGATCTAGCATGAGACAAACTTTTTTCTGCCTTCAAGCAGTTTGCAAGGGTGAACAAGAACTGAAATGCCTGTCTTATTTGCTTTTGCCCTTTGGGTAATCACTATCATTTTAGTAAGCTTCTGACTGTACTCCAGGATATTGGTAATGAAAGCCAATATCAGATGCATACAGTACAAGACAACCTTATTGCAATGCTGCCACCACACATCATTACTATCAATTTGACCTTGTCAGCACACTGTGCAATATGTTCTTTGCTTTAGGTTTTATTACTGCTATTCTTACTGTCTGCAGGAGTTACGTGATCTAATTGATCTCTACAGCACACTCACCCACACAACGAGGATAAGTGTTCTGTCTTCAGGCATATTATTGTAGTGATTTCTTGCATTTATCCACAGCTCATAAGTGAGCAGACCTGTTATGTGCATTATTATGCACTGCAATGTATTTTGCCTTTTAGATAAGATCTTGCACTGCCTGTCATTCACTCGCCTTTAACATAAGTAAAGAGCTTATTACGAATGCATACTTCATCCTCGGAGATTAGCTGCTGTCAACACATTTATGCCACCATTCATTCTAAAAATATTGCAGGGAAAATGCCATTCAACAAACATATAGTTTTTTGCATGCTTATCTTCAGTATATTAAAATTGTATTCAGGTCACTAAGTCAAATTGAAGAGCTCCTGAGACCAGGAATACATAACATTTTTCAGTTTCAATAGCAGTGTAATGAGGAGCTAAATGCATTCTAGAAGGAAGAATTATAGAATTGCAATAAATAAATTATCAAAATTATTTCAGGTTATGAAATTGCAAAGAAGAACTAAACTAGCTGTTACAGCAGTTGGCAAACTTTTCAACGGTCAGAGAAGGAAGACATTTTGCTGTAAAGAAAAACCAGCATTTGTTAATCACCTGTTTGCATGATGAGAATGGAGAAAGCTGAAGAAGGGGAGAGACAGCAAAAGGACAGAGAGAGATTTAAGAATGAAAACAATAAATAATGAAGAGACATGGGAAGAATTAGGACAAGAAATAGAGACAGTTATGACTGCTTTGGAATAAAGACTAAATTCCAACTTGTAAAAGCTGGGAATTTTATCTGATATGATCATGTTTGTTCCCTTGATAATCTGCAGAGAAGGTTATTCCAAAGGCTGACTCCTGTCTTCCCTTGGAGATACATACTGCTAAGCAGTCTGAATTATAGATGCTTTGTTCTTTCTGTCTTTGAGCAATGATTCTGATGACAGTTTAAACTGACTGACAACATTTTATATGGCTTCAGTTAGGGGGGATGCATTTCCCTAACAGTATCAAGATGGTTTTACACCTACAACAGTAGAACCTGTCAGGCAGAAGCAGCTGGGCTGATGAAACAAAATATGACAAAAGTAAGGTTAAACAAGGTTAAACCTATCATGAAGCTGGCAAAAACCAGTGGAAGAATGATTCCTCAGTGTCATTATCAGAAGAGCTGATAAAAAAACCCCAAAACAACCCCATCCAACACAACAGTCTTCAGTGGATTTGTTACAGAATTACAGGTAGATGTTAATTTTGATAATCTTTAAACAGCCTTATACTGCACAGAGGAAGACATAAGAATGTATTTATTTAATCTTACTTTCTTCCAGAGAAAACATGATGTTTCATCATCAAACGGCTTCATTCCTTTGAGATCATGTGCTTTACATTCAAATCTTCAGTGAAAAAATTTGGTAGATTTCCCCTCACTCTTAGAGAAAACAAGTTAGTGGTGGCAGAACCTGGAAAGGACCATAGGAATGACAGAGGCATAACATAGCTCAGCACAGGAAGAAGCCTAGATATAAGTATTTCTAAAGTCTTTTTTTTATCTAGAGTATATTTTTTCTAAATATACATGGGTTTAGATTAAATCAGAATTATTTGCACAGGCATTAAAATTACTAGCAACTCAATCTCAAAATATCTCAAAATATCTGAAAAACATGACATTACATATCAGAAGATCATTCCAGTAATACAAATCTTATAGACAGAGTACAGAAAAAAAGAAAGAGGATAAAACCCATTAAAAAAAATGAAACAAAGAAAATAATATAACTAAATACAGAAAAGCATTTCATACATACTTTCAGAAAACTTCAATTTTAACTATTTTTTCAAGTGCATCTAGATATTTAATAGTTACATTATCCTTGTCACTATAATATACATTAATTTTTATATTAATTTTTTAGAAAATCATGGAAACTAAACTTTTCCCCTATTTTTATTAAACAAAATTTTGCATTTAAGGATTTATTCATTGCTGCTACTGTACTGCTACTTATAGAAAAAGCTAATTCATATCCAAAAAACAATTTAGGATGGACAAAATTAATTCTGTTGTAGATATATTCTGTATGTTCTGTGCGATATTTAAGTAATTGATGCTTTCCTAAAGTAATTTCATTAGTAGTATTGAGAACCTGCATAATGAAACACACATCTGTGTCTTTAGCACAATAAAACCTGTCTCTGGATGAAAAGAAATGTGTTTTACGATGGAAATTCACTTAATCTTTTGGGGCAGAGTTACAGTGTTTGACTAAATGATTGACATGTGTACTAATCATCACAGGTCAAAGCAGAAAAAGTAAAGCAAGAGTCTTAAGACAGCCCTAATTATTTCCAAGATAAAAGAAACTACCAAAAAAAAAAAAAAAGAAAGATATGAACTTGCTTTAAACTATCAGAAATTAAGTTAGCTATTGGTATGTCACAAGCAATAACATTACACTTAAAAAACACAAACAACTGAAAGCAAACAAAAAAAATAATAAGTACAAAAAGGAAGATGATGAGAAGTTGGAAAAACCTATTATTTGTGAATATTTGTTTCAATAGCACATTTTTTTCCTTCAAACACTTTCACATTCCTTTGTTGCTAAGAATATTATTCCAATAAATAGTGTGTGTTTGTAGGAATGATTGGGCTTTTTTAATATGTGTTAACATGGTTTGTTATTATTATATTTCTAGACAAAAGTTATTACTATAGAAGCATAGACATCTTTAAATGTCTGTGTCCACATTAGTGTGCTTACTAAGAGCAGTAACGGAGTTTCACTGGTGGGGCAGACTTAAGAGTTTGAACTAATGATTTCTCCTTTTGGACATTTTCATATCAGGAGGATGGTATGGACATTTACCCAGTGAAACTGAATGAAACAAACTTGGAGGATGTAAAAGCCATATTGTATATAAAATATTTCATCTATTGTCAATGTACAATTGAACTATGGTATTTGGATATAGAAGACCTGTCCTATGGTACACAACTGCTTTCTATTGTGGACACAGCATTTTTCATGTGCTTTTGATTATTTACTTTCCACCTAAATGAGACAAAGGAGATAGATGTGGAAACAATTAAATGTAATCGGTCATCAGACACCAAAAACATATAACACTGACTGCAAGCACTTAGCATGTATAGTTTGTGAATAATTCCAAAGATTAATTAACCCATCTTATGTACTTCAACCCACACAAGAAAAGTCTCAAAAATAATTCTCCAAAATGAATGGAGAAATGAGAATAACTTTGCTTCCTTATTAAATGAGGAAAAAAAAAGGATAAATACTTGATTTAGCTGCAATTGATAATATGGGCAAAACTTGGTTATATAAAAAGTTCTGCTGATGACTTGCGGGATGGAATTCCAGTTCTTTTTCCATTTAATTACAAAGGAAAGAGTTTAGCTGATATCACCACTTTGCACCTAGTTACTGTGGATAGACGACCTATCAAACATAGCTTTCTGATTAGGATTTATGGATTTTGTGTGCTGAAAGAACTAAAAGAAAAATTGTCAGTAGAATTCTGTTCCATCACAGTTAATGTGTACTTCCAGTTCTTCTGAGCTCCATTGAAATCTTTCTCTTTGCAAACAGCCACATCTCTTTCATTCAGCACTTACCTTTTCTTAGCCAAGACTTTTCAGTGCAGACATTAATCTCCTTGGCTTTCAATGCTGAAGTGTCCCTAATGTTATAATCTGCTTTTTATTTAGGAGGAACAGAAGGCAGTTCCCAATAGCATAGACAAAGATGATTTATTTTAGCAAGCCAGCAAGATTTGAGGTTTTATTGCAAGAAGAAAAGGCACAAAAGACCTCAGCACATCTGAACTGTACACATCTGATCAGTATGTTTGTTCCTCAGAATTTACACTATAGTCTAGACAAAATCCTAGAAATAATCTTTGCAAAGAGGAAGTGGGTATAAACAGTGCTTGCTAAACATGGAAATCCAGAAGTTGGAGGTTTCTAACAATCCTGTTTAGAGAGATATGGCTGGAACTCCTTTGCCAGAAAAGCTTTATGTGGGTTAGATAGCGAGCATGCAGAGGGTGCTCCTTCATTGTGAGAAGCCTGCATGTTCCACAGCAGGCACAAAGGCAGTGTTTTACAACTACTAGGAACTAGAATTATAAATAAATTGATAAGCATACAATTAATTCTAACTTGTATATAATCCCACTGAAACAATGTAAGCAAGAACAGTATGTAAGCATTTTGTAGCATTGTCAGGGCATAACACTGTGAGCCAGACAATTCAGCGATTTGCATAAGTATGAGAATAATGTGACCACCAAAGGGGAAAATAGAAGTTGCATAAAAGAGGCATCCAAGTACGACAAAGTTGCAGAGGACAGTATGATCACAAGTGTCTGCAAATCCACAAGACTTCCAACCCAGTATACCGTGATAACTGGAAAGATATCCTTCACCCTCAAAGCAGCATCAGCAGGAGATGATTTCCCTCCCGAGGATGGGAAAGGGAACTGTAGCAGCAAATAGCATGAAAACAGCAGGCACAAGTGAGAAAAACTGCAGAAGAAAGAAGATAAAACAATGCACATCTGACTTCTCCTGCCAACAGCTCTCAAGGCTGATCACCTTGTTCTCACCAAGGACCACCACAAACTGCAGCCAGCAGTGGCATCAGTGATGTGGAGTTGCACACGCACAGGTAATTCAGAATTTAGGTGTTGAAGACCCGTTATAAACTTTGTGTTGAGGCTTTGTTGAAGACAATGTAATAAACTTTAAAACAATATTGATTGTTAATGTGCAATAACTAAGCATTGTCATGAATTGTGTTGTTAACGAATGAATTTAGTAGACATTGTTTTGAAGTCTAAAGGTCAACTGGCTTGTTTGTTTTTTAAGCGGTCTTGTCACAGTAATCAGGTTCTTTCCTTTGTTTTTCTCTGTGTATATATATGCATACACATATTTTCAGTTATAAAGTAACATAGAACTGCTCTTGTTTTCTCAACTTTATACTCAGATCTGAGGAGACAGACATTTTTCATAACAGAGGAGGAAAACCAAACCTGAATTTTTAAACTCTTTTAATTTACAGGCAGGTGTTCACTTATATCATAATATCTAAAATCTTGACCTCTGCTATTCCTTTACTTACATTTCCACTTGGTTTCCTGTGGACATGATATAAATTAGTAATCTCTGGCAAATTGCCTAAATAAAGAGTTAGGTCTAAAGTTTGCTGAGTTTTTCAGCTTCCTTATATCAGAAGTCATGAAGTCAGTGAAACTACTCAAGCAAGCATAGTAATTTCTTGCTTTCTTATAGTTTAAATGGACACAGATGAAAGTTTTCTCTATTCTGACTCTTAAAAAAACCAGCTCAAGTATTTGCTGAAATTATTTATGACATATAAATTAAAACACTTTAGATATTCATGTTCTTTGTACTTTCTTGGTTGAATAATGAGTTTTAATATCAACAGTCAGACAGTGACTCAGAAGATATTACTTTTATCTCAAAGTATTAGTCTTGTTGTTTAAAGAGAAAATTCCTAATTTGCTGCCCACATGTTCAGTATTTGTCTTATGTCTCACTGTATATTTCTTTCCTTTAAAAAACACCCTAAAAATTTACTAGTTCTTAAACACAAGAGAAGTATTATCCTCTTCAACCAAGACACAAAAACAGTAATAGATGATATGTAAGTCTGAATTTTTATGGTATAAAAAAGTAATCTCACATAAGAAAAAGTCAATTAATTATATCTATTAATTAAATACTTGATCAATATATACAAGTCTTTATCCATTGTCTAGTAATTTATTCATGTTCTAATCTGTAGTTTACTATTTACCTGGCAGCCATTAATAGCCTTAAATTTTGGATTCTTTTTTGGTCCCTTGTTTTTTTTCATCCACCTCGCTGTCTCCCATAACTCAGAAATTTGTTACTTTTGTTATATACCATCCATTTGACCTTGTTTTTCTTGAAACAGTTCTGAAACATAAAAACAGAGGAAAGATGCTTTAAAGATATAAAGATATATCCTAATTTGCTTTTTCTTTTTTTCTTTTTTTATTTTTTTAAGAAAAGGCTATTCTGACTGGGCTTAGCTCTCTGCTTCAGAGATTTCAGGAAAAACAGGAAAAGATAGCAGAATAAACAGTTTATATAATTGTACCATGCCATCCTATTGCAAATGACAGCAGAAAGGTGATGAGGTCCAAGAGCAGATCAAGAATAAATGATTAAGGCTATCTAGGATGAATTAATGAAGATCTACAGTTAGACTGGTATCAATCACCTAAATTCTTGTGCTTGACATTCTGAATCCTTGGTAGAAGGATTACAATGGTACCAAATACATGGGTGTACAGAAAGTACTTTTCAGACATATATCAGATCAACAACTAGATCTTCACTAATCATCCCTCACTCAGATTATGTTTTTATCAAGATATATGTATTATTATTCCATGTATTTCGTACTTCTAAACAACATATTAAAAATTAACAATTAGAACCCAACAAAACTGGATGTCAATTAAGAAATAACTTTTCTAATGAGAGATTAAAAAGAGAAATATACTAATCTTTCAAATTTTTTTTTCCTTCTGAACAGGCTTTTGAATATCAAGCTGTCAGTGAAGATGATCTGACATTTTTAACCAGTTTTACTCTCAAAATTTACATATGGAACACTTAGAAGCACAGAATATGTATCAACTTCAGCTATAAACATCTTATCTGAAATTTAATTAAAGTTTAAAAACAGAAGCCAAAGAATTGAAAATCACAGGCACAAATTTTTAATATCTTGACATGTAATTCAGTTCCTTGAGATACCCTGTCAGACACTTGCTTTTCAGCTAGAGATACCAGATTGTCTTCTTAGCACGCGGAGGAAAAGCATACCTCTAGAATGGGTTTATTTTGTTTTCATCCCAAAAGAAATGTCCAGACTGACACTTCTGCATAGAAACCTTTTTCTTCTCAGAAGATTAAATAGAAAACTCAGAGTGATTTGCACATTTTAAAGTATTTCTCTAAGCTCTCTAGGTTTTATGTGCATAAAGTCAGATGAGAAGAATCATCTCATATGTCTCTGATTTTAAAGTCCTTCAGTTGCAGTAGAAAACCTGGGGGAGTTCATTTAACTTATTACTATATAAATATAAAGATAGTGAAAGACTGCACAGAAAAATGTTAAAATGAATATGACTTTGAAATGTAATCCTTTGTTTCACTGCATTGCTTCCTCATAAATCAAAGCATTCATACTTTATTGTCCTTTATTCCATAAACTGGTGACTTACAAGTAAAAATAGAGCTTAAAGAGCAGAAGCTTGAATCAAAATAGTTTAAAAAGAAAAAAATACTGCCAACCTTGTAATAGACTAAAAGAAATGAAAACTATTTTCTAGAAACTAAACAAATGCATCCATAGGAGGAAGTTAATACATGTCAGGGACTGGTTGTAAATTACTGCAGAAATTGAGGATAATACAGGTCATATTGTACATTCTTCTTTTTAAAGAAGAATGGAGAAGTTGGTAGCAGTGTGGTAAAAAAATGAAAATGTAGTGAAGTAATACCATGAAATAAAGCAGAATTATTAAGGGACCAGAACTGCCAACTGCCTGCTCACTAACCTTTCAAGGGGTAATAAAGAATTCTCTAAACAGTTTAATACCCTATATCTTTGGAATTATGCCATTTAGGTGGAAAATAATATTTTAGAATGTATTATATAATGTAACCCAGAAAGAAAGGTCACATCAATGTTACTATGTTATATGAAAGAGGGAGTTATTCTATATTTCTTTTAAAATATGGATGCCAATTAAAAGCTTTCATAAAAGTTTATTTTTTAAATAAAGAATAAATTTTAATGGTGTAGTGTTTAGATATTTGACTAAGATACATTGAAAATTCAAAATCCTAAGCATACACTCATTGTCCATTATTGATTTACTTACTTTAAGATTTTCAAAGGCATAGAGATATGAAAGTGTTATTATACTTAAAATTTAAATATGTCTTAATTATATTTTTTACCAAATAGAAATCTTTTTCCCTGCATTTTCCTGGGGAGATAGAACTTATATAAGGATTATTTATATTAGTAGTCTCAGACTCACATATGTGATTTCTTCATTTCTTTATTTCAAGCAGAAGTTTCCATTTCAAGATGAACCCTGGAGAGAAAAACAATAATAATGACAGTTCCTGCTAATAACAATCCCAGGTCAATTTTTCTTCTCTGTACAAATATTTACTTGAAGAAAAATTACATGTCCCTGCTTGATGTAGAATGTGGAGTTAGGCGTTATATTCTGACTCAGAAATTGTTCAGAAATTATTTTCTGGATGTTCACATTTTATTTTCTTCTTCCTCTCCCCCTCCTACACCCTGTCCCCCACCCCTCCCTGCCCCCCTTCCCTACCACCTGATGGCAGGTTTTGGGAGAATTCTAAAGTACTTTGATTTTGACTGTGTTGAAATTATTGTAAGTTGAATCAATTTACAGAGTGAATTCAACATAATGCAGACACAAAATATTTTTCCTACTGATGAAATGCTTAATATCCTTACTATTAGCTAGGGAAAAAATCCTGCAATCTACTGAAACGAAAGAAGCAGGGGAAATAAATGATGCATAGTAGAGATACCTAGCATGCAATTGATTTCATAGATGCTTAATCCCCTGACTCTAGTCCCCTAAAAAGCAAATGTTTATATGTGAAATTTTCTGCATTTCACTGGCAATCAACCCAAAATGCTTCATATTCCTCACAAGAAAAAATTCTTTTCAACTATTATACAGAGTGGTTTTACACAGTATGACAGTATATTATTCTCTCAAGCTGAGCATGGCAAGAACAATTCTACTAAGCAGTTTAAAACAGATAATGAATAATAATGTTGAAGTCTGTGGGAATCCAAATCTGAAGAGGTCTATGAGGGGATATTTGGATATGCTGTTCCTGCTTGGAGAAGAAAATGCAGCGTGTGGATTGTTAACTCACATTTTAAAAGCTATTGATTTAGTATAATGGACCACAGAATATTTCTTGAGTAATTTTAAGGCAGAGCAGGAATAGTAAAGTTACAGCAATAGCTTGATAAAGGCATCTTGAGTTTACGTAAATAAATCAGAATCTGCAATGCACTTTATCATATTATTAAGAAGAGATCACAAAAATATCATTAGATTGTGTAAAAGAGAAAAAAACCTATACCTGAAATAAACACTCACAGAAGAATAAAGGCTGGGAAACAAAAGAGAGACTGTGATTTCCTCAGAGTCAAAATAAGACTTTCTTATTGAAGTCACCTTAAGAGCCAGAGATATTTAGTGCTCCTTAGATCATGGCTGTGAAAGTAACATTAACATTCAGTGCCTCTTGGAGAAGAAATATATCCATATACATATTTAAACATAGATTATCTATTCACAGCATGTGATTGATTGTGAAATTAAATTGTGACATTAGAAAGGATTATAGTACATATTAATGGATAAGTATAAGGAGCAAGACCTCCAAAAGTAGATAGATAAAACACCTAGTTGCCATTGTAGGTGAAAAATCAAAAATACTGATTTTCAAAACTCATTAACTGTTGATTGAGATTCAAGGTAATGGTGAGTTTCTCAAGTCTCTATCTAGTGGACAGTCTAAGTCTTGTCTATGGGAACCAATAGAGGAATTTCTTTTAAACCAAACACATTTGTAACACATTACATATACAAATATACAAAACATATTTTACAAAATTGAAGGAGGTGCTAATTTTACACCTTGTAGGCTGGATATAAGCATTCACCTGGCGTAAGAATAATGTAGATTTTTTATCGATCAAATAACTAAAAGTTGTATCAAGATCTTAAGTTTTAATTTAGTCTTTCCTGGTTATCTTTAAGAATATCCTTTTTTCAAAGTTTATCTGTCTTTAAATGTTTAATTTTTCTATTTGGCAAAGCACCAGTCCATGTCTTTTTGTGTCTGTTGTTTTCTTTCATTATATGAAGCAACCTTGGTTGCCAATTTTTTTTATCAATTGTTCCTGGTAATCTTAATCCACATATGTTCAAATCACCACCATCACATCTCCTCCTTCTCCCTTTCCCCCCCAAACAAACAGACAAACAAAAAGGTAAAAATACTATTCACATAGCCAATTTAAAAAAAAAGGAAATATCAAGGAAAGATTCAGAACTGTGACATATCTTGTGCACAGAATTGTATTAATCAATCTTGGCCTCTGTGACAACATTTTGTATTTTGATTGACTCTCAGGTTTTAAACTGATTTACATTGGCAGCAATTATTTTGATAACATTGGAGAACACTGCTATTGCTATTTGAGGATTTAATTAAACAGCCTTGGGCACTACATTATGAAATGAGTCATAGAGTCATGTCACTAATGTTCAAACTGTGTTTAAACTTCTCATTGTGGCTGTTTATAATAATCTCCATCTCACTGTTCTCATTAGTTGCAAGTAAAGCTGTGACACATATCCACCAAGGATATAGGGGTTTTGGCTCTTTTAAACTCTTAAATTGTTCAAGGATTAAATATATTTCAAAGGAGGTAAGAAAATGTGAAATTCCACCCTATTGTCTATTTAGCATTCTGTACTCTTTTCAGAATAGTAGGAATCTTGTTTAGAAAAGATTCTTCTGAGACAATTGAAATGACTCACCTAAAAGTAAAGTTAATATATATTAACTTTAAAGATGGAATAACATTTTGGAGAAAAGAATAAGCTTCTCTTTGACAGAGAAATGATTTTCCAAATGCTTCTCAAGACATCTCTCAGTTTGAAACCTGCAGTGTTTTGTGATTCCTCATCCTGTTGTTACCCAGCGATCCTTCTCTGAAGGGTCTGTTCAATGTATGTGGAAAATATGGTGCACTTTTCTCAACCATGGATGATAATGCCAAGGCCCTAAATATTCCTTTAAAATATATTTCTGAATATTTATGAATCATATTTATGAACAATATTTTTGATTTGAGGGCGGCGACTGCCTTGCACTGCCTTATTCTCAGTTACCAAAGTAAATCAGAGTGTTGAGGATTATTTTAACAGTGTTTTTTTTTTCTAGTATATTATAGCCTAGTACATTATACTAGACAGGGAAATTGTACAAGTGGACTTCAGTAAAAGCTGTGTCTTAATCCTCTGTTATGTACTAACAAATTTCCCTAAAGGAGAAGAGAATCCTTCCCATTGCAGAGGGAATCAGAGCATCATTATTTAAGGCTTCCTCCTTGCTGTGTGAGTCTTCTTGAAGTTGTAGTTTTTTTCCCCTCTGATGTCGAATAAAAATTAACATGAACCAGTGCTCTGGTACTAGCAGTTATGCCTTTGCTTAAAGGGTGGGTCCATTTACAGTCTGATCAATGATACAGGTGGTGGAAAAAGTCAGAGCATTCAACTCAAGCACATGCCTTTGGTTGTGGGTATTCTTAACTGTGGGGAAGCACAGCTCAGGTTTGTGCTGGACAGCAGGCTGCCAGCACACAGATAAATTACAGGGTTCAGGAAAGGCTGGAAATTTTCTCCTATATGCAGTCTGCTTGAGGTCACCTTGAGTTAGGAGAAAGAGCCTTAGGCACAAAATCTGAACCCTGACATTTCTCACAGAATAATGCTTGTTCTGTTTTATTTACAAGGATTCTATTCCCTACAGCTGAGAAGAAAGAAATATTCCCTTCACAGACTCAGTCACAAACCCCCATATTTTATTTAGTGACCAAACTATACAATCAATATAGAGATGTTTAAACCATATTATTATAGTAGCAGACACAGAACCATTTGTCTGATTGCAAATAACTTCCATGTTTGTCATTCATGCCCAGTAAGAACAAGACCTTACAATTCTTTATTAAATGGATCCATCCTTTGATTATATTCCAGATTTATCTTTTAATTTTTTTAAAAAGAAAATTATTCCCCATGTGGTCTATTGGTATGTGGTGCACAAACTTTAAGACTTGCAATCTCAGTGGTATTAAATCCCACAGAGATAAACACAGCAGCATGCCTTAGTCAAGGAAAAAAATGTACACTGATTTTTTCTTTTTTTTTTTTTCAGCATAAGTTATATCTCTACCTGACTGACAATTGCAGTTAGAAAAGAGTTCTTATAAGAATTTCATCCTGTGTGTGAAAGGTCAGAATCAGAGGTTAAGTGTTCTACAGCCAGGCTCTAGGCTTGTTTTTACAGAAGCCCAGAGGAGTAAAAACATTTTCAAGTGAAGAAATAATGGGTAGAGATAAACAAAACAAAAAAGCTCCAGAGGGAAAAAAAGCACCACCAAATCTTCTGGGTTCTAAGTGGAAGAACAGAAAATAAAATAATATAAAAAGTCAGAAAAATAAAATCTTTACTCCAAAAAATTTAAATATAAGAGCCTGTATTGAACAATATAAATAATTTATATTTAAAAAACCCAACAAAACTACTAACTTTCTCTGCAATCTATTATTGGAATATATTACAATTATCTGCAAACTAAACTATAAAAAAGAGTACTTAAAAATTAAAAAAATATTAAGGCTCAGAGAAGCAAAGTGAAATTATCTATACAACTTAACTTTACCCCAAGATGATTTTATGCATTAACCACATGATTCTACTTTCTTATTTGTGTCCTTGAATGAACCTGAGGACTGACTTGTGAAAACACTTTTTTTAATATTCACTTTTATTATACACTTATGTTATTTTTTTTATTACTCACTCCCCCTTTGTGTGGGCAACAGTGAGTAAAATACAGACTAAAATTATAAAATTTTGACTCTTGTGGAGAGAGCTTACTATCAACTGCTAGTTGTTGTATATTTTTAATTGTAGATGAAAAAATATAATTATTTCTCTTTCATGTGAGCACATGGTCTCTTTTTTATACATTAAAAATCGATCCCAATGCTTGCTGTTCCACATTCGAGTTTCTCACTACTACAGTCAATCATATGAAGAGACAAGGCTGGTGTATATTGCTGCTGTGGGAACTTGAGATAGTTTTGGACTGTGACAGGATCTGTTGAAGGATACCTTTGCATAAAAGCTGGAAACCTGCACACTTTAAAAATAACCTCTTGGTTCATAATGAAAGAGAAAAGCCAAAAGAATAACAAAATTTTTTCCACATATCAGCAGCTTTGCTCACTACTGCAGTTCCAGTCTCTCTGCCCCCCTAAGGATGACAGTAGCACCAGAAAGAGCTAAATTACTGAGAATATTACCAGTATTCAAGCAGCAGCGAGTCAAAGAACAAGAGCCTGCCCACTGCCTCTTCCAGCATTTACCATTTCATGTGCCTTGAGAAAAAGTCTCTTTACTCTGCATTATGGCATTATGAGATGTATATTTTCTCACCCTCACAAGTGCAAAAGGCATTATAATGGGTGTTCTGAGTATCACGTCTATGCAGGTATGTAAGAGCAAAAAGCAGGCTATAAACAATGTAGTTTATTTCTATTCTAAATAGAAGAACAATTTCTGTTCAGTATTACTGAATGTAGGACACGACAGCTATTAACCTGCATAGTTAACATAACATAATTAACATGCATAATTTAACATTAGTCTTGCAAAAGGAAGATAATGTAAAAGCTTTTGCTGAAATATAAAAAAAAATTCTGATGATTCATAATTAACAAACAAATTCAATTTCTGATAAAAATTTCTCCTTATCATTACAGGCCTAATTGCCATAAATTATTTAAACCTGATCTCCCTCTCAGGTTATGGTGATATTTTTGACACAGGCATTTCTCCAATATTCATTTTCTTTTTTCCCCTTTTTTTCAATAATTTTCTGAAATATTTCTGCTATCTATTCTTTGCTTATATAAATTGGATATATACAGACTTCTGTGGAATGAAGCGTTGCATACATGATATTTTATTATGAGACCTAATGCTGAACTAATATACTTCAAACCCGTTAGGATTAGCCGTTTCAGCCCAGAATGAAGATTTAAGTGCCTGACAACATTTTAAAAGGCAGCAAAACTAGTAAATGGCTAAGATGGACTGCATAAAGTGTCCTGCCTATATACTCCATTTTCTCAAAAATTTTGATTCATCCCATGTGGTTTTCCTTGGAAACACGGCTCAAACCATAGTGAAGGTATTTTTTTACATAAGCAATCACATCTACTTAGAATTTCCTCTCTCGGTCCCAATTTTTATCTTCAAAGACAAAGAAATTTAAAAAAAACCTACCACAAGTATTCCAAGTAGATAGTTTTCTTTCTGAAAAGTTAGTTCATCTCTAAAATGGAAACCCCTCAAAACTGAGAATTTAACACTCATGGAAACAATACAGATTGCCATTAACTAGACCATGGTTCAGCCTTTCAAATCCTCACTGGGACATACTGCATTTTCTTCCTTGGAAAACGTCACCTAATCATCTGATATGTTGCTTTTCTATTTTCATTTCTATACAATTAATTCAATTAAATATTTAAATGTCTTCCTAATTCCAACCACCTAGTGACAGTGTTAAGAATTTAGAAAATACAGAAAATGGAAAACAGTACTGAGAATCTTAAGTGCCTGATGACACTGAAATAGAATTCTGCCTGTGTTCTGTTTCTTTAATGGAAAATACTCAAAAACCTTTGTTTTCCCAGTTTGTCACTTTAATCTCTCTTCCTCTCCTACTTGTGTAACTTCATAACAAGGTTTCCAAAAAGAGCATCCACTCCAAATTTCAAAGCAAACCCCTAACCCTATCAATGACTTTATCTTCCCTCTCCTTACTTAAGGCAGTCTTCTCTGATCCAGCCTGATCCTTGAAGATTTGGGCTACCTATTTATGTCAGTCTGCAATATGTTCCACATGAACCTCTCTCTCTAACCATGGAATACAACAGTGCAGCTATGATGCAGGGTAAGATATCTAGAATTCTCTTTATGGCTACTGAGATATGTTTCCCTTTTTTACCATCTGCATGCTTCTAAGTGACATTGGAACTTTGTTCTCAATAAAAGGATCATTCTGTTGCTGGCATTCTGCAGGATGAATCTTTAGACATATGTCTTGAGCAAGAACACAAAAATTAAAAAAAAAACCCCATATTGTAGTTTGTAACACTATAAAGATATTATAGAAGTCAGAGGAATGTTCTGCTGTAAAATACGTTGTTTCATTTTAAAGATCAAAATTATAAGGGGTGTCTTTCTTTGATTTGGATGTACTATCAGAAATCCTGTTATTATCTCTGGAAAAGTTTCAAATAAATAGAATACAAGTTATTTCAGGAGAAAGAATAAAAGTGAATATGTACCTTTGAAGTTTTTCATATATTACACAGATACGTGTATCAAATCAGCTGCAGATACAGAAAATGTGTGAAAACATTATGATTTTATTTTTAACTTGCTCTGTCAAGGCTCTGAGTAGTCTTCATGATCCTGAAATACTTTCAAAAAAGATAACAAAATATAAATATACATAGAGAAAACAGTCTGACAAAATGTTTATTTCAGAAGGAAATTCTAAAAAACACTTTAATGACAAAATAAATACTTTTAGACTGAAATATTGATGTTTTGTTTTAAAAATGATTTTTTTTTCTTCTTATGAGGTAATATAAACTATCCCACTTTATTAAATGGAGTGAAAAAGACAATCAAGAGAAACAAAATCCCTTTCATTTTGCAAATGGAAGTACAGAGGTCTTGCCATTTATTATAAATTGAGGTTGATGAACCAGTATACTTAGTAGTCTGAAATTATATGCTAAAATTGATTGAAATTGATCATATCTTTTGTGACTCTTATAAGGAAAGCTTCTTTCTGCAGTTTCAATCAAGACACAAACACAAAAAAATGTGTTTGGTAAAATTATGATGATGTAAAAAAAGATAAATGTAAAAAAGAATGTTTTCTATGGTGTTTTTATTTGTCTTATTTGTTTCTTTGCTTTTTTTTTTTTTTTAACTACTGTTTTAAATATATATAATTGTGGTCCTAAAAAGTTTTTGCATAAACCAGAGGACTCTCAAAATTAAATGAATTTTACTGCACAGCTGGGTCTATCATCCCCTTATATGGTCATTAGAAGTGACAAAACTTAGGAAATAACTTGCAAAGAATTTTTTTTTCTTTTTAGATCATTAAACATACCTAAAACATAAAGGTAAGCAAAAAGTCACAAGATTAAGTTACTTTGAAATATTTTGGAACTATAAGAATGGGCAGTGAATTGTAGTCTGACCTTTTTCAATGATTTGTGCTATAAGAAACAGCACTGAAATATATACCGGGTTATACCTCAATGAATAAAATATACTTTCTATGATTTCTGAAAAAACGTGAATTTCAATAATTAATGACATAAAATTAGTTATATGAACTTTCACAATGAGAAAATTGTAGTTCAGACTGTTTTTATACACAAGTATGTTTTTTACTTGAAATATTCTCATATTCTCTTGCTGCTGTTTGTAAGTAATGCTGTAATGCAGCCTTCTGAGAACAGTACAGATAAGAGACCTGTAAAATGGTGACTAAAACCCCCTGCATAACAGGTTCTGTAAAATGCACTGCTGTGCTCATGTCAGAAAGGCATTTTGACTTCATTTCCTATCAATTCACAAACTTAATTATTGGTTCAAATAATTTAAAAATTATAAAAATATAATCTAATTTTTTGTTTTATTCCATACTTAGTACTACTATTTTGTGACAGTGCTAAGCAATCTCAGTTCTCATCACTCCTGACAGGAGGCAAGATAGTTTGGTGCTAGAGAAGGTGTTCACAGTTGTAGGATCTGGAGAAATGGGATATGTTTTTTAATCTAATATGGTGCCATAAGGATCACCATACTGGAGTTTTATAATATAGCTATAGTGGTTAGAGAAAAAAGGCAATAATGAAATATTAATAAAGATCTATTTTAGAACTGGTCTAGAAGACCCATGTGACATCCGCTGAAAATCCAGGTCACTGGGTTGAGCATCACCCGTGTGAAGCTGGGTACCCATTCCTGTGCATAATTTGAGTTATTTAGGTTCCTTTTCTCCATTAGTCAATTACTTAAGTAAATTCTTATCAGTTTAGCTTCAAGTGTAAACAGAAAATGAAACTATTATTTGTGAAAAACAAAAAAATCATTACAATACATATTTAGATTTAAGATTTTTGCTCTTAGCCATGTTGAGAAATCATTTTTGTCAAAAAGGATAAGCTTGAAAAATTGAGGCAGAAAGTGAAAAGTATTATTAATGCTTTATATAACATATTCTGACTGTCTCGAGTTTGATAAGTAGAGCAAAGTCTGCACTTATCCATAATATAATGGAATCATACTGGTATTCAAGAATAATTGGTGTGTTGGGAGCTGCTGTATAACTACATTTATTCAGGGATAAAAAGAACTACCCTTCTTAGCGATAAGGAATATTAATTGGCCTGGCAAGGTTTGAAGAGCAAAGAGGATAACAGCACAGAACACAGTGGCAATAAATAATCCTATGCAGCTTTCATCACAAAAACAAATCAACGAACAGTTAGAGATGCTATTGAACATTATAAATAGTGGGAATGTGGGCTCACAATTGCCACTTAATCTTTGATGAGTCAGTATCTTCAAAGTTATGCCAATATCATTATATATTTTTATGGTGAGTGACTAAGTATGACTTCTGTCTCCATTTTATCATGTGCCTGTACTTAGCAAGCTACCGAGCTGCACATACAAATACATGAATTTTTGTGTGCAATCGCTGTTGTAATGCTCAGATCAAGCCAGAATAATACAAGAATCTTGTCTTTTCAGCTTGCATTACTGTTTATACCTTGTACAGAGATGGGCAAAATAACCGCTAACAAACAAGTATGTTTAGGTAGTTTTACGTGCTGTATGATCTTGCTCAGCTACTAAATGACTTTATAGGCCTCCCAGCTGAAGACACTGAGAATTAAAATAACCTTTGCACATTTAATTTATATACCTTGTCACATATAAAGTAAGTTAGTGCTAAATTTTGCATATAATTAATTTGTTCCGATTATTCTACATGGACCAGAACCATTCATAAGCCAGACACAAATTCCACCTCTGAAAGACCATAACATGTTCTTTGCAAGAAACCAGAAGGGTATGAGACAAAACCCATTTTAAAGAGCAGAAAGGATCATCTGGATTTTAAGTTTACCAGCAACTATCATGATTTACAAAACTATTTATCCATGTAGTGCTCAAAGACACTGGTATGTACTGAGACATCCTGTCCTGTGAAAAAGAAAATAACTTTTTTCAAACCAATACAGCAAAGCCAAAGGAGAATGGGGAGGAATGTTCATGAGCTTCTGTGAACAAGTGATATTACTCACCTCACTAGTATTACTTTTATCCCTTGTTTCAGTATGGCATTTCAGTTAATTTCTTGATGCGTCCGAGAGAGTAAGATGGTTAGCAAAATACAAGTCATAAAAGATCAGAGGGAAGCTAGGACAAATAGTACAGAAATAATTCTCAGTCACTAGCTGTGGAGGTGAGCTATAAATGATGCAAGGTAATGAAAAGCATGTTCCCATTGTTCAGTGGCAATGTAGTCAAAATTGAAACAACCTACCTGCTGTTGGTATTTTTCTTCTAATCAGCAAAAGGACCCTGTAGTGGCTGTGCAAAAATACCAGGTGATGCACATGTGCTTTTTCTTCTCCCTAATTCATTTTTTTACTAGCCTCTATTTCGCCATTGACTGTTCTCAGGAAATCTGAGCTCCTTAGACCAGTTACCTGTGCACTCATATCTATCTGCATTATCATCTTCTACCCTATATTCTCCTCCTGAATCCTTATTTCTGTTTTCTTCTCTTTGCTTACTACTTTAATTCTAGAGCTCTGTTATTCCATTGTATCACATTTCTTTGTATAATTCAGTAAACTCTACAGATGCTCCCACAACTGCAAGCATGGTTATTTTCTGAAGTGAAATTCAAGCCATTCTAATTAAAACCAGTTTATTTCAAATTAATTTTTTTGCTAAATATTTTTACCATTTTCTCTCAGTTATATGTATGGAATTAAATGTCTCTTCCTCGACTAGTGAGTATTTATGTACCACTTTAATGATGTAATGAAGATTGTTTGGTTTTGCTATTTTTCGGTGTTTTTTCCTACTTATTTTAATATGAATGTAGGGCTTTCAAGACCTTCCTTTTAAAAATTGTCTGATTTTCCAAATATGTATAAAGTTCACAGTGACTATTAATGTATCTGAATGCCTTCATAATATATGTGAAATACTGAAGAGTATAGATTAGATGCCATTTTTACATTTCTTAACTGCAAGCCAACTCAATAACTAACTAATTGCACTGCTTTTGGAGCTATAAGAAACCTTTTATATTTTTAAAAATAATATTTAAGAAATCTCTGGTTTGGTTTTTTTTTTTTTAGTTGTAATAATATGGTATAACACAATTGTCTTGAAAATACTGGCTATATCAGTCATAAAACATGTACAGATTATTCTAAGTTTAAAGTCATTATTATGAAACCAATTACTCTTAGAATAGCCAAAGGTGGAAATGATTTCACATAAAAACGTGATTGTGAACATTCATTAAAGCAATCCCAACTCAGAAGTACAACAGAGATGTTTAATATGACTTATACATGCAGGACAAATGACATAAAGAAAATATATGATAATTGCCATAGAGAAGAAAAAATGTTAATTACTTTTTAAAAAGACTTGTATAATGAGTTTTGCATTGTATAGTTGCCTTCTGCAATAAGAGAAAAAGACCATAAGAAACTGTCTATTAGGCACTTAAAAGTCTTCGTAATAAACAAATCAGCAAATATATGTTAAAAAATTTTACATGTGTTCAGCTAAGACTCTTTGAATGAAAGAGGGGCAGATTTCCTGTATTTCAAAGAGTAAAAAAGAGGTAAAAAAAAACCCCAAGAAATGGGATGTACTCTTATGATTGCTAAATGTTGAACTTTTACTACAATAAATATTTAGTTGAATGCTTACATTCAAGAATATGAGATGTCTAAAATAATTATTGTGTTTAATAAAAAAACATAAAAGAAATGGGGAATTAGAGCCTGAATCTTCAAAAATGAATATATGGTTTTGACCAGTGATAAAAAAAAATTCTATACTAAATAATGTGCTAAATATTTCCTGAAGGCTAAACCTTTGTAAATGTTAACTAAGGTAGTATTGGAAATAAAATCCAAATATTGGATTGCCTTTTATACAGAATCCATACACTGTTTTCCAAAAAGCATATGCCCTGCAAGTTAGTTAAATATCAAAGGGTTGAATCCAGAATCCCAGGACTCTGAATAAGACAGAAAAAATGTCACTTTTTTTCCCAGTGTTCCAAGTTATCTTCCATTTGTCAAAAGTACACATACATTTTATGATATATGGAGCCTTTTTGATTAGTGGAAGTAGCTTGTCACAGCTGACAGACTTCTGTTTTTGTATGCTATGTTAGGACATAGAGGAATTGCTACTATTTTTTTATATGTAGAGGAATTTACAAAAATGTGTGTTACATGCCTGACTTTTTTTTGCCCAACAATGATTTCATCAGACTGCAGAAATTTGCTCTTCTCTATACTATATGTGGTAGAAGAGATGTCTTCAGTCACAGATATTTTTCAGTTCCAGATCTAGAACTGAACCCTACTACATGTAGAACTTCATGTAAACTATTATTAAAATGTCAGGTCCCTGTAGAGATCACAGATTAGATTTAGCTATTGAAATCATACAGAGAAACAGTAAAAATATCCTTGTGGGGTTGGCAGATATAGCATAGAACTAAAATCTACAATATTGATCTACTAGTAACGTGTCAAAGGCATGTTAATAGCTAGAGACATGATCCTTCTCTTTGGGGAGATATTTTAGGAGGCATGGATGTAGGTCCTTCTCTCCCAGGAACAAAAAATCTTGTCCTTTCTTTTTTACCATGTCTTTCATTCCAATGCTATAAGATTCATGGTAGAAAAGGTGGTCAGTCTTTATGGCCACTCATAGGTGATTCATATTTATACACTATCTCTTAAATTGCTTCTTTCTTTACATTCTTAGAGTGGCCAAAATTTTCTTGCTTCTAACCATGGATGGAGCTGTGGTAGAGGTAAATTGAAGCACTCACAGAATCAGAGAATCAATGACAGAACACTCTAGATAAGACAAACAGGCTGAAAATCAACAGATTTATAAAAAAAATATCTTGGGCTATGTAGGAAAATGTTTGATTCCTGATCTGAGAAACCACAAAAACTTACACAGTAGCATTCAAAGGCTTCAGCAACCTGGATTCAGCTCTGTGCCAAGCACTGTCCAAAAAAAACCCAAAAAACAACAATATAGTCACCACAATGAACTAACGCCTTCCCAAAGACATATACTTGCAAAATTAATCCAAGTGATTTCTGCAAATAGCATACTTATTTTGATCAGATAATCAAATCCTACTGGAAGAATCTCATTATTCCATTTTTTTTCCAGTAAGATATGCATTACATATTAAATTAAACACTGCATAACACCTTCTTTTCAGAAATTCAGTTACCATGATAACTGTTCAAAGTTTCAAAATATTTTATCACTAATGTGATACATTTAATTAAATATTTCTAGAACTGACATATTCTTTAAGTTCAGAAAAATATGCAGGGACAAAATGTGGAAACTTTGCACATGCTGAGCAGCAATTAAATCAAATAATTAGTTATTTTTCTTCTATTGATGTTATCTTCAAAACAAAATATTATTGAGTATGGTAAGGGTATTGAACTCTGCTGGAAGTAACTACCAGCTTGTACTCTAATTTTCTGATAGTTTTAATACATCATAGCATTCTATAAGTTTTTCTAGTATCAACAGGAATGTTACTGACACAGAATGGTGGATGACTGAAATTATTTATTTGCACAACTTCTTTACTTATTTCCTTATTGTCCCAGACTCTGTATTAGTTTGTCAGGAGAAAATAGCATCTTTTAGACTGTATTTATTTAAAGAAAAATCATAGGGTACCTAATACTCACCCACAAAAAGAAAGCAACAAAATACAGTACGACAGAGATGCACAATTTTCTATAAATCAGCTTTGATTAGGTGATGAAGGCAGAGTTCAGATAATGTATCTTGTCTGCTGAAGATTGCAGAATCTCTTTTAATAAAATTCTGCTGATAAGAATAAAACAACCTCTTACTTGGGATGGAGTAATTAGAAATTAGGCTGTTTGGAACAGGAGCTTAATTTTGCCTAAAAGAAAAAAGGCTTCTCAGAACAAGATGTGTAGATTAAAGCCTTTAGTTATATGGCAACTTTATAGGCCCATAAAATGAGAATCACCTTGGAAGAAAAAAACTTCCTTTTAATTAATATTGAGGGAAAATGATTTTCAAGTAGTTGAAGAAAACTAAGAATATTTGCTATCTCTGTCCTTGGGTAATCAGAAAAGTCTGTGTTCTACATTTGACTGGGGATATTTATGCAAAAGGTAAAGCAGGACTGCTTTTCTGGCATCACTATTAAGGAGGCATTTATCCTAGTTTGCTCTGTTGTAAGTGAATAGGGATAAGCAACACTGTTTAATTCTGCATTTCCTTTCTTGCAAGAGTATAATTTTTTTTTCCTCCTACCCAGACCTTCCTTTTGCATTGCATTCCCTTCCTCTGCACTGAGATTCTTTTTCTGCACTAGTTTATTACATTGGCTCATAGAATTAAGCAGCGTCTTTCATAAGAAATCACCGTGATCTTGAGTTTGGAGGCCAGGCTTTAGAAAACCTTTAGGGCAGGATCTTTAAAATAAATTTAGAAAAAGTGTTCTGATGAAAGTAATTTAGGCATGCTGGGAACTTGACTCTATCAATTATGCCTAAGCATTTTAATAACATTTCACACTGCTTGTGATCGCACACATAAGATGAAAGATGAGCTGGCTGTTGAGAGCAGGCAAGTAAACTGGAAATGTAAATCATTCAGGTAATTAAAATGCTGACTTACAGAAGCACTCTGAACTACGATCGAGGTTCTTCTGCCATGAGACTTAGCATTTGTGAAAAGGTCAGTTTTCTACTTTCTAAAGCACTTAAAGTGCTTTTATTTTTGCAATGATTGTACATGTCAGCCATAATAATCTTGGTCGTCCATGCTTTTCTGTCCCTAATTGGTACAGAAAACACTTGGGGATTTATTCACCTTGAAGAGTGTCTAGTGCCTTTGCTACACAGATATAAGAGACACTTGAACTGGACTGGGAGGTAAAGCATTAGACAAGAAAAACCTGTGCTTTCTAGACTAGCAGCTGAATGTTATGTAAAATTTGGGAGAGCACTTCAAGTAGCACTAGACATCTGAATGATGCTGATAAATTCCTTCATTAAACCAATAATTACATAACTCAGAAATAACTCAAAATATTAATTACTCACACTGGTTGTCTCTTGTCCATCTTTTAATCACATCTGAAGAGCTAACCTCAATTTTTACAATAAAAATTATATATTTTTTCCCTCAAAGAATATTCTTTATGTGGATAAAAATAGTGTTTGATTGACACCTCCATATATTTCTTTCTTACATTATCTAGCCTCAAATAAAAAAGAAATATCTTTGTTTCTGTTGTTTAGTCATTCAAAATGAACAGTCTGTTCCTCAACACTGTCTCACTAAGTGACAATTTAGAAAGCCTATTTCATATTTTCTTTATCTGTATCACTGAACTTTGGAGCCAAGTTTGACTAAAAACCTTTAGGTAGCAAAGGCTCATTGCATCTTTTCTGAAAGATTTGGTTAATGTTTTCTCCATTGATATACATTCTTATTTTATGAAGATTCTCTGGCTTTCACTTATTTTTTTACTCCTCATATGTCATTCTCTTATCCTGTACTACTTGCCTTAAAGATCTTAGATTCAGCTTTTGTCTTATGTAGAAATCAGTCTTGAAAATATAATGGGTGGTATATTTGTAATTGTATTTAAATTATTGTCACTTTTTCTTATAAGTTCCCCCCAAAATTAATATATTTTGTCTGAAAAAAATTCCTTTTTATTTTATTTTCATCCATTAAAATTATTGTCCATTGTAGTATTTTATGCCAACATGAGAATCCATTCCTTCGATTCCTATCACTTCCAGTGAAAACTTTCCTATAACTTTCTTTTCCCAAGTAAACAAGTTCTCATTTTATTCTTTTTTTTTTCTACTACTTGTTTCTAGTCTACTTAAACAAAGTACTTAACAGAGATCACTGCTAAGCCTCTGCCTTTCTATTGATTCACAGACTACAATTCTTTCCTGTGAATATCTAAATCAGGACTGTTCTTCTGGGAGGGATTTTGCTGATCTCAAACATTCATAATCAAGCTATGCAAGATATGGATGTTCAAGGAAATATTCTCCTCTGCGTACCCATAAATAAAACTCCTTTCCTAATTGCTGGATTTTCTCTTTGTTGGCTAACACATTAGGATGATAACATGCCTTCCTAGGGGAACCCCCTAGTCATTCACACAAGTGTGAAGCCTCATCAGTAGCAGTGTCCTGCAAAGAGGAAAGGCATAGCTTCAGCACATCAACTCTATAACTGTATATTTTATAGAACCTATTTTTCATTGATTTTTAAGTTAAGGCTTATTTTTAGTATCATCTTAGGTAATCAAATGCTCTGACATAATAATTTCTTCCCACTTAGGAAGTGGTATAAATGCAGCACTTTGAATAGGTGAGTGCAGGAAAATGCACAAAATATCACACCTTTACCCCTGAATATTCTGTGCTACTTACTGGGATATTTCCTTGAGTGCTCTTTCCATGGTTGGTTTTGTTTGCATTAGGGGACTTTGTCTTACTATTCTCAATCACAGTCAAGTTGAAGATTGTAGCCAGTAAATCTGAATTACTTTTGGAGTAAGACCTAAAAGCAAATTTCGGCAAATTTGGAGAACATATTTATTGTGAAAAAATTTTCTTTTTTTTTCACATGCCCTGATTTCTGTCATCTCTTCCCAATGCTCTTCATGAACAAGCTCTGTTACTTCTTTTTAACTGTGTTTTCTGTCTTTCATTTTCAAGTGTGTTAAGTAATTTTGCCTAACATTAATGCTGATTGGAATGCTCTAGGCAATAGAGATTTTAAAAAGAAACATTTGTATTAACTGCAAAGGAGAGGAGAGCTAACAACCCACATTATCATGTTTGTTTTCCTTCTAACTGAACTGATGTAATGAAGGCTAAATGTCTTTCTCTTCAATAGTTTTATTCTGAGTGTGAATTCTTTCTTCAGTAAGGAGGTAAAAAATAGATCAAGAAAGGTATTAGCAAATTCTGTATTTTGGCTCCACTCTTAAAATGTGATAGCAGCACTTTAATATTTAAAAATCTATATAGTCTAGTAGCTAAACATACTAAAATTTCAGGCAGCTAGGGTTAAAAAAATGCATTGATAGAGTGACAATTCTCCCCATTCATGCTATAACCATGAAACAGGGATGGCTCTTCCATCACCGACACATGCTTATTCTAGTAATTACAGAGAATTACTAGATTTGGAAGACACTTAACCCATTCCACAAAATATTCTTTTCAAAGGTTCCTATTTCATATGGCCTAGCTGCCATTTAGGATTTACTATGGTATTCAGTGGTCTAATCAGACATATCTCTTTGTCTTCTGTCCACAGCTGCATTAGAACTAAAAAAGGTACTGTTTGACTGCATAACTTCTGTGTGATTTTTCTTTCATCTTTGAATAAAATGAAAAAGAAGGAAAAATAAAAGAAAAAAGAGAGACATTTATAAGTGAGGCACTTGCTGAGAACTCATTCTTTCATTCTATTGTACATCTTTATATCTCTGAACTTGGACTTTTCATAGATTTGGGGTTTATTTTTGCTTTTATTTTACGATATAGGAAAATAAAAAGAAAGAAAAGGATTAAATCACCATATTTTAATACTTACTTGAATTAAGAAGCTGATTGGTTTGGAGCTCTTAGATTTTTTTTTCCCTAAACAGTTTAAATGCTCAAGGGAAAACACTTGTTTTACCTATTTCGGCAGTCTCCAATTCAATAAACTGTGCATAAATTAGGACATTGCTTTTAAAATGTGTCTTTCATCTGTGCAGGCTATGAGTCTGCTCAGGTCCTGTTTGCCATTGCAGGAAGGCATGATCATTTCTTTAGAATCTCTGCCAAAGTACCTTTCCTAGGCCCACTTGGACAACTGGTGGAAGGTTGGAACTGGCCATGGCAGGATGGGTTGGAACTACATTATGTTGAAGGTCTCTTACAATGCAAACCATTCTATGAGTCTGTGATCTCAAACAGCACAAGGCCATCTTTAGGTAAGTAACTGAGCTGTTGATTCACATGTGGAACTGGATCTTCAACTCCAAATTCAGGCACCTACCTGTCTACAGACACATATCTGATCTTGATAGTATTTCTAACATATGACTCCACATTAAAAAAATTATTTTTTAGGCATCTCAAAACTTTTATTGAATCTTTGCTGAAGGTAATTGCATGTCTGTTATTCAATGGAAACAAATGGAATAATGTCTGCAAGGAGATACTGCAAAAAGTGAGCAATCGCTATCTTCAAAGAAACAGAAAACGTGGTTCAACCCGACTTTAAGCCCATCTGGCAATTAAGCTCCATGCAGCCTCTCACTTGGTATTCCAGCCATGGGTTTGGGTGGAGATTCTGGGGACTAAAATTGAGAAAACATGTGGGCAAAGATAAAGATAAAAGCTATGCATGGAAAAAAAACAAAACAAGGAATTAATTCACCACTTCCCTTTGGTAGGCAGGTATTCAGCCATTCCCAGGAAGGCAAAGCTCCGTTATGCACAATGGTTTCTTGAGGAGACAAAGTCCAAATGTCCCCCCTTCTTCCTTTGTCTCCCAGTTTTATACACTGAGCGTGGTGTAGCTGGTTTGGAATATCCCTTTGCTCAGTCGGCTGTTCTGGCTGTGTTTCCTCCCAGCCTCCCACTCACTCCCAGTCTCCTCACCAGTGTGGCAGTACAGAAAAGCAACAAAAGGCCTTGGCTCTGAGCAAGCCCTGACTAGAAATAACAAAGACACATCTATATTATCAACACTTTTCCCAGCCAAATACAAAACACAGCCCCATACTAACCATTGTAAAGAAAATGAGCTCTACCCCACCCAAACCCAGAACATCATAGTATGCACAACTTGAATTAAATGGTTGTGCTCCTTTGAAGAACATCCATTTTTTATAGCGAAAAGATAAACTCCATGTTGAAACGTGATCTTGCCACCACAGATTTCCTCAGTAACAGCAAAAGCAGATCATTATGAATAGCTAAACAGGCTTTGGGGCTTTTCTCTCTTTCAACAGCAGAGCATAGCATTAAATTCATCAGCAGTCCACCAAAGCCAAGCCTTTGTACTACTGATGCCTTAAATGCCCTTATTTCATATCATTGGTCACTTCATATCCGTAATGTTCTTCTAAAAATTCTGATGAAAACATTATACTATATTTACTTCTTTCATTATGCTCAATACATATACTTTAAGAGATACTTTAGAATCCTTGACTTTTATGTATGTTATCAGATTAGCAGTTAATGCCTTATGTTAAGTCAAATGGGGAACATAATTTTTATTTTTAAGAGAAATAAAGTAATTTTACAAAAGAAAATAGACATTTCTAGTGCTCTTTAAACACTAAACATTACATATACTTGCTCTAGTCAACTCCTGCTAGAGAAAGGAAAATAAAGATCACCTACTATTGAGCAATTCACTTACTAGCTTATGTGAAATATGTATTTGTGAATTTCCATGTGTTCAGATCGTTCTTTGGTAAATACACAATTTAATAAACTTGATGTAGTGTGAAGAGATTTGTAGGTGTTTTCAGTTATATGGGATATATTTAAGGCAGACTGCTTCAGGGAGTGATGCAGTTTCTCATATGTATTTGCTTCATGTCTTTAGAGTGATATCTCAACAATACATTTGCAGGTCCCTGCATTCTTTTTTATTTCCTTTTGTTGTTTACCTGATATAAAGATCACTGCAGACATAGCGGGGCATTAAATTCCAAACTGTAGAGATGTGTGTTAGGATTAAACCTTAATATTATTAAAAATACTGGGACTGTGGACATGCACTTATCTGAAATTTTTAAATGAAAATAGCACAGTATATCAGGTGTGATTATAGTCTCCTATCACCAATCTGCTGTAATTAGTGTCCAGAGTTGTTGTATGAGAGAAGACCAGACTGGTTCCATTGTTTCTTTTCCCCAGTTCCTACTGTTTAAAAATGAGAAAACAGGTGGCCAGCAGAAGGATAGGCAAGGGTCAAGCAGGCAGTCTTGCATGCAAAAGGGACTCAAGAAGTAAAAGATGACAGCAGTTAATGATGAGAAAGAAGAAGGTTAAACCAAGTAACAATTTGAACTGACAAGAGACAATAAAGGATGGGACAACTGAAGACAGAACTGAAAGGGTGCAGAAGGGAAAAGCTGGTGTAGGCAGTACTGAAAAGGAAAAGAATGCAGTGTCAACATCATGTCACACACGGTGATGTAAAAACATGTCCACACTCACAGCTGGAAAGGAAAACAGGAAGTTCTAGAGCAGGTGTAGGAAATACATATTTAACTCTAGAACTGAATTGAAGCCTATGAGAAAGGATGGTGCAATAAAAGGAAACAAATTCCCCAGCTTCTCTAAACTGAAATAGTTTTGCTGAAGAAAAAGGAACCATATTAGTCCAGTTTCAGAGAGGAGTTAAAATTTTAAATGATAAAGCTGAGGATTTGGAATTATAAACAGTGTGTTTTCAGAGATATATTAGTGCTAAAAGCCATGCATAGTCATAACCATAATGAGTACCTGCGGATAATTTAAATAAAAAAATTACATTAAAATACAAAACTTAATGATTTCTTAATGTAAAAATGTCAAAGAGAAAAATTAAAAAAGAGGAAGCACATTATAATGATTATATAAATTATCCTAGTTAGCAGTTAGTTTTGGAATGAATGCATATTCTCTGTGATATATAGTGTTGCAACACAGTTTGTTCAATCAAGTTACTTTCTAATTTTCGAATTTTGAAATGTAATATGTAATTATGTTCTACTTAATATCTTCTATTTAGCAGTTGCTTTAACTAAGGCCAGATGGACTGCAATTAGATTTCAAATGGGAACATTTAGCACTTTCAAAATTAAACTGGTTATTCTAATTCTTCATGAAAGTGATAAAAATAGAGATGGAGGATGAACCACACAAAAGTCTGAGACAAGCCATAGAACTCTTAAAAAGGAAAAAGAGGTCTTTTCACCATTGCTCTCTGAAGAGCTGGAATCTTAAGGAAGAAAAACAAAGGTTTTCTATTGTGGTAGAAGAAAAATAAACAGAAGAAAAACAAATACCACAATAATGTTTTTCTCCCCTCTCATAGGAAACATCTGTGCTGCTTGTGAATTTTTGTAACATTCCGTAGATGAAAATACAGGTGCTAGAATGAATCAGGCCTTGCTTGTGCAGTGCTTAAGATGCCTACAGTCTCTGAAGGTGAGGTGACCTAGCAGTCCTTTAACATCTTTGCTTTCCCTGGTAGCACATCTCTGCTAATGAAACTAATTTAGGAAAAAAATTGGATGTGTGAAAAAATGGAGAAGCAAATAAGCAGTGGCCTGCATATCTCTCACATTTGCCACTATAAATACAGTTGAATCTGATTGTTATCTACCTTTAGACAGTGCTTAATCTAACAATTGTTGGTTTTTTTTTCTCAATTAACTTGTTCTTGTTTTGTTTTGTCTTTCTAGTCTCCTAAATGTTTGGTTCATTGTGGTAGATCAAGATAGGTGTTTAAAAACTAGAAGTCATTATGTCATCCTTTTGAAGTGAGACCACATGTAGAAAAGGATGAAAGGTTCATAAATAGAAAAAAGAAAAAAAGACAAATTATAAAAGACATTATAGTAAAAACCCAACTGGATGTGAACTTTAAAATTTAGTTATAAAAAATCAAAGTATAATTTATCCAAATTGTTCAAGGTGACAGAAATTCACACACCTCTTTTGGATACTAGTAGCATTCCTGATTCTTCAGTCTGAGAAAGGCAGAAAAAGTCAAATATTCCACCACTTAAATGAGCATGCTATTGAGAATAATCTGTATGTATGTCCACACATCTCTACATGAATATTAAAATTATATTTCCAATTGGTTAGTTGAAGGTAGTTTTTGTCTAATAAAAATAACATTATGTTTCATATTTTGAAGCAGATAAACACTGCTTGTCTCTGAATATTAGACTTCATTCTATGGAAGAATTATAGCTTGTTAACTTGGAAGTAATAAGTATTTGGGACTGAGGAATAGGGGTTCTCATTGTTGAAACAAACCTTGTCAATGTATTTCAACTTCATATTTTACTTGTAACTTTCTTTAGTTAATATTTAGTAAAAATTCTTAAAAACATAACAGATTTATATTACTTATAGGCAGATTCAGTCATTGTAACAGTGTTTCTTTTAATCTTGGTTTTTAAAATTTTTTAACAGTAACACAGTATTCAGATAATCATCTTCTTTCTAAGACTTCCCGAAAAAAAACTATTACACTTGAACCAATTAGACAGATTTTGTTTTGCTTAACCTTCAAATGGCAATGCTTCAAATTTAATCTATGATGGGGCTTCATATTTAATCTATGATTAAATATGATTAAATATCCATTAAGGTGATGGTAAGGCCTTAGTAGGCAATTAGATTCCAGTTATTAATTGCTTTACTACTCCATATCAAACATAACAATGAAAGCTTAATTATTTTCAGCACTCACTTCACATCATCCCTGTTCCATGACATATCTTAAACTCATTACCCATATAGCTATTTTTTCATAACCTAGTTATTTTCAAACTAGTGAAGATGCTTGAATATATAAGAATTTTTTAAATCAAACTCTGGATATTTCAGCCAGCTGTAGTGGTATTTAAACATACCTGACAAAATGCCAACCAACCAGCCAATTTACAAACTAACCTTGCACCAAAAAACAGCAACAAGAAGTAAAATCCAATTAAAAAATACCAGCAAAAACTCCAAAGAAAATTATGAATAAAGGTGACCCAGATAATAAACTTATTTGTGAATTTATAACTAAATACTGGCTAATAGATGGATGATAGATGGATTCATATTTTAACTCTGATAAAAAAACATAAACTGTCCTTAAATATGATTTAGTGTGACTGTTGCTATAGGATACGTGAAGGCATGACGTGAGCCGCTGCTATTGCAAAGGTGAAAAAGAGGAAGTTTATTTTCTGACTCCAGTATTTATACTTTTCCAAAGGTGACAGTGGCTTGGAGGGTGAATGTGGCACCTCTCCAATGACATTGGACAAACTGCTAGTACATCAAGTTTCTCCGCCTCTATGGAGGAATGCAAAACAATAGATTGTTTACAGAAAGTTGTGTGAGAAAGTCCTCTACAAGAATGTAAACTCTGAAGGCTTCAGAAAATCTTAAGAATCAGGGCAACATGTAACTTCCTTTTTTTTGTGATTATGCAGCCTCATTTGGGTGAGAATGATAGTTTCCTAAGTGAATTTTAAAAATGCAGTGCAAGATATTAATGTCTAGCTTATTTGCAATGTTAACTCAAAACCATTATTTTGATATATGATCCTGAGGTTCAGAATTCCTACCCTACAGAACTAACTTCATTCCATCACTTTGAAGTCAACCTATGAGAACCAGGAAAACTTGATTATCTAACTCTAAGACGTTTGTGTTTAAGAAAAGATGAATCTTTTCCTTGATGTGTTGCCTAGCCTAACAGGAAATTTTTAAGATACTTGATTTTATGTTAACAAGTGATCAGAAAAAACTATTTATCATAGGAATAATTCCAGGGCTCAGAAAGGGACATTAACCATATAAACAGTGATCCACTCATTCCAGAGTATTATTTTTAATCTCACCAAGAAGTGTGAGCTCATTAGAGGTGCCATGCATATGTGTCCACTAGGCTTATGATACCTACTTGGGACAGGACAAAAAGCATCCATGCAAGTAGTGGGGTGGCTAAAAAGGAAAGCCTTGAAGCCAAATAACTGAATCACTGAATGGCTGGAGTCAGAAAACACCTGTGGAGATTGTTTCAGCCACCCTCTATCCAAATAAGAGTACCTTCATCTACAGAAAGTTTTCCAGGACAGTGTTCAGTCAGATTTTAGATATCTTCACAAATAAAGACACTACAATTTCCCTAAGAAACCTGTTCCAGTGTTCACCCACCCTTACAGTAAACAAATGTTTCCTTATGTTCAGAGGAATAGCACGTGTTTCAATTTATGCAGATTGTCTCAGGGCAGCACTGAGAAGAGTCTGTTTTACATACATTTCCCTGAGCCTCTCTTCTTCAAGCTGAGCAGTCACAGCCCTTTCCATCTCTTCTCAAATGAAAGATGATCCAATTCTTGATTTTCTTTGTGGCTTTCACTGGACTCCCTATTCAAGCCTTAAATACTGAATTTTGACCTAGGTCAGTCATAATTTTCCTATTGCAAAAGGATACAGCCTACTCAGGTAAATGAGACCTAGAGTGTTCCTACTCAGTTCTGTCTGTTTAGGTTGATCTTGTACATATGGGAAAGAAAGAAAGAAGAAAAGATGACCCAAGCTGTTAGACAAATGCTAACACCTTTATATTTGTGTTATTTTGGAGCTGGACTCATGAACTAACTAATAAACACTAATTAGTTCTAAATAGGTGGATACTCTGGATCCTCCATAGAAATCTAAAATAGACAAGGGGGGATGAAGCCATAATTTTTCACTAGTGGGAACTCTGTGCACATCAAATCATAGAAATCACTAACCAGCTGTTGCACTCATATTGCTTATAAATAAATTTGAGACTTTTCTCATGGCGTCAGCATCCAAATTCTCCTGTTTGAGACTGGTTTCCCAGTTTACATTGGACCATCACAGAACAATAGATAGGAATGAGTTCGCTGTATGGATATGTCCAGAAATCTATCAGCATTACTAAATTACAATTGCTACTATGTTTTAATAATAGTTACTGAAAATAAAATAAAACAAAGTACATAATAATAAAGGAACAGGGTTTTCAAATTGCATGCAGATGGCAATTTTTGTTTTTCTCTAGGTGATGCTTTTGAATAATTTTTCAATACTTGTTACAGTCACATTTTTAATTTATTATCCTGTTCTTGTTTAAGACTAAAAACTAAAGGGAAATAAAAATTCCCTTTAGCTATTGAAATACCAAAATCCAGGTGCTTTTGAGCTTAATGTATTGCTATTAGAAAGAGTCTGGAGTAGTTAAGGGAATAGCTCTTTGTAATAAGTAGAAGAGAAAGTTCATTGTTATGAGGAAACTGTGAAGGAGCAAAAAAAATACAAGGATGCATACTAATAGAGTTCTGTTTTTACCTTCAATTTATACTGCATAATTGAGGACATCTACTCTTCAAGAAATCATCATTATTATTACTGTCACATAGGGATTGATCAACCTTCTAAAAGGTAGAAATGGAAAGTTAAAGATATTTAAGGTTTTTTTTACTTTTTTCTGCTGTGGGATTTTAAACTCTTGAGTTTTTTCATACTAGCTGAAGGACTTTTGACCTTCATGAATTAATGAATTATAGATAAAAATGAAATCCAAGGAATATAGTAAAGATTGTATTGGCTGGAGAGACTATGAGAGTTGCACTTTCAGAGGCATTCCCAGTTGAATATATAATATTTGAAAGTTCACTAGCATAAGTAACTATTATGAATGAGAAAAGTGAATGTTCAGGTGATATTTGTGCAGAGAATTGTACATCATAAGAAAAATGATATTTTGACTATGCATTTAATATTTCAATATGAGGATTCTATACAATCTATATAAGATCTGGATGATTTCCTGCCCCAGTTTTTTGTTCTAACAGCTTCATCTAGAGCTTGTAAAGAAATAAAATAACTCTTTTCAGTTGGAAAAAATGTAAACAACAAAACACATACACCCCAAAAAAAACAATCCAAGCCAAAAAATCCCAAAGGACCCAACGAAAACGTGTCCATTAATTTCTTTTTACTTGTACCTTAAGCATTTCAGAAAATATTAAAAAAGAACACTTGACTACAAAGCAGGCTCATTTATTTATTGCTCAGTTCTGATATTTTTAGTAGTTTATGCTGAAGTTCAATCTCACAGAGAAAATATCTTCATTTTCATTCTCTTTTTCTTATCATCACTAATAATTTTATTTTTTTTTAAATATTCATACAGCATTTGAATTGCAGATTATTTCAAATTCTTGCTAAGGATTTTCCTTCAGCTTTCAATAAATCTATTAAAGAAAACTACTTATACTCTTGGTATGTTGCACTATTTATTCTTGAAGAAATATAAAAATAAGATTAGCTTGTAGAATGTAATTGGGATGGTCAGCTTATATAAGTTTTCCTCTTGGATAGAGGAACACATTTCTCTGCCACTCATCAGAGGCAAAATTTTGCTGTAAAATCTCATATATTTTCACTGCACATATAAATATAACCAGCAGTCAGATTGCAAATCTGTTAATTTTATGTATCATTGATGTTCTCTTAGAAATATTGCAGGTCATTAGCAATTTTATTCTTTTGGTTTGGATATATTTGCATTTATTAGTGCATTTAAAGAATTGCAATGTCAGATACCTCTATTTTAAAGGGCCATTTCAGTCTCAGATAATCATGAAACAACATTACAAAATCTGTAATTCTTGTCCTTCTTTTTCTTCTGTAATTTTTTTCTTTCTGTCTGGAATTCTTTTCCTTCCCTTGAAAAAGTTGCATCAAACAAAGTCAATTGTAAAAGAAAATGAGCGTTGTCAGCAGTAGCAACTGACTTTGTATTAGCTTTAATATTTTAGGTTTTCAAGCAAGGAAACTGTTTTTCCTAGAGGTCTCTCTTTCCATTTAAGCAGTGATAAACAGGCTAGATGAGTGTGCGTAATTTCTTCAGGGACTTATCAGTAATAAGGTGAAATCATCCACAAAAGAATAAGGTAAATTGGAATAGAGTAAAATAAGTGCTAAAACCCAAATGAAATGTCAAAGCAAGCAAACAAACAAAGAAATGCATAAATAAATAAATAAATAAATAAATTGCAGAGCAGAACCATATCTTAACTGAATACGCATCTGAGACAGGTCCTGAAAAAAGAGATCTTTTGCAATTCTACTCTCCAGCTACTAAGTTATACAAAAGAAGAGCACAGATTTATTAGTGAGAATGATTTTATCAAGTTTCTTTAGTGTAATTGATATAAATAAGACTATAATTCTGAAAGATGATAAAATTAGATAACCCTTAAGGGATTGCATGACAGACTGGTGGGAGGCTAGTTCAAGGTGATAAGAATGATAACACTGGGGAAGAATTTAATGAGGGGTTTTAAATTTCCTTGGAGAGGTTACTAAATTGAGTAACCTTTTAAATAATTTAAAAGAGTTAAACAATAAGAAAAAATTAATTTAGTATTTTTAAGGAGATTTATTTGATCTGAACTAGTTTACTGGGACATTTTTTCCTGTAGACTAAAAATATTTGCCATTTTACCTTCAAAGAAGCTTTTGAAGTAAATATGACATTAAAGTGAACTGGATCACTTAGCTTTCTCAGATTCACTGTTAGCTGGCTCATGATTTGGCCCCAAAAATGCACTTACACATGATTTGGAAGGTAATAATTTTAAAAAACAATTTTTTATGTGTAGATAGATATTTTTGCAGAAGATTTAAAAGCAGTATTTTGATTGATATAACCATGTGATCAAATCACATTAAGAAAGTAAGTTCTGTGAGAATATATTGGGTTAGAACATCATCAGATGTACAGCCAGATTAATGTCAACAGACAGGTTTTTGTTACTCTAAAATATTGATTCCTTTATGCTGTTGATCGATGGGTCAAATATAGTTGTGGTACTCTGTTGGATCTGTTACAAAGGAAGAATATCCCACTACAGGCAGCCTTGGCAGCAGTGTAACCATGAGATTAGGGAGATTAAAATCCTGGAAGTGAGAAAAGTCAATAACATAACCATAGCCCAGGATTTCAGGAGAGTAAAATTCATCTTGTTTTTGGAATTTCCATTGGAAAACTAAATTGGTGAGAAAGTTAAGAAAATTTAGCAGACAGTGAGCAAGGATGAACAGTGAACTCCTCATTGAGATACGGATACAGAAAAAAAAAAACCCCAAACCAATCTTTAATATAAACCAGAGGAAGTAAGCATGTGGGAGGATGGATTGTAGGAGACTAGAGATAGTGGTGAAGGCAATCTTGCACCTGAGGAGTTGCAGCTGCACTAATTACCAAAGAGTAGGCATAGACTTACCCTTAAGTCACAGCTGTGTCCAATAAGGATGGGTGTTATAAAAGAGTGGATTAGCTGGTCAAGAGGTGAGTTGGAGTCAGTTGGCTGTGCTGTGAGGAGTAAGGGTCAGTGGTGGTTGTGCTAGGGACTGTAAGGGTTAGTATGTGCTGCTAGGGACAGAAAGGGTCAGGCATTCGTGTTAAGGACAGTGAGGGTTAGCATGTCTGGTAGGGACGGGTAGCAGTCAGCTGGCTGTGTAGAAGGAAGAGAAAAGGAGTCAGTGTTGTGAGAGTCTGCCCATGAGAGCTCACAGAGAGAAGGTATGAAAGTCTTACAGTAAGATAATAAACTAACATTGACAGTCAGTTTTCATCCACCACGGATTGGTGCCAAGCACCAACGCTGACAGCTGGTGGCCCGTCTGAGGATGGATCCCGACAGAAGGGTTTATGTGCAGTACAGGATGAAATGTGATAAAGTGGAGTAATGGTGAGATGTATAAATGCATCTGTTTGGACCTTTCTGAATGCTTTTGTTCCTACTGGCAAAATATGTTAAAAGTCTACAGAAATTAATTCTTACATTCCAGAACAGGTGGATAACAATGAACATTGTAAGATGTATAATTTGGTTTTCATCTAAAAAGAATGAGATATATAAAACACAGTTTAGTCAGAATTTCACATGGAAAGATGAGTTGAGCTCAATAATACCTTTGGATGTTCCCAGGTGATTGAGTGGTTCTGAATAGCTATGTAAAAAGTCTTCACTTCAAAATTAATTTTGCATTAAAATTCAGCATTATGCAAATCAGTTTTTCTTTGCTTCTAGGTGCAAGCTATAAGTTTTACTTCTCCTTGACTTAAAGAGATAAACTATTAACTGAGGATTCTGAGCAGCATGAGCAGGAATAACTTTTAGTACTTCAGTGGGTAGAGTCTTTGGGTGTTGTGGGTTTGGCCATATATCTTCCATTTAAAACAGGAAAATATAAATATTTATTGACACAAATTCTTTCCCATTATACATAGATGTACATAATTTGTGCAAATATACGGTCTGGGATACCCTGGGAAAGTGGGTAGTCTGCAACCAAGACGAAAAATTAGCTCTCTTTTATTGTTTAATAAAAAATCACAGCAAAATATTTTTTATCTTAAAAATTACCTAGAATATATGAAATTAGAATTTTGTTTCTAAACTGGTTTTAATTGGTAATTCTCATCAAGTCAATTTAGAGATTGAATAAATCTTAGACAACCTCAGGAAAGAAAAATGCTTTTATGTATATTAATAAAATGCAAAAATATCAGTCAGGATTATTTTGTTAAAGCTAGCTCATACAGACAATGTATGAGCTAGTTCAAAACTTAAAATGGATGATTCCTTCTGTAATGCAAAATTGATAAAATCAATCCAAATGTTATTAGCATATACTTAGGATGATCAGTGTAAAAGTAAGTAAAGAATAGCGTTTCTACTTCATTACATTTTGAAATTATTGTTCTAAGGATTTTTTCAGCTATAGATTTCACTTGGACTTATTGTTTTTGAAGTCCACTATAAATCTTTCCTCTGTGGCTTCTGGCTCTGTTTTAATTCCATTATAGTTTTGCTGTGTATACACACTGATGAATTTCACCATTTAATTATGTTGAAAGAATGAAGAAAGATCTTCATATCCTTTATTTTTTATTTTTATTTAGACACCCATTAAATAAATTTGCCTTTTTCCTTAAGTGATATTCATTCATTTGGCAGACAATATTTTATCTGTGTAGTTGAAACATTTTCCTCCATTGCTTTTTGTATTCACTGACATGGGATTTAATTTTCACAGTGTGCCATGTCAATACAATGCGGTTTTTGTTTAAAGTTCTCTCTAATCATATATCTTGAATAATTCAACATTACCAGCAACCTTAGTAGTCTTATTATGCATTTTTTTTCTAGAATATTTATAAATATACTGAGCCACACTGTTCTCAAATAGCGACATTTGTAAATTTTATTGAGAGTGAAAACTTCTTTTGTTTAAACCTTCTATTTCCTAAGTATTAAGTGACCATCTTTTTACACAGCCTACTCTTTGCCTTCAATTTATTTTTCCTTTAAAAGTTTTTGGAGATGAAGACTGTTGTCATATTTTTGAAATTTTAATGCATTGTGACTAGATGACAGGGACAGATATGCTTCTTGATTTCTTTAAAAATACCCATACCTTTTTGAAGTAAGAATTTCAGACTCAAAATTCTTGTAGTCCTTTCCCCTTTGTATGCTGTGTACAGTTATATGTCTGTAATTTTCATCTCTAATCAAACACAGGTTGACCTGCTGTAGTTTCTCCACTGATAAAGTCCTTTTTTAAATATGTGCTATTAAATACAATAATTTTCACTTTCTGCCGAGGCTGGTTTAAACAGATATGTTGTTGACACTCGTATTTGAGTCCCTTTAGTGCCTTACTTGGGTAAATGGCATTTGGCCAAGTTGTTAATTCTATTAATTTATTCTAAATTAATGCTGATACCTAGATTTGATTTGGAATTATCCTCCTGGTTTATCCATATAAATAATGCCTTCAGTATGAAAGTATTCCACAGTCAACAATATTGTGAAAAAAATAATGTAATCTTCTGGTTTTGATTTACCTTCCTATATTCTATTTCTATTTCATCTTATCTAATGGCTGCACCCACTCATTGGAAGATTTCCTGATTTTGAAGCACTTAAGAGTTTTTTTTTTTTGTGTTTTTATTTCTTACCATTTTGGCAGACTTTGGTCAATATTTCTTGAAATGTCTTACTATGATTCTATATTTAACTTCCTAGATATGTGAGCTGGCATAGGCAGGTTGCAGGAAAAAACCTTGAAACCACAGATGAAATTCAATGAGGAAATTTTCATTTCCTCACCAGCTGGGGGATCCCCAAAGCAGTACCCAGGCAGTCACACAAGTGAAATCAATAGGCAGATCTCAGCCCGTGTTAGAGGATCACCATGTCTGCTATTTTCAGCTGTGTTTCAGGGATTTTAGCAGGCCTAATTTACCACTGTGTTTTGGTCTTTCCCACAATAGGACAGGAATCTTAACCATATTAAATAGTGTGTCCCTAAGTCCATCACAAGCCTAGGATAGATAAACACAGATATAAAAGAGTTAATTTACATTAGATATAAAGATGAAGTTTTTTCAGTTAGGTTGGTGAAAGACTGGTGGCTCAGAGAGGTGGAAGTTACTCTATTCCTGGAAACATTCAAGGTCAGGATGGCCTGGGCTCTGGACAACTTGATCTAGACATTGCTGCTCATTGCAGGGAGTTGGATTAGATGATCTTTAGAGGTCTTTTCCAAAGCTAATTATTCTATGATTCTATGTTCTACTTATCAATCACACAAGGCTAAGCAAAAATTAGTGCGTATATATTAATATATGTTTTTCAATACCTCAGCTGCAGATCACATGAATGTGTTTAGTCTTTCTCAACTTTCCCTTATTTTCCAGCTCTAGAGTCCCTGTCTAATTTTTCATTTGCCTAAAACTTTCACTCCTTACTTAGAATAGCTGTCTTTTCTTTCCTGTTGAAACATAATGGGTTTTGAACAGCTTTTGATAGCTACTATATATCTACTCTGAACTTCCAATATTTAATTTTCACAGTACTTTCATTTTGTCTGCAAGCTAGCATTAATCTTTCAGGTATTCCTTTTAATTTTCTTGCTCAGTTTAATTTACATATTTTTTTAAAATAGAAGTTACTAAGAATTTTTGACTTGGATTTTTTTTAGTGGATGTTTTTGTTTGTTTGCTTAAAGATATAAAATTTTAGTTCATGGTCTGTATTAAATATAGCTTTCCACCCACTGAAGGACTAAATCAAGAGTAATTTCTCCTCTGTTGTTTCAGTAAATACATTCAAATTTTTTTTCTACTAAGAGTTACATTGTCTACATCTTGAAATTAAGGATGTCAAAAGTAAGTCATATTCTAATTCAACATGAACTTCAAAAAAATCAGCAAATTAAAGGATTGTTTGACTGAACAAGGAATACAGTTTTTTAAAAAGGAGAATTCTGCTATATGTTCCCCAAATTTATGAAAAATGCAAAATGCAAGTAACCTTAGCAATAACTAAATAATGAATTAAGGAGAAAGAAGCATGTCAGTTCTTAACAAGAAAGTGCTTGGATTCCAGAAAAACACTGAAAGTCAAATCCAGTGGCTTCATAGGAATATATTACAAGTAAGGATGTTTTTGAGTGTCTGTCTAATATGGTTGGAGTGACTGTGGAACATTAGAGAGCCCAAATGAGATATGAGGCATATAAATGTAAGAATTCATGAATGTATAGCAGTTTGCCCCTTCATTTTTCCATACTTGTTCCCTCCCTATGCATCATCATTCTTTCCTTTCCCTCACTTTGTTCCATGCCCATACATCTCACAAAACATTTGAAATAGTTCCTTAAAACATCCCATAGTAAATTTTACACTGTCCCAAGAATTCTCTCTGCTCCATGCAAGAACTCTCTTGCCCCTGCCTGCCACAGTAAAATCTATAGCAATTTAGGTCATAAACTGTCTTACTTTACAGGGCATCCTGGAAATTTAGGGTTTTTTCTACTGAATCAACTTAGTGGGTTTTGCAGTGGGAACAACAGCCTAATTGTGCTGCTTTGTTGGTTTTAGGACAATTCAGGATTGTCTTGTTTCTGTTGATTTCCCAGCAGGAGGTTTCAAGTCCCCATAAGAGTTTCATCTAGTTATTTTAAGATGAGTCTGCCCATAGTCCCTTGCCTTGACTGGTTTTCTGTGTTAAACTCCCCTGACTGTTATCCTCATTGTTCATTCTAATCCCTGAAACACTTGTTTGCCCTCATCCTGGTAGCAAAGTTCCCTTTACCTTAATGTGACAAATACATCTTGTCCCTCACTAGTACTCCTTATGCTTCTAAGAGTGATCCATGCTCATAAATTCTGAATTCCTGCACCACCAGCTGTACCAGTTAAATTACAGGACGGATCCAGTCCTGTCTGGAATTTTCCCCTCCACCTGTCTCCTGATGCCAGAAGTCAAAAGCTTCCAAGAGCTTCCGTCCTTGGAGTATCATTCTTCCACTTGTTCAACTATAGCCTCTTGCTGTCCTTGCTCTCTCCTTGCTCTGCTGCAATGAGCTGTTCAAGTTCTTGGGTGTCTGTGAAGACCCTGTCAGGGCCCTGGTGCTACCCAGCGGGCTCAGCTCCTCCACCTGGTGCCTCAGACCTGGGCCATGGGCTGGCTTGCACAGACCTTGACAACTTTGCCCCAGCCGCTTGGAAGCCCAGAGAAGAAGCAGCTAGGCAATATAACAGAATTGTGTGAGTGGAGTCCACAATGTGACAAAACACAGCACTGAAGTAATATATCTTGTCTCCAACTTTCTTTGTTATTTTACTTCATCTATTTAATTTCCCTTACACTTCCATATATATAACATGGAATTTCCTTTCTGGAAGGGTATAGTCAGAAAGTATCTCTCGCCAAATTTCCACTTTCCATAAATGATCATTTTTCTATAATTTATGAAGACTTTTATTTCAAAATGTACAGTGCTGTAGAGAAAACAGATGTAATATGTACATAAAACTTGCATATTTATATTGACAAATTTTGCCAAATTGAATATTTTAAAAATATTTTGTTCCAACTTGGTTGTAAATCAAAAAATGCATTTTAATTGACTCCTATAATAAAAAAGTGATCAATTAAATTCTTTATTTTTAAATGTTTCTGTTTAGAACTGAGTAATACTGAGCTTTTTTCTGTAACTGAAATTTTGATAGACTAATTCTTCAGAATGCATCACTGAGCACAGAATGGAGGGGCCTTTGTCACTGGGTTACAGCCTAGAACCATGAGTTACGTCTTCATTTTGTTTCTCTCCAGTGGGCTGACTTGTCAACATATCTCTATCATATCACTGAATCTCAGCAGCATCTCTTTGGTATCCGAGATAATTTACTGTTTAGAAAAGGAACTTAAACTACAGTCAATAGTAAAAGGAGTGAATATTTGAAATAAAACTACCTAGACCATATAGAAATTGAATTGTACAGGTAGGAATTTAGCAAAGACATGCATTCTCTTGTGGAAACTGTGTCAGTAGAACATACAATAATTCAAGCATCAATTTTACTTTTTTTCTGTTCTAAGTAGGGGAAACTATCACAGGGTGGGTAAGTATATTACCAAGTATATATTTTATTTTAAAAAACCCACGCACAATCCTTTGTTTTATTTATTTGCCTTTAGGGCTTTTTCCTCAAGGATTATTACTGAGTACTTCTTGGCAAGAGAAATATGAAAATAAATTGATTCTGAAATGGTAATTTACTCCTTTACTATCAGAACTGTTCTATTTTAATTTATTGATAGGAAACATTATAATAATTATTAGATATGCAGAATGCAAATCTAATGCATTTTGTAGTCAAATGGCAGGTATCCTGGAGGCAAAATTCTTATCATGCATACACTGTATATCATGTGTTTGCTTCAGTCTTTTGGGACTCCTCCTGGGTATACAACCCAGCTGAAAAATGTAATAGGGATTTCATTTCGTAGCTGTCACTGGGGAGTAAAATATGTGGCTGACTGAATAATATTTACATGGAGTATTGGTTTTGTATGCTACAAGTCTTTGAACTTATCAAGTGAAAGCTTAATCAAGGACTTTAATAATGTTTGTTAAGACATGTCCAGATGCTATTGCATTTGAAAAGACAGAAAGAGAGAGAGTCTCAAGTATATTACATTTAAGACTTCTTGCTGGGATTAAAAATGAAGCATCTTCAAAAAAAATGTAGATGATCATAGAGAAAAATTAATTTACAAGACTTCTAAGCTCTGACTAGTCATATATCAGGACTACTTTGAAATGTTTAGTATTTTTAATTACATGTGTTAGATGCTTTGCATATCAGAAATAAACATTCTAACTTATAATGAGATAAGGTTTTATACCTACATTGCAGGCAATTTTGATTTTTTTTTGTTTTGAGTGTGCAGGGGAATTCAGCAGGAGGGGAGGCTTGTAGTGTTTTCAATAAACAACAATGTATGAAAAAACATCAAAGATGGGGGGAAATGTTAACATGGACGAGGACTGGAATATCACATAGGAAGCAACAATTGATCTTGAAGATACTGAAGTAGGGCAATATGCAAGGATACACTGACAAAGACAGATATGAAATAAATTTCAGCTATAAGATGGCAGCTTATCTGGTGGCAAATAAAAAGAGAATATATTGGCTACATTATTAATCACAATAGAAATCAGATTAGAACAGAAATGATACGGTCAAAGATTCAGCTGAAGTATATCCAACAGAAAAAAGTGAAATTGTGGTTTCTCAACCACAGTGAGACTGTTTCCATAAAATACTGGGATGCAGTAAGTGCAGTAAAAGCTGTCTGAAGTTAAGCAGTTACAAAGATGGAGAATGAGAAGAAAGAAGATTTTTGTAAATCAAAGAAAGCTATAGAAATTATTCATTTCTATGTTAGGAGATAATAGCAAGTGTTAGATAAGAAAGATATACAATTATAATAAAGTGAAAATTTGTAAAACTATCATGACAGAAAATATTTATTAAGTTCTCTGATAGAAGAAAGTATTTTTAAAAGGTTCTGGACAGCACTTCTACTTTTTATAATGTTTAGCTTTTGTACACATACTTTACCTTAATTTATCCAAACTATATTCTTTGCTTTAACAGCTAACAGGATGATTAATTAAATATTTAGCTGATATTTCTAATATTAATTTAATATATAATTTGCAACAAACTTGTGTGTCAAGTGAGCTTTTGAGCTCTACTTCTTTTGTTCCAGTGACCATTGGGCTTTGACAGAACAAAGTACAAACTCTGTCTTTTGTCTAATGTCTTGTATTTAGTGTATTCCAAGACCACAAAGAATACATACGTGCAAACAGGATAACAACTTTTTCTACAGGCTGAGGCTATTGACACCAAGTCAAATTATTCTTTTTTTAGGGTTGCATCTAGAAATCATTTATCTGTACCAGATAACTTGCTCTGAGTGCTGCCACATGTATGTACCAATGGTTTCCACAGATGGTCTTCTTAAGGTAGTCTCATCCAGATAACTGAAAAAACAACTTCATGTTCCCCTTGTGAAAGGACTACAGTGTGAGGAAAAAAAAAAATCACAGTTCTGCCCTTCCCTCCTTCTTTTATCTATCCAGCTACTGCTTTGCCATCTTTTTAAAAAATCATTGCCTATCTGTTTAGAGGGGTGCCAATTATCCCATCACACCACACCTACATATACACACATTCACAAACTACAGATACGGTATTGTGTGAACTCACGCACACAGGGAAACAAAACCTTCAAGCTTCAGATCCTAGGCCAATCACTAACTAGAGAAAAAAATAAGGAAATATTTCTTTCTGTATAGCAGATCAGAAGTTTGCCTCAGAAACTTTTAAGTATGAATTCTATGAAATTGTTACAGTCAGTTTTAGGACAGTGAACCCAGATGGCCCGATCCAGTATGATAATACCTGAATTTTAATGCTGCCCAGCTTGAGGAAAACCATAAAATACAGTCTGAGGTAGAATCCTGTAATGCAACTGCCCTTGAAGTAGGAGGATAGCAACATGGCAAACAATCTGTTACCAGCCTTTATAGCTAACAAACAGAGATATTTGATTGCCACTTACTGAATAAAAGAGTGTCTTTCCTTAACTTTTTTAATTAGCATATTTTTCTGAAGCTTCTTACAGTAGGACAAATTCAAAAGAATTCATAACATTTCACAGTGACTTAACTTTTTCCTCTTTCTTAAACTGGTTCCTCTGCAAGTTTTAGAAGAGTTTGAGACTGACAGGTTTTTTAAATTATTTTTTGTATCCCTTTTGCTATATATGTGAAATCATGAAAAACACAGCTTTTTTTCCCTCTGGTATGTGTAGGACGATAGTTACAGTTAAAGTGCATGCTGGTATTACATTTTAGGAATTATTTGGTTTCAACCAAGGAGAGGTAACTTTACCAAGTAGAGGTAACTTTATAACCTACATTAAAAGCCTACATTTTTCTTCATCATGCTTTGGCATGCACATTCTACTCTGCCCTGAAACTAGTATGATAAAACTGATTATGATGTTGGTTACTCAAATACTTACTATAGCTTACAGATTGGAAAAGCAAGAAAATTCCTTTTTTTGTAATCCATAGAGACACTGAATGATACTTGATGTAATGCAAAATGGACAAGATACTTGAAAATAATCACTTAATGGAAAATGCTCATCACTAATCCCCTGGAAAGTTCCAGTTATTCACCTTTTGTAGATTGTGGTTATTATCCAAATATACGTGGGATGAAGAACTACGAATTGTAAAACCAGCTTTTCAGGCTGTACATTTACTGAATAGGACCTTCCCACAGAAGTGTTCTCATTAAATTCTGTGAGACTGTAGGTTAGTATTCCAACAAACAATGAAAGAGTTTTTTGTTTGCAACTTAGCTTGAAAGGACATCTTTTGTCAAAGAAGATAATTTACAGAATAGTTTAGTGAATACTAAAGTTAAGAATGGTTTAAACAGCATCCTGTACTTAACATGTTCAAATAAAACCCAATAAGCTATATGTAAAATATAACCTGTGCCACCTGTGTAATAACATTTTCATATATCCATTAATTATATACTGACCATTTTTACTCAAGTTTTCAATACTAAAGAAGTGACTACCTACATTTTTACTTGTGTCATACATTGGCAAATAGAAGGAAAAAAACAAACTTAACAGGCTTTATTTTCCCGATAAATTGTATTTGTTTCATAAAAGGTACAGTATTTCTCTGAGATATTTTGGACTTTCATTACTCTCAATAACAAAATAAGATGAAAATAAGTAGGAAAACCTTCAAAATACTTATCTAAACAAACTCTAAAATCTTAATTAATTTTAATGTTTCTACCTAAAGTGATGTGGGAATGACAGGTAGATTAGACAAAAATGTCCACAGTGTTCACTGGAAAGTTTCATTTACTGAATAGAAGACTTTGTGGATTTTATACCATAGCTTGAGTATATTCTGTTTTTTTTTTTAATTTATCTTAATAAAAACTTATCCTTCCAATGTAGTGGTAAATAGGTTAAATTTGTATTAATTCAGTATATGTTGACAGACAAGATTTCTTGCTAAGATTCTAATAAATGCAACTATTTATTTTTCAGTATTATTTCACTTGATAATAAAGAAAATATTACAGTGGTGATGAAAGAAGTGACAAGAGAATGGGCTTATCCGATTACTCGCTTTTTCCTGTCATATGTAAATATATGACAAAGTTTTGTTAAAAATGCTTGAGGGGAATTGAATGTGTTTTGCTGACTTTCCCTAGGCTGTGAAGCTTTGTTTAGGGGGTTTTTAAATGGATAATTTTATCTGGAAAATTGGTGGGTGCCAATTCCTGAGTACCTAAAATTATAAAACTGATTATGCCAACCAATGTCCATACTGTGATTCAGATGTTCAGCCTTTGGCTCTACAGTGTCTGAGTTGGGTTTCACTTTTAATGGACAGAAGGTAATAAGCATTTTTATCCTGTTATAAAAGCTGCTCAGAACAGGTCAGACCCATTGTTCCTTGGAAATGTCTGTTTCTGTAACCCAGAATGGTTAAGTGAGAAGTAGGAATTCACATTACAGATACCTTAAATCAGACTTGCCTTAGTGAGCATGGCAGACACTAAGCAATGCCAGTCCTACCTATTCTACCTCTGAGTGATCAATAAGCAGGCTGTAAGGGTGTCCTACTGCTAACCTAGCCTTTAAAATGGCCTCTTGTCAGAAGCTTTCATTTCCAAAAATATATGAAAGAAAGAAAGATGAAACCATGCTTCCAATGAGAAATCATTAAATGTCTCACCCAAGATATTACTGAGGGATTTTATTATTATTATTATTGTTTTAGTTGCATTTTTATTGTATTTATGTATTTGTACTTTGTTAACTTAAACAAAGACAGTGAATTATCACACGTTCCATGACAAGTAGAACTGAAACTAAAATATTTGTGTTGAGCAGCACATGAATCTTCTCCGAGCCTTGTGATCTTCTGCAAACACTGCTTTTATGTGTTCACAGTCTGAAATAATAGAGAGGGTTTTTACTCCATCCAACAGAGTGGAATTCCTTTTAACGTGAAATTGCACATGTATGTTGCATGTCATTAAGAATGGTTTGGAGTGATTCAGGGTACCTTTAAAAATATTTGAAAGCCAGCATGGAGTGGTATTGACAGTGTATTTGATGCAGCCTTCTGGATAAGGAATTTGGCTCCATTACCTCTTAAACTATGTCTAAATAATGGCTTTTAAGAGTTTTTTGGAACAGATAGAAATAGAGTCAGCTTGCAATAATATAACATAGGTGATCAGAATCAAGTGGAACTTCCCTGGTTTTCTTTTATTTAATCCTGTGTATCCCTTTAAATAAAATCTATTAACCTCAAACTTTGTTTCCCCTTTTATTGTTTGCATCTAATTGCAGCTCATCTTCAGTGTCTGTTCTTCACTGATTCCTGAGACAGGTTATGGCAGCTATTTTTTTAAACTCACCTGCTTTCAGTTTAGTTATTATGAGCCTTGGTAGTGCTTGTAGAAAACCTGGTTGAGTACTATAATTTTAAGTTTTAATTGATTTAAATGTCTCCAAATTTCGACTGAAGGAAGATATGAAGTTGTTAGCTCTTGATGATATGTGTGACCTATAATTCAACAGGATGCATATCATGTGCATCTTTCACTACAAATATTGTAGGATATTATACAAACTGAATTCAAAGGCTCCCTTGCCATGTTCTTATCAAAGATGGATCACAAAGCACCTCTGACTTATTACTTCACTAAATTATGTATTTGGAGAGAAAATGTCTCTTGCAGGGGATGACAACCTGAAGGATGACGTAGATCTCCATAGGAGCAATTAAAGACACAAAATACTCTGAAGAATTCCCTTCTCTGTATCTAACTCTGCCTCTACAAACTTATAGCTGGGGTCTTTAAAAGTTTATAATCTCAATTCTTCTTCAAGTACATTGCTGAGGAAATGTGATAACTTACAGAAAGAATCTTACAGTTTCTCCAGGTATCTCTCAAAGGTAAAATAAAAGCAGGCACAGCATCTTTATTTAAATTACTGGATTTTATTTTCATTCTTTGTTAAAAAAAAAAAACCCAAAACTAAACCAAACATAATTTTGGATGTCAGCTTAGTCTCTTGTGGCTCTTTCTGTGCTTACTACCAATGATAGATCATTAAGTTGTTCCCATGCTCCCACCTGCAGAATAATTAAGTTTTGGAATAGGAGAATGTAAGATACAGCAAGTATAAAATGGCTATCATTGATTTGAGCCTAAAATAGGTAAACAAACAGACTCTCTAAAACGATCAACCTTTCCAACTCCCTCTTTTTAAGACAGATCCATCTCATTGGACTTCTACACAAATGCCAAACTATCTACATTACCAACAGGTATTTTTATCTTTACCTTTACTTGACATACACTCTCCAATGGTTGTGAAATGCTGAATTTTATCAAATACCTAATAAAACCTTGGTCTTTCAATTGACTTCTAGTCTATGCCTTTCATCATTACAAATGGATTATGCATTTTATGGGTTTAAATTTGTTTGATTGGTTGATTTTTTGTTCATATATTTTAACTGGAAGAGAAACTCTTTGAATTTCTAGCTAAGTTGCCTTGTACAGCAAGCCTAAACAAATTTAAGTGAAATACAACAACTGTGTTTTTGTTAAAAATACTAGAGTGCAAGCAGTGAAGTAACTAATCAAATTTTCAAATATGTATGCTATGTCCAGCTTTAAATGAGGGTCTATATTTTGGGATATTATATCAGCAATGAAGTTATACATTTTTTACAGTAATTTATGGATCAAGCTAAACTGAACCATAAAATTTCACTGATATTCACAGGGAAAACATAATCTAACAGAAAAACCTGTTAGCATTCACTCTAGGTATTGGCTATGTCTGAGTATACTTGAAACCATGAATCATGAAATCACAGTTAAGAGATATATATTTTGATTGTGATTGTTCAAGTAGAATTAAGGATTCTTTCCATCATTAAAATGACCAGTTGGATTTCCAATACAATTAAGTGTTGGGGTGTTTTTTTTGCAAACCTCCAAGATGGTACACCTGCACTAATTAAAGTAGTCCTACACTAAGAGAAGTAGGAGAAATAATGAATATCACTACACTGTGATATTCATTAAATGCAGATTATATCAATACTCAAGAGCAGTCTTTAAAAATATTGAGAAATAGAATGGTGTTAAGAAGAAGGAGAGAGAGTGTGAGAGACATGAAAATTAAAACTTGTGAGTCTCACAGACTACCTAGAGGAGTGATGACAGTGAATCACCAGGGGATGGAGGGCAGAGGGGTCAGGGAAGAGAACTTCTGATAGAAGAGAATAGAACCAGAAAAGAACTTCTGATAAATATTTGAGGTGAAATACAGTCCTTTGTATGTGTACTAGTGTTTGTTCTATTTGAACATCTAAATGCCCACAGAGGGAAAGCAGAAAAAGTTTTGAACCTGCCCAGCAAATCATGTTTGATTTGGATCTATGTATGAATGAGTCTTTGAAGATTCTATTTCTATCCTCCAATTAGCTGAATATAGTAAAACCAATAAGAAATTCACAATTTAATTTATTATTATAAAATTTCAGATACCAGCAAAGCTGACATTAGCAACAGCTGTGATCTATGGAACATTTTAAAAGAAAGTCCATGGAATAGACAGAAGGTCATTTTATTCTAAGCGACAGTAGAAATTTAGATGAGACATCAAGGCATTGTCCCAAAGAACAGTGGTACTTTTGTCATAACTGCTTTTAAAAATAGCTCTAGAAAGTGTCCTTTATTTAATAGTGCTGCACTATTCATCTTCCCTGCAGTGACTGAATGATGACCCTTGCAAATGTAGTAATTAAACTTTTGAGTTGCAAAGAGGGCCTCTGACAGTCTCAAAAGGAAAATTACAAATTAGAACTCTGATAGACCAACCCTCTGAAAAAAAGAAGTCTATTTCCCCAAGTCATTTTAACTCCAATTAAATCTTGACAGATAGAGGTGTGGTAAAAAAAAAAAGCCTCTCCAAGCAAGTTCAACATGGATCATGGATTGTAGGCTGGTATATATCTGCATTTTTTATCACTAATCATCCAAGGTGTAGTACAGATGAAATCACATCTGTGCCCATTCATCCTTCAACTTTCTGCAGAGATGTTCTCATTGGACTATTATACACCCATGCAAGACTTACACTTAAGCTATATTTTAAACACCTGAATTAGAACTTCTGTCCTAGGATACAAAATAATATTTTGAGGGACAGATAAGCCTATCTTACGTCACTTTTTTACTTACCATTTATTAGCTATTGCTGTCATATTCTTTTAAAGCAAATTTAATTAAAAAAATCAGTTAAATTCGACTTTACGTAAAGGCTTCAACTCAACTGCCTTGTTGAGGTAGATAACAGTAATACACAATAAAAAAATAATTAGGTTATAATTCTTGATGAGGTGAAATTACAATTAATTAATTTAAAATTAAAGTATTGACCTTGAGTGACAATAATCACACTAGAACTAATGGTTAATTGAAGGTAAAATTTAATGTATTGTACTACAGATTTTCAAAACACTGTGGGCTTTAGGGTGGTGACTTTCCTCCTTTACTCAATAACATGGGCTTGGTGATTACTTTTAAGAGCTGGCCAAATATAATCTCACAGATTCAGATACAGGAGTTAAAAATGTTGTTCTTCATCTATCAGCTAGTTTGTATTGCAATGTTCTGGAAATGTTCATATGATTTTACTTCTGAACTATAAAACCATACATATAGATGACAGCATTGAGTAACATACAGTGGCTTCAAAAGCCTTTTTTTCTAGATCCAAGTCAGAACAACAATTATTTACATAGCCTTATCTTGGTGACTTTCATGTTGTTACCAAGGTCAACACATATTGACTCTCATGAGCCACAGGAAAACATTCAAATAAATAAAATAGTAGGAATTAAAAAATGTGTCATAACCCAAAATTTGTTGCATATATGTTATGATGATAACCTGTATGTTATGATGATTTTCTCCAATCTGTGTCTGTACAGTGTGTGAAACATGGTCAGCAGGTGGAAGGAGGTGATTTTCCCCCTCTCTTCTTGTTACACCTCACCTGGAGCTCCACATCCAGCTCTAGGGACCACAAATTAGGAAAGACAGACCTGCTGGAGTGTACCCAGAGAAGGGACATGGAGATGATCACAGGGCAGAGCCACCTCTCCTATGAATTGAGACTGAGAGGGGTGAGGTTGTTCAGCATGGTAAAGACTCCAGGTAGACCTTCTATCAGTCTGCCTGAAGGGAGCCTACAAGAAAGCTGGAGAGGGACTTCTTACAGGGCATGTAGTAATACAACAAGTAGGAATGGCTTTAAACAGGAAACTACAGGTTTAGATTACGTTTGAAGAAGAAGATCTTTACTGAGAGGTGAGGCACTGAGACAGGTTGCCCAGAGAAGTGTGGATGTTTTATCCCTTTAAGTGTCCAAGGCCAAGTGGGATGGGTCTTTGAGCAACCTGATTTAGTGGAAGGTGTCCCTATCCATGGCATGGGAGAGGGAGTTGGAGGTAGATGATATTTAAGCCCAAAACATTCTATGGTTCTGTGACTAATGATTCTATTTGAGGGGTTAATATTATGCTCTAGGAGTATATTCACTTACTTACTTCAGGGTGCTGTTAATGAGGAGTTTTAAATTTTATTTTGTGGCCAATATTTTTCATCTTTTTTGCATTAATGCCTTAGGTTAAAGTAAGTCAGGTTCAGTGACTGATGCTGTGAATTTTTGTGAAAATAAACACTGGAAAAAGAGCCATTTTTATTTTTTCTCTCAGCAATATTTTTTTTTAAATTGCATCCTCAAGTGAGATTCAAAGCTTCCTCTCATTTAAAATAACATTAATCTTGATACTATAAGAAAGCAATCATATGGATATTTGCACTGAGAATCTGTAGAGTGTTTGTAAGACAAGTATATTTTTATTAATTGTTAAGGAGCTTTATGGTTTCATGAATCAGCTGATACCCCCACAGTTCACCTTATTCTGCAAGTAGTTGCATTGATTTCATTAAAACTCAATAATCCATTGAGCCTCTTTTTGATGAACAGAACACTGTTCAAGTCCCCTGTTGTACAACAACATACATCCACTGGATTTAGTAAAATTGCACTGCTTTAGACCAGCTGAAGACCTGGCACATAAATCATGCACAAATGTTATTCCAGTACACTGGGAAATCAGTAGGCCTGTTTAGAAAGTAAAAATCATCTGGAAATTCTGGTACTATTCCAATAAAGCTTAACCATTATAATTATTATTGATGGTATATTGCTTCTCTATTTCCAACAATGAATAAGGATGGCAGAAGAATGTATTAGATTAGATGTTTTGGGATTAAATTCTTTACACATAAAATACCTTCCCCCAATGCTGATGGAGGTTTTCTGCTAATGCTTTGCTAAGATAAAGACCTGATGGGTGGAGATAAAAATAGCCTTGTGCAAGACAGAGCAAGAGGCCAGCCTGACAAAATAAACCTCATTTGTTTGTGTCCCAGCCCCACACTTAGAGTGATAAGCCTTTATATTACCAGCAGGATAGGCCCTGGATCCTGAGCACAGATCCTATTTCCTCTTGCATTGACAATGAGAAAGAAGTCTTCGTAAGAAGTCACCTTCACTTTGATGTATAAAATTTCCTTTATTTTTTTAAGAAAGGAAATGTCTTAGACTGCAAGGATAGTCAATAGGAATGAGCCTTGAAGCCACATTTCAACATTATATCCTGTGCTTAAGGGCTTATATATTTCAAATAAAGCATCTACTACTATTCAAATCACAACAGATCCTCTTCTTCTTGATATTGTCTTTGCCCTGTTCCAGTTTTGATTCTGACCTTCTAATAAAAATAGGACAGGGAAATGTGTTAGTGAGTCTAGAACACTGCTTTCCAGTCTCTGTTGAAACATCAGATGTAAATGTTGATTCAGAAGGAACTCTGGAACTTAGCAAAATGGTTTTTGTAGGGTTTTTTTGTTTTTGGTGTTTTTATTGGGTTTTTTTTGGTTTTTTTTGGTTTTTTTTGACAGGATGAAATAGAACATATCATGTCTAAAAGAAATAATTTGCACTTTATTCTGTTTTGAAAAAAAACTAGCCCTACATTTACTTTACAGATAAATTTCTGGTCATCACCTAGTTGTTGAAATACTTGTTATTTGGTAATTAAAACAACAGCATAATGAATTTAGTTCATTTTACTTAGGAAAAAAGTTTATATAAATTATTTACATATTTTAAGGTCTAAACTCAAGACTTTTTCTTTTAGCTGTACCATTTGATGAAAGTATATGAACCCTTATATTCCTTATATTTTTTGTGTATTGATTTTTCAAAGGTGTGTTTTAGCACTGTCCTAAACATCAGTTTTACAAAAGTTTACAAGCATACATGGATATGAATATACATAGATTCACATGTTTGTCTGTTTGGAGGAAAATATTCTGTTACTTAGGGTGCCATGACTAAGTGCATTTGAAATAAAGCAATTTTATTGTCAATACTCTATTCACTTTTGGCTCAGTTCTGCAGAGATCTGCATGAAGTGCTGAGCATTTACAACACTGTGACTGCCTTACCTGACTTTCACTCAGAGCTAGGATTCAGTTCCGTGCTCAAGGACGCTTAGAGGACTATGTAAAATCCAAATGGAGGTCTGAGTTATGTTATACTCATTAGCATCAGCTGCAAAGAAAAGTGTTCAGGTAATCATGTCAAAAATATGAATTCCCTGTCATGAGGGAATTTGTACATGCAAAACAAGAGAGAATTTTTACTATCCCCTGTTTCTCATAGATCGAAATTCCCTGTAATTACAAACTCTGCATTAATCTATATTAATATATTCACAATGGGTTACTGTGAAGTGTTTATATATATGTATATATATATATGTATTTTTAACACAAATATGGAAACATATCCCATGTGCAAAAATAGACAGTGAGATGAAAAGTGTAGAAGCTGCAGTTCTGCACAAGTGACTCTGATCACTTAATGACTCATAATGGCTCACTGAAAATCAAAGGCATAAAGTAATGAAATGCAGCTCATTGACAGTCACCCACATGAGACAGCCTGTACAATAATCCAATGATATAGCAGTGATATTATGTTACAAGATTTTAAAATCAGAGTGAAGTTTGGACATATGACAGAAAATTCAACATGCAGGAGCCTCTTTCACTATGAGCTCCATCTTAATTAATGGCTGAAAATGATCTTGAAGGTTCTTCTGGAAATGTGTTTGTGGTTTGGTACCTGCTGTGCAATTGCCCACATTGGATAACTTGCATGTTATCTGTTAAAGCTCAATTCCATCTCCAGTTTCAGGCTAAACCCCTACAGCAAAATTCCATACAGCGAGTTAACCTCAGAGCCCTGAGTGGACGGTGTTCTAGAAAAGGATGGCCCCATGTCTTCTTCATATTGTCTTATTTTGCCTATAAACAATCTGCTGAATTTGTAGTCCTGTCTAACTTTGGGCAAGCGATAATACAAGAAGAATGTGCTCTCATGACACACACACAGATAAAATATTTTCCTTTCTTAGCTCAGTAGTAGTGCTACTGAAACAAATGACAGCATCTTTGACATTTGTATTTTTAGGGGACTATTTCTGAATATTCTTGTAAATAAAATGCAAGCACTATAATTTTGAGAAAGCAATTCCTGTTCAAGTGCTCCTCTATGCAAATTGTTTATCTAGAAAACATCAACTCAGCATTTAGGATTTTTAAGTAACTCCACCCTCCTTCAGTTTCCTCATTGTTTACTTAGCACTCATAGGCAATTCTCAGTACTCAAAAATGTATAGACAGGAATGGAAAGGGAAACAAAAAGAAATACGCCTTCAAAAGCATTATTTTTTGGAGCTTCCATCGCATCCCAACATTCTTCCAGCATTCCAGGTTTTTAGCTTCATGTTGATATCAAGGACATCTTATACCTCTTTTTATGCACCTATCTTTCTTTATTGTATCTGGACATTCATATACAACAATAAAATGTGTGTTTTTTGAAAATATTTGGGACTGGAGTTAATTTCTAAAATATTCCTAATATTTTTCAGACAACACTTATAGAAAAATAAGTATTGAAGACTGGATGTAGAATAGCTGTACTGAAATGATATCCACATAAAGATTTAGACATAATAAAAACAGGTTGTTCTATAGAAATATATTCTTCTTGCAAGAACTGTGAAAGCTTAGATTTTAAGTACAAGTATACCACTACTCAGAGTGTGGGATATAATTTGTTAGCAGGATGTTCTGTCATTTTGTCCTGTACCTGACTGAATACTAATGTGGAAGGTATAAGTCTGAATGCAATTAGATTATTAAAATCTCCTTTCCACTGAGCAAAAATTTCATTGGCTGTCTAGTAAATTGGCCTGGGAAGTACATAATGATAGAGATTAAAAATCACCTGTGCAAGCTCTGTTCAAGTGTTCTCATAGTCATATAAATATGAAGTATGAAGTAGAATGAAACACATGGCAGTTCTCATTGTCACAGATTTTAATAAGAACTTTGTGGAGGCAGCTGAAATTTTATCCATAAACTACAATGTAATTTGAGAGGCACAGAATCAAGTCAGAACAAAGTGTACATAGACCACAAAATTATATATTCCAGTCCTGTAATAAGAAAACCAAGGAAATTATTTCCTTTTTAAAATTTTTATTTTTAATAGGAAAATTTTGATATTAGACTGTATTTTATTAGCAGCACTTCTAATTCTCTGTTACTCTTTACTATGTTTCTACTGTTCTGTTATTTGAAGAAACTGCAGGCAATATTTTATGAAATAAAATACATTCCATTGTATGGACTAGAACAGCAAATATGTTCATTTGCTCATGCACCCAGAGCACTTTGTCTGCCTACTAAAAGACTTAATATGATTGCAGAACAACATCCACATTTTAATTACTTCTCTCCTTTGCATGCTGTACTTTAGTTCATAGATTGATATTACTTGTTTGCTAATTTCATAGACTATAATTAAATTAGGAAAAAAGAATCAACAAACCAATAAATCAAACCATAGTGAAGTTTTTTTTCATGGAAGGTACTGGTGTAGCTGAAGAAAACAGTGGTGTGCTATTGCCTTTCTGAAATGCTACCGTATATTTATTAATTATACTTTTGCAATAGACACTACTATGACTGTATAAATCCTTCTGTATATATCCCTGTATGCTCCCGATTTGCTCAGGACAATGTGCAGATGGATTTCCAGTCCTGCCTGACACAAGTCTGCTTCTTTCACCAGAGAAAGCTCTTATATTTTCCATAACACTTTCACAGCATGAGAAATTGCTTTCTGATTGCCATATCCAATGATTACTGTATCAAGGCAGTCATGACATAATAAATGCCCTGCTAACTCTGGGATAACAGTGCTCATTTGAAATATTTCATCATGTCTCTCTCCCATCTGGAAAACAACTTATACATTCCTCTATCTTAACATGGTTTTCTTTTCCTGCTCTAGTTTGATAGGGGCAGGACAATCACAAACTGAAAACTCCCACTAAGAGTATTCAAGCAGTGGCATAAGGGAGATAAAATGTTGATGGGTCATTTCATTTGTCATTTTTCAGTTGCTCATGAAAATATAGCTCTCATATACAGAGGATTGCTTCAAAATCTCTTGACCAAATGCAAACAGGTTTTCACAGGTCAATGAATGTCCCTGCCAAATTTCAGATTTCTAACATTTACCACACTGGTCTTCCACAGCTGCTTCAACACATAAAAAGTATAATGCAAACACTACATTTAACTGCCAGTAATGCTTTTATTTACATTCTACAGATTAAAAAAATGTTGAACCGTTTTTACTCAATAATTTAAGAGACATAAATTGTACCTGCTTATATGACAAATTCAACATGAACCACTCTGAAAAAGACTTCCAGCTTTTCAGATCTTATGATAACCATTTAACCACAAAGCTATTTGCACTGTTAAACGTGGATAGAATTCTAGGCTTTATATATTGTATATTAATATTTCTGTCTTGTTCAAATAGGAGCTGTCTGTTCATGTAGCACAGAGCAGCCAGGCATCAGTGAATGTGCCTTATACCAGCTGTAAGAAGCAGCTAATTACCTGTGCCAGTACCACAGCTGTATCTCCTTGCTAAGGACGAGAAATTATATACTCCCTTTATACAGGAGTTCATTGAGTGCTATGTCATGCACAGTTACATTCCTCTATGATTATCAAAATGTTTGTGGGGGGTAGAGGGGAAATAACAAAATCACTCAATGAACAAAACAAAACAAACAAAAAAACACCCAAACCAACAAAAATGATAGCACACAAAACATTTCCTTGCACTTATCTAGGTATGAATTATTCATGTCTGTGGGGAAACAAAAAGAAAAGAAATTTAAGAGCAGGTCATGCAAATATTTGTCACTATAGAAATTACACTAACCTCTAAGTAAGGTGTTTTTTTCAGGAAAGAATCTTAAAAAAAATACATCTTGTATATATTTAAGAGCATCCCCCTTTGCCAAAACTTACTTAGATTTTTTTTATTATTATTTTTCACTTTTTAATGCAACATTAGGATTCCACTACCTTTAATCTTCCTGTCTTGTATTGTACCAATTAAAAAAAGTATTAAGGTCAGAAATACTCAGTGACCAGGAAGTGCTTCACCTTTCATAACACTCAACCTTTAAAGTTTTATCCTAATTGAAAGTTCCTCTCTTATATAAAGAAGCGGAATTTCATTTTAGCAGTATTTTTGATATTTTCCAGTTCTTCACTCACATGGTCTCTGGGGGCTTCCTGAAACACATGTGCAGTAATAGTGATGAAGGACCTGCAAGAGCAGGAAATTCCTGAGACATTGCCAGGTCTGTCAGAGTCCTAAAGAATACTAAAGATTAAGAATTTGCACTGACCTTGCTGGTACTATGTGAGAGTTATGCAAAAACACACTAAAGGTTAAAATGCTATGCAAAGCAACCACAGTCTAAATAAATAAAAAAGGATAAATTATGATGGCAGCCTAACTACTCTTGGAAGAGACACCCATAGACATTTTGCTTTATTACATTTTCAAAGCTAAATAAGATTAATATTGAATGTGTAGAATAGATCAAAGGTTGAACATGTTTTACTTCTGTCTAGTTTCTTTCCTAAATAGTAAGTGCAGCAAAGAGGTATTTGTTTGCAAAAACTTTTCAGTTATGCTGAAGATATTTGATATGAATATTGGCAGCAAAAGAAGAATGTAAAATTCATGTAGAAATAGGATATCTTAATTTATTCCATGATCATTGAGGAAAATTTACTAGGTACATCTCATCTTCTCTTAAAACCAGTATTGTTCTCCATATTTTATTTGGTTTGTGACTACAATCAAATTGAGGCTAGAGAGCTGTTAATTTAGTTCTGAAATAAATACAGGGATTTGGTCTACTGGATAGTTCTCTGACTTTGAATGACTACATCAACCCACTGACTAGTTCTCTATTGTCTCCAATGGAGATTTAAGCATCTGGCTCAGCAAGACACCTAGATCACAGACATCTCAGTGTGTTTGGAGCTGCCTCACAGTTCTGAATCACAGCTCAAAAAATCTTCACATGCAGCTGGCTGAGAACCTCTGGCCAGGAAGTAGTGATATTTTCTGTGACTTACCTTTAGGTCCATAAAGCTGATTTTTTAATCTTTATAGAGATGAATAATACTAAAGCTTCAGTATCCAGTGATATTTGAGCTGATGGATAACACCCAAAATAAAGATTATCAGTGTGCATATGACTTTCAGCCTCAGCCTTCACTGGCAAATTTCAATTAATATGAGCTGTGGCAGAAATTTCTCATTATCCTAAGTACATCCTTTCTGATATCTTAGCTTGCCTTCAGAAAGCCCATTGATCTTTCTTCCTGGGATACAATAGACTGTGATCTCTAATTTATTCAAACATTTTCCATACAAACCTAAAGAGATCACAGTACTGGAAACCGTGATAAAAACAGAATAAGAACATGCAAGTGAATATAAGGATAAAAATAAAATAACTTTTCCCGTTATAATATTTTGAATGCTGATTTATTAATAAGTGTAGTATTTATGAAAAAGGTAGAACAATACCTGGTTGAAATAGACTGTCTTCAGTTTTATTATGCTAAACATAAAAAACAGTATAAACAGATGTTTCAACTACTGTAACCAAATTTTTTTGGTGCATCTTTTTATCTAGGAGGAACTACCATCAATGGCATCTTAAGGATGTTTCCAAAGAGATACTATCACCTTCTATAAAGCCCTGGACACTTCATGTGTCGGGCTAAAGTGAGGTTCTTTTCCTCTGAGTAGACACATGGAAGAAATACAGACCAGGTATTCTCAAGAGGTAAAACCACACAAAAGTTTACTGACAAAGTGTAAAAATCAAGGCATTTTGTCCTGAAATTTAGTCAACTTCATGATTCCCTCACTTTTCTCATTGTGAAGTTAGAGTAATGTCAAGTTTAGGGGTTATTTTCTGGGTAATAGTTTCTGATTCTCTTTATCATGAAGTAGAAGGCAAGACTGGCCTATGGAAAGCCCAATGAATATGCCATAAATTTTGAAGATGCTTACATCAAGTTTAGAAACAAAAGTTATGATAGTCTTTTGTTGATTGTTTTATAATGAAATTAGACCCTAACTATTAGAAAAAAAAATATAACCCTACAGTCCAAAAGCCCCATTACTATTGGTATATATATTTATGTTGTGTAACTTATTATCATTATTATGTGCAAACTATTATTGTCATCTATGAATTCTACAGAATAGTTGAAATACATGCAATGTAAGTACAGACATGCTAGATCTACTGGATTAATCTATGCTATGGAAGTGATCTCCAGGGAGCAGCTTCTTGCTTCGAAGTGTAGTGCTGCAGGATGGCTCATGCCTGTATTTTTCTGGAGAGACCAACTCTCAACAGCAGAGTGATGGTATTTGCACTGCCTAGAGCTTGTCAAGGTCCACTTTTGTCTCCATGTTGTATCTTTGTAGCCCTAGGGCTTAATTACTGTTTTTATTACATGTGCATAATGGGACTTTGAATCAGTAAAAAGTTTCTCAAACAACGTGAGGAACTTAATTTAGTTAAATGAAATTATGTCTTTACAGCATTAAATTCAAAATCTATATAGTGTTTCCCATGGTATGACATGAGAGTGTTAACAGGGATGTTACAGTGTGCACAATTTACTAAGTGTGGCATTATCTACTGCAGGCAAAAGTCAGTATCATGTAGTCTTTGAAATTTGCTTTTGGACGTAGCCTCTGCTGTGAAGTATACAGCAGAATTACATCCAAGCTTGTCTTAGAGGGAACTAGAAGTTTCTGTAAGAAGAGAGCTTGTGAGTAAATTAAAAATTAAGCCATATGGATAATTAAGAGACAAAGACTCAGGGGACCTAATTTTCTTCAGTCTATACTGCAGTGATGCCTCTCTTTAAGCTGAAATGTTTATAACACAACTCTTATCAGGACTTACAGTTGGATAGAGCTGGAGTAATAAAGTTCAGGGAAAATGCAACCAAAGTGAAAAAAAATTAACAGATTTAATATACATTCTAATTTTTTTAACCATAGAAGATGATAATAAAATAGGTATCATAATACTGGGTTTAAATGACAAAAAAAAAAAAACCCAGAACAAAACACCCCAGCTTGATAGAATAATGAGGATTAAATTATATTGGTTACACGTTACTATTCTAATAACGTGCTTCAGGAAGAAGTCCCTGTTTCCCTTCTAGAAGACCCACAGAGATGCACGTATTTATATCTAGCATTTGGTATTGTCCATGACACACTGCTTAGTGTATAATCTCAGTACCACTAAGTTGTTTGTACCTATTTGTTCAGAGATTGATCCATCAGTGCATGGTGTGCATCACCCTTGTTTGCTCCTGCTCACAGCATGACTATGGAAGATTTCACCAAGTGGGAATGGAGACTTTAATTTTGTGTAATGATTAAAGAGGCAAAGAAATCCCCCTGTGGGAAGCTGTTCTTCCAGTCCTGTTAGATAGATAGGAAGAATCACATAGTTTTTACTTCATGCCTTCTCCCTAGACTAAGTTTGGAGTAGCTCAAAACACTTTGCAAGAGATGTTCTGCTCTCTTAGCCCTCTGGGGCCTTCTTTTAGCTGAAACATTTTGCAATACTAGAAGGATTGTTCTTTTAAGGCTACGTTCTTCATAATGTGGCACACTTAATTATATTATTTTGGTTGTCTCACATATACATTTAGGCTTCTAAGTCAAGATACCAAAGTGCCAGCAAACAATCATGGCCTGGAAGAAGATGACTTGGCCTGATTAGTGTACACTGGAGAGGTTTCTGTAGGGAAATTACTGGTGAACCATAGTCATGCAGGTTTCGTAGGGAGAGGCTTGTTTTCTCTCCTCCTAAACAAACTGCATTCCAGAAGAGACCTCATAAACTCAGAGAAGATCAACTGAGGTCCATAAGCTCAAGTACACTGACACCATTTCCAGTACATTGGCACAAATTGGAACTGTTTCCAAATTATACATTGGCTACATAGCTGATGAATTTACATAACTCAAGGTTTTTAAATACATCTTCAGTAAATACCTGTCAAGAATGGTTTTATTAGAGTTGATCCTGACAGAAAATGGCTGACCTTCTGTAATCCTATCCTGCCCTGTTTTTATGATCCTATGATTAAATGTATAAATAACCTCAGGAGCAAGAAGCTTAAATTTAGATCACAGCAGGGTTTTTTTTATGCCCAAATAACTTCAAAAATAAGGTAGCAGACCACTTTCAAAGGTCACTCACCATTCCAGTATTTGTAGCCTTTTACAAAATCAAGCTCCAGGTGTATGACTTAATGTTTCTATGAAAAACTTAGGTTTGTCAAGTACTTCAACATTTGCAGGAGGCAGAACATTAGCACTACTTTGGACATTGACTCTGAAATTCTGCTTAATTTACACTTCAAACATAAAAGCTTTTTAACAGCCTTGCCCCAGATGTAAAGCAATTGAAGGCTTATGGTGAATATCCAGAGGCAGAACTTTAGGTACTCCAGACTAATTTGTTTTAAGGATTATGAGATGTGTTAATCAAGCTGAAAATATACCCTAACTGCATTAAACATATCTCTTTTACCAGAGGAAATCTTGTACAATTTTTTTTTAAGGTAATATAGTGGACTAACAATTAAATAGAGTTAAGTTACTAAATTAAATAGATTCCTGAATGTTCAGAGGGTTACAAATTTGTTTCAACTTGAAATATGAGGCTGTAATATGGAACTTTAAAGTCACAAGGACTTTTAGGTTTAGGTTTGACCATCTTTAAGAGCTAATTTACCTGTTTTCCATTACATCTAGTGCTATTAGTTAGCAATGTCTCATATCTATAAATCTTGCAAACAACATAAGGTGCAGATATTTTACTTGAACATAAAAAAAATTTTAGGACATGTGAACAAATTCTTATGAGATAAAAATTATGAAAGATATTCATGCTAGAAAAAGCTTAAAAATTCTATGAAAATGATCAGAAATACAATTCATGGACTTTCTTCTAAACTGAAGAAGTAAGAAAGCATAATCTTAAATCTATACTTGCGGCATATAGATATTAGCAGAAAAATCTCAATTAAAGTCCTGAACTGGCTTCAACACCCCTGTTTCTCTGATTTATTTCAGACAAAAGATATAAATGTTGAAGGAATTTAAACCACTAGATTTTTAAAGGACTTCTGTCATTTCGTGGATTATTTTTTTATAAACTGCTTCTTTTTCATTTTAACAACACCTTTGTGGAGTCTTCAGCTATGCTTGAGACATTTTTTATTCCAGATACCAAATAATTTGCTCATCATTCATGGGCTGGTAAAGCATATCTTTCAAAGACAGAGTGAATTCATTTGCAAATATTCCTGCAAGGAGGATGATTTTCCAGCAGAGCTGGAAAGAAAGGGCTAGCATTCATGAATACTGGGATATGAATTTTCTCCCACTTTAGAAGCCCATCATCAGTGCTGCATGCTGCTTTGCTTCTCTAAATTTTTGAGACTTTGAAACATTAGTCATCAATGTTCTTTCAGCTATTTCATGCTTCAATTATTATTTTTTTTCAGCAGTGTTTATTTCAACAAAACAGTTACAAAAAACACTAGGCTAAACAGACTTACAATGAAAACTGCAATGATTGACATATAATCAGAATAAATGGCAGCTTTTGACTGCCATTTTTTCAATATAATTTCTTATGTATCTTCACTATCAAGGCTGAGCTGCTAATTAAGAAGGAATCACACAATGCTGTCAAGTGTTCAAAGGACTAAGAATTACCTTTGCTCAAATTAATTTTGGTAGATATGCTTATTCCTGAATTTTGCAATTTCTCTGTTCAGATTGCACAAATCCATTACAGATTTTAATAGAGAATATAATTAATTAGACATGAAAGGTTGTTTTAGGGCCTTTTCCTAAAGATATTAGTAATATTTTATTCCAATTTTCCCTATATTTGTACAGAAATCAGACATTGTGAGATAAAAATGAAAAAGAGAAGATTTTGAAAGGATCATTTCATTCTTTCAAGACAGGAAAGATTTCTTATCATCCTTGGGGTTTTTGTTTTGTTGGTTTTTTTGTGGGTTTTTTTTTTTTTTTGATTATTCAGTTCTAAAGGAGAAGAGGTCCTCCTATATTTTCATGTCTAGTTGTATTGTCATTAGGGAAAATACAAGACCACACAGACTAAGACACTAAAGAATGTTCTGAATGGAGGTAAAAGTAGCTATGAAACTCTATTTTTGCCCATAAAATGTACACACAGTACAGCGAGAGCCAGAATTCACTGTAGGATTCTGTGACTTTGACACAAAATTGATCACTTAAACACAATGGATTTCAGTTAGCATAAAAGCAGGAAATTAAAAAAAAATCCCATGTCTTTGAGCTATGGAATCTTTAACATTTCTGAAGAAAAACTAAAAGGAGTGAATACACCAAGTAAAAATACTGAGTGAAAATACTGAGAGCTTCCTATCCATCTTATTTATTTTATCAGAAGTCAATTCACATCTTCACTGAAATTTGATGAGCAAAAGAGAGGCTTCAGGAAACACATATGAAACACAGCTGAATATGAAAGTAGATTGTATGTGAATATAGAAAGCAGAATGAGCTCAAGACTTCTCAGGAACATAGACAAAATAGAGTTGCACTGTTATATTTTGTTATTGTGTTTGGAACATCAAACAAATTTATCATCAAAATAGTATTTAGACTCTTGGGGTAGGAGAAGGAGAAAAAAATGAGATACTGAAAGGATTTTAGGAGATATAACTGGGGAAATGAGTCTTCAGTTTGCGAGAGTTTTTCCCTCAAAGACTCTACCCTGTCCTATAGTTTTCCATCTCCCTTCAGGTTGCTGCCTATTGTGTTTAATTTATTGTCTTTTCTTTCCAATTCTTTTCATCTTATTTCATTTCTATACTACAAGTATCTGAGTATAAGGGAGGATATATTATTTTTAGAAAGCAGAAGTATTGGGATTGTTGTCCCAGTAAAGCTGAAGAAAGGCAAATAATCGAATTTATATTTGTGTATTGAACTAGTTATCATGAAAAATTCTGATTTTTTTTCTAAATTCAAAAAAGGAGAGTTAAACCATTTTCATAGAATTCTTTTCTAGCAAAAATGAAAAAAATTCCTTGAATTGTCATAATAATAAGACGAAAACAGAGTTTTTCTTCAGTTTCCAGGATCAAAGTTTACTTAATCTGATATTCAGAATAAAAATGTGTTTATGGCAAGTACATTAGTCATAGATTATATACAATAAACAGGAGTGTTGTAATTAGCATTTGAAGTGAGGGTCATTTTGAGATCTGCGGTTTATTTAAAAATTTTGCTCTTTTTGGAGTAAGAAGAATAAATAAGGTTTATTATATTCTAAGCAAAGCCATACTTTTCCTTATGACATAGAAAGAAACTGATTATGATATTAACATGCATTTAATGGGTACAATGGCATAGTACTTTTACTCTCTTTTTAATTACATTATTATTATTATTTTCATAAAACAACATACAAAAATAACTACATATTACTTTCTTTATATGCAGATTAAAGAATATAGGCATGGTTATGGTAGAGAAGATACCATATCCCTCTTTATTTCTTTGCTCTAAAGAATGAAATACTGGGCATTAGGTTAAGATACCCTCAGACTTCAATGCCATTATTGGGATCCTCAAAACTCATTTCAGTTTCCATTTAAAGCTGAGTCAGCTTGCAACAGAAAAGTTACACATTTGTGGAATCCCAGATAGTTATGAATGCTGACAGAGTCAGTCTCAGCATTTTTCTAGCAGGTAGGTCAAATAAAGATCTTTGGAATTTACTTTTTTTTTTTTTTTACTTTGTTTCATTTTATCATTCTTTCTATCTCTTTTCCTTCCTTCCTTCCTTCCTTCCTTCCTTCCTTCCTTCCTTCCTTC
>QUSF01000007.1:39691046-39717897 GCA_003676055.1 Chloebia gouldiae
CCTTCCTTCCTTCCTTCCTTCCTTCCTTCCTTCCTTCCTTCCTTCCTCCTTTGTTTGTAAAGAAAGCATTCTCAAACTTGTAAGAAACTGGTCCATTTTTTTGTTGCAGACTTTATCAAAATTATTTTTTATCTCTGAAATTAGTGCTCAAGAGTTTAGGTTCACAGAAAAAGTGACATTTATAGACATAGAAAACTGAGAAAATTCAGTTAAAATTAACATGTTTTACCTGCTATTATATGGAAGCCACTGACCTGAAATTAGTTTGCAAGGAATAGAAAGCTACTGCATACTGAACTTAACATTATTGTCCACATCAAGATTGTTTTTCAGAGACATGTTTTAGATTTTAATTAGTTTAGTTTAGACTGTAGATTTAATTTTAGATTTTTTAAATTAAATACTACACCAGTTGGAGTTTTGTTGAAATTCTACTGGTGGTAAGTACAAACCTTGGGATTCAGCTGTGATGCAGTTCAATGTATTTTGCATAAAACTGGTCATTGTATCAAAAGTGTCTATGAACCTGAAGTTTTACAGTCAACTGAAAATCTATATTCTCTGTGACAGCACAATGTGAGAAGAAGAGATTAAAGGGCATGTTTTAGAGATGTGCATGAGGTTTGCACCAGCTGTGGTAGCAGAGCACATTGTATATTATGGCACTGCTGACATGTGAGACATTAAGAAGGCAGGATATGTATCTTTCAACAGTATACAACACCACTGATTAGAATGAGAGAAAATATAATGTGTTTTGTTAGCAGAAGTTGGTGGGTTTACTCAGAAAAAGAAAATGAAGAAATAGTGACTGTACATTTTTAACAAATGAAGGTAAAACAAATACTAGGGTCAGTATTGAAATCTGGCCCATAATCCATTGTTTCTAAAATGAAAATGCTGGGCTAAATTCTCTGATAAAGAATGGTCACAAGGCTAATAAATTTGTCTTTATACTTGCTAATGAGAATTTGATATTATATTTTCATGTTTACAGCCATCTCTAGCTAGGAACGGATATATTAATATTTATGATGGTAGATATTGTAAATAAATCTAAATATTGGAGATTCTTTGAAAGTTTTGGACTGCTGAAAAGAGCTGACAACAGGGAAAAAAAATACAAAGCAAAATACAAATCTCCAAAACACTGAAAAGAAGCTTGAGCCCATTCCTATAGTACTGGAAACATTTAATACTATTGATGGCCCTGGGATCTCATTTTTATGATGCTGTATGAACTATATGGGTAGTGTGGTTGAAAGAAGAGTCCGCTATCTACGTGGCAAAACTTAAATAACTGTTTCATGTTTAGACATTTTTTTAGAAATTATTAAAAATAAAATACCCCTTGTTGAGAGGTATATACATCATCAGTTCTACACTGTTTGCTTGCTGACCACAAGAAAATGCAGTCACCCCCAAAACACAGGATGTCAACAGTCAAAATACCCTTTCTCTGTTCTTCTCTGACATGCATTCAAAAACTGCAGTAAAAGCTCAGTTCAGTACATTTATTTAACAGATGTTCCCTAATGAGTCTTAGGGACTATTAGTTTCTATCACAGACAGTTTAACTCGGTTTGCTTTTGATTCTGGAAGGCCAGGAATCTCCTGTAGTAAGAGCTTAGCAACTGAAAGGTGTGAAACATAAATCCTCTTTTGTCTCTAGAATGGAATCCTTAAATTTACTCTCTGTTCAAGTAATTTAGAAATTTATAATATTCTAGCAACTTCAAGCATTTCAATGCAATACCCTTTGTTTTGGTCCTATTTACATTAAGAACAATTGCTGTAATTCCATGGTGTAGAAATGTGTTGGTTTGTTTGGAGCTGCATAAAAGGCTCAGTTGTCTGAGCATTAACCTGTGAATATTATTGTCTGCCTTGTTTCTTTTGATATCTCTGGTTTTTATAGCTCAGTAATAGAGAAAAATACTGCTGCAATGCAAAGCCATCAAATCAAATTAAATTGTATTTAATGCTCATAGTCAAACCTCGTGCAAGAAACAGCACACTAAGTGTGGAAATGTAGGCACCACATAGGAGGGTTTCTTTGTCTTTTGGCCATGTCTCCTATTTACTGCTACACAGCAGCTCAATTTCACTAGAACAGAACACCTGCAGCACTTTCATCTTCTGACCAGGTCAGAAGGCTGGGTCAAGTGCTTAAGCACAGGAAACATGTCTGAATCATGCTGGGTTAAGGTACGCCTAAATCTACCCAAGAGGTCTGGCAGGATATTATATGAAAAGCGAGCATCTCTACTTCCCCTTTCTTAAATCAAAGAGTTAAATTAATGTCTTTTTCTTGGTTTGCTTTTGGCATCTCAGTGAAGTCTGTAAATGCAGAGTGGTTTTAGAGTATTACTTGTCAGCTGTGTCCCTCAGGACATTAAGATCTTGTCAACCTATTTTCTAATTCTAGTGGGTCTTGTTTCAAGAGTAAATAATCTGACTACTCTGATAAGGGAAGTTATACCTACTGCTACAAAAACTCTGTAGAAAAAATTCAGATCAAAAAGGGATGAACCTACTGAATTTAGGTAGATAGTTACCAGGTGTCTTCAGTCACAAAAGCTGGATCGAAGCAGTTAGATATAACCAAATTTTTTCTTTCAGTCTGACCTAAATTAAAGACACTATGGGACTGCACCAAATAGAAATTAACAGTGCAAAACACCATCAATAATCCATTAAAACTGGATTATCATAATATGTGGGCATTATACTTATTTTATTAAAGGCTTCTTACACTTTCAGCCCTACTGGGACCTTTTTGAAGCTACAGTCAGGGCTTTTATGTGCAACAACATATTAAGAGCTTAGTCCATGACACCTTCATGGTATTTATAATGTTAAATTTAACAGAAAGCTGAGTGACATCTCAAAAGTTGAACACAGTTACAGCAACTAAATAATTAAAAATTAATGCATAATTATCACAAACAGTTGTCACTGAACTTAACTCCATGGGACTGCCTTAATCAATGTCACCTGAAGCTCTACACTTTGAATGCTGTTTTTAGCTGCTGTTTTGAAGTTGTATAACTGGATAAATAGTTATAGTCACTTGAGTTATCGTTCAGTTCTTTAAAGGTGCCCCGTAATTAAATAATTACTACTCTAAATGTTTTTAAATGGCTATTTTTAAAATTATTTATTTTTAGCTTTGGCAGCAGAGTTCATTAGCATAATATGAGCACTTCTCAAGTTTTAATTAATTCATCATTGTGACACGTCTATAAGACAGTGTCCTTGCTTGACATACCATGAATATGAGGCTAAATTTTCAGTGTTTGCTTATTGTGACCAATACGAAAGAAGCAGAAAAACAACTAGAATTTATACAATCAATACTTTTGAACAACTGGAAATTAAAATCTTGCAAGTATCTCAGTTTATTGCTATTAATAGTTTCTGTACTTAAAATATCTTAGTTTATTTGTTGTTGTGGGGTTTTGTCTTCTTTTTTTTTTTAATTCTGTGAGCCTTATGCTGATCAATGTTTTCTTTTTGCACAAACAGGGTAACATTTTATTGTATTTAAGAGACTTATTTTACTATTTTATTAAGACTATAACACACATTACTTTAAATTAGAGGTATAAAAATGCTTTAGGACAAATAATATTATTTCTTATTGCATCCTGTATATTACATTATGGGTTTGACTTTGGTAAGGACAAGTAATTTTGAAAACTGTTATAAGTCACTGCTGTGCAATTTTACAATCTTTCTTATCACATTAAGCAGTTATGTTTCTACTGTGGAAGAGTTTTCCATAAAACTATAGTTAACCCCACAAAAAAAAAAAATAGCCAGATGGTTGTTTTTCTGTATAGTAATTTTGATTTATAGCAAATAGGACTTAATTTTCATTAATTCCAATTACTACTGAAAAGTTAACACATTGGACACATTTTGTAGAGTGTTAATCATTAATTCAAGTCACACACTAAGTGCTGACTTATCAAATCACATCATGCCAGAAGCAAAACTGAACTTGATCATGAAAATAATATTAATCATTCAAGATATAAAGGTTTAGAAATGTAAAGTCTAAAGAATCCTTCAGTTTGGCTCTATCTGGTCAAAGCAAGAGAAATGTGGCTGTCAGTACTACAAAATCCAATACATAAAAGCTGAATAATATCTCTTAGCTACCACTCACCAACAGCAGAACCCACAAACAAGTTACTTCATGGCTATTTTTTTCTTGTCCTCTAGAGAATGTTACTGAATTTGCATTAGAACACCAGTCCTAAAGCTTATTTAAGTGTCTGAGGTATACAAAAAGCTCTGAAATCATCTAAGGCTTTTGATGGACACTAATTAGATCATATACTATTAAAAAAATGGTATTTTAGAGGCTTAGAACAATATTTTTTCTGTGTTCTATGCTATGTGTGTGTATATATATAGATATATATGTATAAATTCATGGAATAGAATATGTCTAGAGCTTTTTTTTTCAAAATTCAGTAATTAGTAGAAATTGAGTAATCCTTCTTTTTTATAATTTCCCCAACCTAGGAGCTTGCCACACTAGAATCACAGAATCATGGCACACTAAGGTTGGAAAAGATCTCCAAGATCATCTAGTCCAACCTCTGATGGACTGTCAATATTTGTTGATTACATCACAGCACTAAGTCATCTCTTGAACACCTCCAGGGATGGTGACTCCACCATCCCGCTGTGATGTTTTTTCCAATGTCTGAAAACCATCTCAGTGAAGAAATTCCTTTTGATATTCTACCTGCACCTTCCCTAGAGCAGCTTGAGGCTATGTCTTTTTGTCCTGCCTCTGGTTGCCTGGCAAAGAGGCCAAACCCCACCTGACTACAACCTGTTCTCAGGTAGTTGCAGAGAGTGACAAGGTCTCCCTTGAGCATCCTCTTCCCTTTCTGCTAAACAATGTCCCAGCTTTTAAAGAACTAAAGAAAAGTTGCTATCCAAATGCCTTCTCTACTTGCAGTTGTTTTCCTTGAGTGTGTTAGATGCTGGTTTATGTCCCTTGCTTCTGAGCTGGATGTTGAATAAAAGTCTTCTGCTTCCTCACAGAAAATCTATTATGGAAAAAAAAAAAAGGATATCACTTTGAGTTAGACTTCTGATAGACAGAAGTATAGCTCTTAGACATCCACGATATCTCACAGAGGAGGTTAAATGAGGAGGTTTTTATAATCTTTGGCCAATATTCTGCTGAAATGGAACAGTGAATAATAAATCCTGTCCTGGGTAGCTACTGCCTCATTCTAGAGAAAAATACCAAATCTAAGAGTCATCCTCATTTTAATTGTGAAAATAAAGATAACTATTCAGAACATGACATGACATAGCATCATACAGCATAAAAATATTTACACTTCTAAGATGGGACTCTATCCTTCTTGTCTGTAATTGGTTGTCTGTAATATTCCTGGTATTAATGATCAAGTTCAGCTTGCACTATTGAAAGACTAAGGTAATATCACTTTGTTCCAAAATTTCCTCTACGTTCCATCAGTGTATTACTAGTTCTGATCTAGTTCTGATGCACCAGATGGACAGAAATATACTGCCTTTTTTTTTTTTTTGCTCTTTATGCTTGTTATTGTGCCCTAGATCATGTAACACATTTATGCCTTGTTTTAAATGTAGGATTTCAAAGGCACTTTTGATCTTGGTGGGGTGTTATTTAGCCCACAGGGAGCAAAACACCTAAAAACCCAGTATGTAGATCCTTGATAGGCTATTTATCAGCATCAAATGTCTAAAGTAATGAGATTAACATTTTGGGTTTTTATGTTTCTAAAGTCTTTTAAAAAGTTTTGGGGTTTTAATATCAGACAGGAATAACAGATGCATAGGTGAATAGATAATGCTCCAAAGCAATAGGCATTTAATACTCATTACTCTACTTTTTTACTTACAGCACGAGTCTTCCTTTAATAAAAAGGCAGATGTAAAGCAGTTTCAGCTTAGATAAACAAACAAGAATAATGACCAAACAATGCCTATTTTTAGTTGCATGTTCCAGAAGGATATTATTGGCCAAAAGCTTTGCTTTGCACACTAATATCCAGCCTAAAGAACATGTATAAATATGAACAGACATTATGAGGTAAGGCATTAGACTTCTTTTGTCTCGCCACACAGTTAGTTTTGAGTCTAGATTGTTCACACTGCCTGTACAGCTGGGTTTAAATCTGCATGAGTCCTGTTCATCTATATTTCTCTGTTTGTCTTTTTAAAATCAATCAAGTAAATCTCAAACTTTCAGTCAGCGCTTCAGTAAGCAATTAGAAGATAGCAGACTTAGACTTCAAGCTCCAAAGTCCCCAGCCCTTCCCAAAGACACATACAACATGTCTTTTATGTAGCTGTCATATCTTTGAATAAACAACATTTTTTGATTTTTTTTTAAAGAACAAAACAACCCAAGAAGTAAAGATTAGTTCTTAAAACTCAATTTGCAAAATACAACAGCTTTAATGGGATACTAGTTCCATGTTTATTTGTTGCAGCTACATTTGCTCAGCAAGAATATGTCTAATGACTACTTGATCTAGCATCCAAAACAGGTAAAAAATAGTAAAAAAAATTGCAGAGGACCATAATTTTAGAATTTATACTCTTTACATACTCTTTATAATGAGACATGAGGCCGTTTATAATGAGATAAGCAGATTTTAAGTATTTAAATTGATTGCGGGGACCTGGAATAAGTTAATAAAATTTTAAACAAATATAAAACCTTAGGGTAATACTTGGGTTTTATTTCCTAACCATTTAAAATATGGTGAATTGTTTATCTTAATTCTTTCCCTTTGATTTTGTTTTTGGGTTTTGAATTTTAACTAGTTCTCTTTTATGAACATTTTTTTAATAGCTGAAATTACCAGCTGCAAATAAGAGAGAGAGCTGCCCAAAAAAATCTTTCACCTTTGTGATATATATTTATCCCTTCAAAATATTGCTAAAGGAAAAAAAAAAAAATAAACCATTAAATTTCCCAAACAAACAAAAATCACAAAAAACCAAGCAAATTAAACTGGACATATATCAAGTCAAAAACTGTTCTAGGGTCAGTGAAAGAAATACAACTGTTTCTAATGGGTTTCTGGAGTAGGTGTCATAAATGTACCGTCTGAGGTTTCAGAATTCTTACTAGTTTTCAAATATTGATGACATTGCAACTGGGTTGATTGATCAGTTGTTGATTGAATTGCTCAATGCTTACTTCTGTGCATAAAAAACCACTAACATTCTGTTCAAGTTAGCCAACTGTGTTTCCTCCCATCACAGTTATGAAAAAAAGCAAAAATAATTCTTTTTTAGCCTGGAGTCATCTATTATATCTTTTTATGTGTCACAATTCAGAGGTTTTTGTTTCCATAAGTAAAACAGTAAAAGATAACTGATATCAGTATGGACATTGTACACTGAACTGCAAGTTTCACGACCAAACAACTTATTTAATGCAAAGGTCAAAACTTAAAGAAGAATTAATTTTTGTGCCTTTGCTTGCAGAATTACCCTTTGCCTCATCACATGTTTTCATATTTTATTTTTCTAGACAAAAGAGCAGATATTTCTGAAAGTTAAAGCTTTGCATATCTTCTCAGGTAAACTAATGTTAACTCTACTGCTTTGATACCATTTTTCTTGATTTAGAGTAGCAACTGCGAAGAGAATCAGGTCTTACCCTTTTATATTGCTTTAACGTCAAAGACATTTTCTTTCTGTCCCTCATGTTATATTTTTACACTTCTCATGCTGCTGTCTTTTTCAGGATCTTATTCCACAAACTGCTTCTCTCAGTATGTTGCTGAGCTGGACAAAGATATTTTCATCACCATGTCTACACCCAATGTCCTAAAGTCATAGGAGATTGAAAGGAAAGTTGTGAAATAATTGCTGTGACCTATTTACTGCAGCCTCCTACTTACTGCTGTACTCCTGCAGCAGTGCTGTCTCTAGGGTGAAATAACGAAAAAGAAATGGACTTACAGTGAGAAGACTAATAACCACAAAAGACATTCGTTCACTCAAGTATGGGAATTAGTAGTATTATAACATGTGAAGTAGTGAAGCCTCTATATTAATACAGAAACAGGCATTTATGTTTTAACTATAGTATGTTAAATTTCTGCCATTGCTTTAGATAAATTCCCCTTTTCTTTAAATTTCGCCTTTCTTCAACATGCATGTCCCGATGGGGATATAGTGAAGTTCATAATATTGTACAGCAGTTCTCATGTTGGTTAAGCAATACCACTCACAAATGTAATAAATGGGTAATGAAAGAGTGCCAAAGGGCACATATTTTCAAAATTAATTGATTTAAATATTGATGTATTTTACAGAATTTTGAATGCAACATATGACAGTGCTTTCATGATAACTTGAGCTGACTGTTGTTACCACATAAAAATATTATGGCTTAAATTACTTAGATAAACAAAGAGTAAATGAGTGAATGTCCTTAGCATAAGAGCTTATAATCAAGAAAGGAAGAAGCAAATTCAAAATGCCTCTTATTTTCCAGGACACAGTGTAATTCAGTTATTCTTTATTCCATAGGAATGCCTGCCTTCCGTTACCCTTGTCTGGAAAGTTAAGAAACAGAATAGGCTTTATAGAGAACTTAGACATGAGCAGGTGTGCTGTGAGTGGAAATCAATATAATACAGTATGGAACAAGGCACACAGTGGTACTTTGGCAGAGGTCATCTGTAGACTGGCAAATCAGACAAGCAACGGGATGACCAGCTTCTCTAGCATTTATTTCTAACAAGAGTGATGAAATTGTTTTCTGAGCAGTGAAAAAGGTGCAGCTTGATTTCCTACAGCTTGCTGAACTATGCTTCACTGACAGAACAAATTCAGATCCCCTGACATACGTCCTCTATCTGTATTTTCCCTTGAAGTAACTCCCACAATTCCCTACATTTTTTCTCTCCGACCTTGCACATTCTTCTCAGGATCACTCAGACTCACTCATTCACTCATTAATTATCTGCTACATAAGAAGGGGTGCATCTTGATCCATTTCCTACTTTTTGGCTGCTAACAGGGTAAAGAGAGAAGAAAAATTTATGCGCTTAAGCCTTCCTCAAACTGTAAATATACAGGCCAGGCTTTCCTTTCCAGCCACCTGGCTGATGAAACACAAAGAAATAGTCTTTGAGTGTTTCACTCTTCTCAAATGTTACAGAAATTATCAATCATTTTTTCAAAAAAAATGTGAAACAGGTGACAAACAGATGGGCAGATAGATAAATAATCAAAGCTTCATTTAATTAAGGATTTTTTTAAAAATACTTTCTTTTACTAATATTAAGGAAGCCAGTAATGCAAGAAGTGCCTTTTTTGTGCCTTGTGTAATGTCATTACAAATGATACACAATTATTAACATTTTAAATAAACCAGTTACCTGAACTAATTTTATTTAAGATCAAGTAAAACCTCATAATTGCATAAGTATGAATATATATCCTTTGTCTTCTCTTGTTGTGTGAAGAAAGCATGGTTTTAAATGTGGATGTCTCTATATTTATTTAAAACAAAGTCCTCCAAAACCTGTAGAATTATGAAGCATTATGTATGTTAGTCATCTAGAAACGTCTCTGTGGTGTCACTTGCACCACCTTTCCATAAAAAGAAAGCAGTTCTTCCAAGTAGAGCTATTGATTTATGTCAATTAATAGATCATTATGTGATACTGTAACTAAAACAGCAAAGAAAATTATTGGATTAAAAATGTAAGACTATCAGGTAGATGTAGAAAGAAGATCCCTTATCTACACATATTTATCTGGAAATTAATAGCCTAATACTTATAACATTTCTAGAGCATCTCTGTTTGCTTAACAGAGCATTGCTTTTTTTTTCTGTATCAAATATTTGATGCATATTTAATACATATTTGATGCATAAAATCAACTAAACAAAAAGACTTTTATTGTGTGTGTTTAAAATATCAATAACCACAAATGACACAAGTTAGTCTGAAGTGGAGAAACCATAATGTCCACAGAGAGTAAAATCATCACATTAAACAAAATTTGGCAATCACTTCTTTGCAAGAAGATAATTTGTTTGCACATATAGTTTGTTAATCTAAGACGAGAATATATGCAAGCAAGTATTAATGTGAAAGGAGATTACAGTCAAAGGAGATTATAGTCATGCAATCACCTGTGGGCATTTATGTGATTATGCAAAGATTTTTTTGTTAGTGTCAGAGGACTCTTAAAGGAAAGCTACATGTAAGGATGCACTTATAGATCCTTTTCTGGAGGGTTGCCCCAAAAATGGGAAGGCAGGGGAGCAGTGAAGAAAATTTTTCATTAAATGAAAAATACAGCTGAGCCATAATAGTTTCATGTTTTATGATCTTCAAGTACTTCAGTCTTATATCCAATATTAGAAAGAAAATTTCCTTTAAGCAACTGTCTTGTTATGTGCTGTAGTTTTTCCCTCCTGTGGATGAGGCAGAATAGAATAGAAGCAGAAGCACAGAAATGTCAGAAAAGCCTGATTACATGATACATACAATCCTATGTGAGGTTTCTGCATGGAGGACATTAGTGATAAAATGTGTTTTAAAATTTTTTATTTATTTTAATGATCAATATAGATGTTCTGTCTGGGTATACTAATGGTTCTTCAATTTAAAAGAGGCAAACAAGCAAACAAAACCTTCAGAAGTTACAGCTGAAACTATCTCTTCACAGCTCAGACATTACTTACACAGTTCACTGCTTTATTGTTCTCATCAACTATGGTATGTCTGTAATATTTTCAGTTAATTTCTTTGCTGGATATTGAAGTAGAAAAGTGCAACAGTAAACGTTGCATATGATAAAAAAGCAGAGGCTATAAAGGCACTGGCTATAAAACATGACATTAAGTGTCTTTTACATCACTGTGTGCTCAGCAAAAGTCAGTCTGTAGCAAATGTTTCTAGAGTTATAGCATGAAAAATTTGGTTCATTGAGTTTAAGAGCAAAAAACAGAACACTTCTCTGAATGACAACTGGATAGAAACTACTAGATGGTTCTCATTGGTTGTAAAGAGATCAAATACAGTGTTACAAATCAAGAGCACTACACTGACTTGGATAATTGAAGTGCTACTACCATTTAAAAGGGCAAAATTCTGAATAAAGTTTCATTAGATAAGAGGCAGCTTGATCTGTGCTTATTTGCATAAAAAGTAATTTTAGTGGCTGTGAAGGTTTATTGGACTTTGCTGATTTAAATGCACTGACAGTAAAGAAACATTTGCTGAATGCAGCTGAGATACAGACTTACAGTGCAGTGGATGCTCAAGATCTTAAGAAAATGAAAGGTAAGCAGCTGAGAGAATCTGAATAATCTACACAATTTAATGGTGTTGGTCATAACTACACTAAAGATGAAAATTTATGAACAATCTATTAATCAATTAAACACATTCTCTAAAATGATAAAATGTGATGTAACTGTGTTACAACCTCACTTACTGCCATGTTGTACCACCACTGCTAGTCACAAAACCAATCTCCAGCTGTGGGTAAGGCAAGAGGCAAAAGTAATGTGAGATGTGATATCAGTTTTGTGCTATTAAGGTACTTCTTATCAAACTGTTTCTAAATGTATTTGTTTAAATGAAAACCAGAGGTTTGACTCTTGTTGCAGGCAACGTCCTGTGTGTACCCAAGGATGACTACACAGTGCAAAATGGGCTATGCTGGCCAAAGTACAATTATCAGATATCAGATAGCAAGTTCATGATATGCAAAAGCACTGCCATCTTAAAGGGTTGTGTGCAGAATCCTGAACTTAACTCGAGTATTATTGCCTGTGGAATCACAGTCTTGTAAGGCAAAGGTTTTGTGTGAATACCCAAACTAAGAGCAGGATGGACAGAGTGGGATTGAGTGTACCACCAGATGAAACAAGTTAAATGGTGCTGTTGATAACTGGAGAGACATGGCATCTTCCAGAGGGACTTGGACAATCTCAAGAATTGGGCCCATGGCAACTTTATGAAATTCAAAGGGGTCAAGGGCATCTGGGGTGGGCTAACTCCTGTTCTCAATATGGGATGTGGATTGAACAGATTGAGAGAAATGCTGAGTGGAAATATTTGGGAGAAACAGCCAATGAAAAACTGTATGTGGGCCAATGATGTGCACTTACAGCCTGGAAAAACAATTTTGTCCTGGGCTGAGTCAAAATCAGCATGGCCAGAAGGCTCAGAGAGATGATTCTCCCCCTACTATGATCCTCTGAGAGCCCACCTGGAATTCTCCATCCAGATCTGGTGCTTCCAGCACAAGAAGAACATAGACCTACTCAAGTGCATCCAGAAGTGGACTGTGAGGATGATCAGAGGACTGGAAGACATCTCTTATGAAGACAGGCTGAGAGGGTAGTTCAGACCGAAGAAAAGAAGACTATAGAGACCTTCAAACAACATTCCAGGGTCTAAAGGGGATCTAAAAGAAAGCCAGAGAGGGATCTTTTGCAGAAGTAATGGATTTAGACTAGAAAAGGATAAATTCAGACTAGAAATAAGAAGTTTTTTTGCATTGAGGATGGTAAAATACTGGAACAGATTGCCCAGAGAGGTGGGAGATGTCCCATCCCTGGAAACCTTCAAGGTTTGTTGGACAGATGTCTAAGCGACCTGCATTAGAAAATATTCTTGATTGCTGCAGAGGGGTTGGACTAGTGTACCCTCCAACCAAGACTATTGTTTCTATGATTCCATGCGACAGTTCCTCATAGGAAAATGACATTTTTATGGTGAATGGTAGCTAATGTGTACATATATATATATATATATATATATGCACATCTATAAACAATGTTCCCTCTGGGTCAAAGAAACAAGATGGATTATCTTCCATTTTCTATCCTATAGCAAGTTTCTAACAAAAATAAGATTAATTACTTCTGGAAGATCTTATCTACATCTATTTGGTAACTTAGACTAGAAGGCTGACATTCAGACAATCTAGAGTAGAAAACATGAATACCATCCTTCATTTTTAAGCACCCCATGCATGCTTTCTCCTTTCACAGGTGCCCAGTGCCATTTGTGATTCTCTAAGCCTTGGTCTCAAGATCCCACACAATACTATCCAGCCCTGAGCAGGTGGCTCAAATACCATAGGTTCCCACATAGTACTGAGTGACTATTCCTAGTTAGCTGGAAGGATCTTTTAAGGCTCAGTGAGATGTATGTAGCGAAAAACACAGAAGATCTACAGTCCAGATATTTAATTCCCAGTTTCCACTCCTATGCCACATAACAGTAAGGTCCCAAGCTCTGTGTCTGTATGCTTTCATAGTTTTCATTGACTTCACAGGAATTTGTTTGTAAGGATATGAGACCAGAGTTTGTGGCTTCCTTTTTAATATTTTCTTTTCTTTAATATTTTCTTTTCTTTTTTATTTTCTTTTCAGTAAGAATTGAGGGTGTTGGATCTATAGCTATAGCTTAATTTTTTGTTTAGCTTGGTTTTGTTTTTGTTTTTTTTTTTTTTAAGTAAAGCCTTTTTTTCCTATTCTCTATTGCCTATATCTCCCTTCTGATGTTAAGTAGTCTGTTTTTTTCATTGTAGACAGGCATCTATATTTATCTAAAAGAACAATTAGGCTTTCCAGCAAGTTTTCATGAAATCTGTGTGTCTTCAATAGCCATTTGTTTGCTTTACAGCATTATCCATGCAGGGATCTGAGCCACGGCTGACCCGTGGTGCTTTCAGGTCCTTGAGGAGCAGCACGCCCATGTTGAGTGTGGACTCCTCAGACAGGGCCTTGCATGGACATCTGGGGTTGCATCTCTCCCCACACACTCTCTTTTGACTCCTCCTTGGGGCCCCATGGGGAGGACAGGGTATAGAGGGCAGAGGCTCCAAAATGCCTGGGGCTTTATGGCAAAAAGTCGGATTTCTGGGGCTGAAATTTCTGCTACACACTTAGTATTTCATGTGGTAAACAGGTATGACAGAAACAGAGGAGAAGGCTGTACAGTGATGCAAAAAGCAGGCTTCAGAAATATGCAGGAGAGGTACATTGTGAATTTTAAATTATTCATCAGTGCCAACACACTTGACTGCCCCACTAAAATGCACAGGCATGTATGATGAAAAGAAACATCAAACCTGAACAGGAATGAGCAAATAACAAATCTAAGCAGCAAGTTTTCATACAATTTTGCAGGTAATTCTGGCAAAAATTCCTGAAGCATAAAAATTACTGCTGAATGAAATAAAAAAAAAGAGTAAGGGACATGTAATTGTTAAGAAATAACACTTTCATGTGCACTAACAGTGAAATTAAATTTGATGTTATCTCAGAAGTGTTCACTAGATACCTGACTGGCTGCAAGATATCCATAGTAGATCTATGTTTCCCATTCTTTACTGAGCTTTTTGGGTTTTTTTCAGTGATTTCCTCAATTTTCTAAAACAAAAAAATCATGCCTGTATAACAGTGAGTTGATGGGAGCTAGAAACTAATGAGTATATTTTATCAAAATTTTTAATGAACTAGAAACAATCCGTCACACTGTTGAGCCCCTTGCTTCTATAGATTTCAGCTGAAAGGAAAAAAAATCTTCAAAGACTGGGGTAACCTGAAACAGATACTATGTTTAGTTGGACTAGAAGATAGCAAACCCACAAAACTTCCATCCTTTCCCACCCAAAACTACTTTTTGCACAATGTAGGCATACCTTTACATTTTCCCCAACTTTCTCACTACATCACATGATATTGTTCTTGGAGGCAAGCTTTGAGCAGCTTATTTAATTAGCACAACATACCTTTGGGTCTTCAGAAGCTCCATTTAAACTAAGTGGCCCCAACATACTGATTAATGAGCTACACTAGGTAGACAGAAAGGAATTCATTTTTCATTTGAGATCTTCCAGTAAGATGTCTAAATGAAAAGAAAGTATTTTATCTTGTACAAAGCCATGATGATCTGGTACAACACTTAAGGCCATGCAGGACTCTTCCCTAACACAAGACAACCCAGTACCATAATCAACTGAGTTGGAAGTGACCTTTAAAAGTAATCTAGCTCTTCCCCCACCTTGCAATGAGCAGAGCCATTTCTACCTAGAATATGTTGCTCAGAGCCCTGTCCAACCTGACCTTGAATGTTTCCAGGGATGGGGCTTCTATCACTTCTGTGGAAAATCTGATCCAGTGTTTCACCACCCTCATCATAAAAAAAAATATTCCACATATCTAGTTTGAAGACAATAATGATGCAGTTGGAGATTCCAAGAAAATTTAAGAGCATTGTTAAATAACAGATGAACAGCACTCAGTGGGAAATGTTATCATTCAACCAAGTGGCATCAGGATTGACCTGGTCAAAAAACATGGCAAGCAAGGAACACTGAATCTGTGTTAATAAATGGCATAATATGATCAGATATAATTTTGTAAGCTGCAGCATGCTCTGGGGAGTGTGATGTGATGGCTGACTGTGCTGGGTATGCTCAAAAGTGTAGAAGAATTCGGTGTTGTATAACATGAAGGGTTCTATAAGAAGTGACTGATGATTTAGGAATGTGAGGAAAAGCACAAAAACAAGCAAACAAAAAATAATTTCTTGATCTGACATCACCAAATTATAGCACTAAGGGTTGTAAGGGTTGAGAACTGGAGTAAAGCCTGGACTTCCCAAAAGCATTTGCATAACATCTTATTAAACCTCACTTAACCATGGATTTACTTATTTGTAGTGGATGTGGGACTGATCTGCTCTATCCCATATAGCTTGTAAGTCCCACCTTGGATATTACAGTGCACTTCATTTGTATCTTGAAATTATGTGGCAAGCTTCAATACCTTCTTGTCCTGCTGCACAAATTCCTTTTCCCACCACCTTTAAGGATCCACTGGTGAATGAGCTCAAAGTACTCCCTCAGCCAGCCCTGTGGGTCACTGGCCATACTCTTCATTTGGTGTGCAGTCATGCTGCTCCTGCACAGAAGGTATGCTCAGCTGGTGCTGGCTGGAATTGCTTGAAGCAGTTGGAAGAGACTGTGAGAAAAAAGCAGACATAAAAAAGCAGAAGCAGATGGAAGTTTCTGCTACTAAGCTATAGTAGTATTTCCAAGTGAGGAAAAGCAATACATTGGACTTTGATGGGTGTCAGTATTCTCCTGCCTGCACAGTAGAAGGATGAACAGCTCTAGTGAAAATTAGACTCTCCATCCTGAAGTGCTTGCAGGGATGGATACTTCTCCTGTATACCTCACCATAACTCAAATGTCATGTAATACTTTTCATCCACCCAGCCTATTGTAAATTCACTTTTACTTACACAGCTGAGAAACTTTAAGTTGGGTCCTCTGTTGGTGTTCATTCATATGTAGAAATAAGCTTTGTATTAGTGACATGATCTGACTTAGCTTTTAAATTTACTGTTACTTTATTTATATCTCTTATAAAGTAACAGTGTGGTCAGAACAGACCACTGTAACTGAAAAGAAAGACCTTGAATTTACTGTGGATACATTTGTGAAAATATTACCTTAGTGCATAATGAAAATCAAGAAAGAAACTGGACATTGGGTATTGCTAGGAAGAACACCATTATGCCATTTTATACATTAAAAAACACATAATCCATTCACTCTTCTCTTTTTTTGGTCACATTATTTCAAAAGATACAGAAACTAAGAAGGATGAGAAGAAGAGATGAAAATGCCAGCATTTTTCCTGTGAATTTATGGATACACAGCCTGTCAGCAACAACAATGGGAAAGCAGTTGTCATGGTGGCACTATGTACCTGCACAGCATCTGTGCAGGAAGTAATTGGATCGCATCCAATGATAGCTTGCTAAAATACAGAAGGTGGTTAAATATACTTTTGGTGAGTATATTTGTAAATGTTAATGATATTTTTTGGTTCCTGTATATATTGTTTAGGACCGCTGCTATCTCCTATTTAAATTCTTGGCATAGCATCACAAAACCTGATATTTGGGTTTGTGGTACAAGACATATAGACTGGCTGTACAGAACATGCTTCCTGTTTTGCCCTCATGTAGGTATTAATCTTTATTCACACCCTAGATTCCTTGTTTTGTGTACAAAGTCATATTCATCTAAAATGTGGATGTATAATCTTGGCATGACCCAACTCCTTCCATTAAAAACAACCAGAAGTCTGCATCTGCAAACCATAAATGAAATTAATGTAATTTATACTTTTACTCTTATTCTGTCCAGCTTATTTAATTTTTCCCAAAATGAACACTTCAAAAAACTACCTTCTATGCTTCTTGCCTTATATTTTCCCAGGAAAAAAAAACTACAATCACTATGAACTTCTAATATTTCTTTTCCCTTATGAACAAACAGCAAAAGGTTCTAATTCTTCTAAAGTGCTATTATAATTAGGGGCAATTCAGCCAATATAATTGTTGATTCTGAGGGCTGTTCTCCAAGTGAGACATACATGTCTCTTGCCTGAAGAGCTGGATTGCTCTCAAGTCCTTACTGCCAGTACTGAGAGGGAGCTTGGCCCTCTTGCCTAAGTGTAGCTTTCTAGTGATATTTGAGGTGTTTCAAGCTGTTTGAGATATCTACAGAAGGCAAGGAGGTATAATCCAGGGAGATCCTCATCCAACAAAATAGCACTCACAGGCCAGACAGGTTTCCCTGAGGCAACCCCCCCTTTCATGGGGTTGTTTATGTTTAGGTAATAGATTCTTCCCTTAGCTCTCCCCTGGATAGTAACAAGAACTTAGACACCTTTGTGCACAAGTACCTTACGCCTTAATAAAAAATTTTTAGTGTAGCTTGGGAGGCTGTAAGTTATTTTATATGACCTCCACCTGGTGCTCCAGCTGGCTGTGGGGCTGTTGTAGGTTCTGTGTCAAGTCTGCCATCCACATGCAGGTACTGTGGATTTCTTACTGTTCCTCATATTGCACTAGGTGCCTGATTTGAGCTGGTGGATAAATTAGTTTAGGAAATTAATATTCCACATAATAAAGTATTTAGTGCTGCACCTGCTTTTCACTGGGATATCACTAATGCTTTGAATGGAAGATTAGGAAAAATCTTCTCTAAAAATTCACAGGCATAAAGAGATATTTTTGCTCTACTCCAGCCTCAGTTTTTTCTCTTGTAGTGATTGTTCCTTAAGCTGATGACTGAGATTAATACATCTACTAAATTATAAAGTGAGACAAGAATTTTTTCTTTGTTTCTTATTTTATTCCAGTAATTAAGTCTTTCCTGTATGAGTTGTATCCTGCTTATGCTGACTTTCATTTAGAGATGATGCTGGTCTGCTGAATACAGCTTTATTCAAATCCAACTGTTCTTGGAATTTTTCTTGCTTTTATACAGAACAAATTTAAGTACATGTAAAATCTGCTGAAACACCCGCAACCCCCATCACCACCCACACATGACAGAAGTATATTTCAGAAAGCTATAGTTTAGTGAAGCTGCTTAAATATTTTTATATTCTTTGCTGCCCATATGAAGCAGCAAAGGATTTCCTTTTCAGCCTTCTATATTTTTTTCCTGGGTGCATAATTCTTGCTTCTCTTAACTAAAACTTCCTGAGTATACAATACAGAGTGATTAGCAACTTAAAAGTTCATATATATTCTCACATTTTTTGAGCACTCAGAAGCAGGGAGTGAAGGGGCTTCCCTGCTTTCCTATAGAAAACATTTCATAGTCCATTTATTCTACTGAGGAGGCTGTTACATAAGAGCACCACTAACAAGGGCAATGGGATAATGAAGCAGCTACAATGCATGAATATATTTTTTGATTTCACAATGAACCATTTAATTGAAGGTAAATATTCCAGAATGTGCTTTTCACTTATTTATTTTAAGGTAAATTATTTATTTAGGCTACTAAAATAGGGATTGTATGTATTAAGCTTGGCCAGCAGGGCTCTCTCTTGCATTATATTTGAATTCAATCAGGCCATTTTAATTTTGTGTGCATAGTGTCCTATTCTAGGCAATTTTAACCCTGAAATGATAAAGCACTAGTCTTATTTATGGAACCTATTAGCAAGGAATTAGAATGCCTTTGGATTGCAAGTTACAATAGAAAGATATTTCCAAGACTTTTTGCTTTTTAATTAATTGGATTCTTTTTTAGTGATTATGTGTATAAGGAGTAAATGCCCAACACTTTTAGCTGCAATTACCTAGTCTCTTAGGTAATTTACATAGCAAAAGTTGTAAAATTTGAGTACTTGCCAGTGAAATATCAAAATTTTAAAATATACTTTCAAGATCTGATGGTTGTCCAGATCCCATGTCTGGATAGACAGATACTGTGACTCTAGCTTGAATTTGCATTGGGACAAGACTTAGGAACTTAGAATGTTCCTTCAAGCCTTATGGTTCTTATGGAAAGAAAACTAAATGAGAGCTCCCCATTTTGAACAGTCAAGATTCAGGATTATACTCATAAGAAAATTAGACCTACTTTCCCTTTATACTAAACCAGCCAAGGGCCTTCCAGTCACAGTAGTCAGGATTCCCACAGAACAGTATTCACTGTACATATATGCTGCCTTAGTAAGTAAGATTTTTTTTTTTCGCAACACATAATACCAGCACTGCCAAAGATATTCCTGTGTACTTCTATGTGGTAATTTTATAATTACATTTGAAAATAGGTACCTTAATAAAACATTGTACTTTTAAATGTACGTAAAGAAAAAGTTCCAATGTGAACAGGAAGATCTAGTGACTTAGTGGAAGATAGTTACCCCATTTATCTCAAATGCCTATTCAAGACTTTTAAAAGTGCCTATCTTTCCCCATCAGATACAGCTATACCTGGCTTCGACTAATGACCTATCTTTTTATGCAATAAAAAAATCACATGAGATGCTTCCAACTTCCTACAGAATTTCCCTTTTTATGTCTAGAAACTACTCATAGCCTTTAGAACTCAAATCCTTGTCATTTTCAGAAACATCTCTGTGATGCAACTGCAAACACCCATGTGAGATAAAGGAAACATTGTGGAGAAGACTACGGAGTCCCAAGAGTTCCTAACGCATTTCGGGACAAGTACATTGCTTGGCAGCTGCTAAGACTGACATAAATTATTTTGCAGGACTGGTGTCATTTTAATAGTTGCTCCGACAGAAGTGGGGAGGTTTTTTGCAGGTCAGCTTGCCCTGTTTGTTACTCCTGTTTGTTATTTGTTACTTTGAAAAACTATTTTATTCGAGCTTTACAATGATACAGACATTCAGCATTTGTAATGATTGTCTTTAAGTTTTCTTAAAGATTATTTCCTTTAAGATTATCTGTTGTCTTTTTATGGGGCATGTGTATCTCAATGAGCACATAGCCTTTAACTATTGTGTTTATACTAACAACATAGAAAGCTTTTAAGTCAAAACTTTAGAGGAGAGACTTTCAGGTATAGCTGTCTATTAATGTTCTAGAGTACAGTTTTATTCAAAACCCTAGAAAATCTTAGGACAGATTCCAGAATCCTGAACACCTAACAAATATTTTTGAATGTAGATGCATAAAGAAGGAATTCAAGCAATTAGTTTTCAAAGTCTGATATTGCAGATTTACATATAGCTAAATATGTTAACTGTATATAACAGCAACCAATGATCCAAGATTCAGCTCATCTAATTTAGTTCAATCATAAGTTAGATTAGAGAGAAACTCAGAACACAGGATAAGATCAATATCTGCTTGGTTTCTAGCTTTTTCCATTCACTGAAGACAGAATCAAGATGACTGCCTCTGAGATTACTCAGGATAAAATAAATTAATCCTTTCCTGAGTGACTCTACTGTAATATTTAAATATTGAAAGGATGCAAAAAAGTTTCTTTTAAATACTGGATGTAATAGAAAGTGACAGGGTAAATTAAGATTGAACCAAGGTTTAAGTTAATTCTGAAACACTGGGCAGTCTGGAGATTCTTAATTCTTTGCCTTTGCTTTTAATTTCCTGTTAAGGATTATATCTGCAACCTAGAGCCAGAAATTATAAAATACTAATAGAAAGGCTTTTATTGCAGAATTTCTAGCCATGAATGGGACAAGACCAGAAATACTAGTATTTTGTTATTATTATTAATAAAGTGAAAGGAATAAAAATATTTTATTCTCATGGTTTTTCTAATAGAAAGAAAATTAAGTTCCAATAACCATGGACCTTTATTCAACCAATCCAAAATTGAGCACTTCCTACCTCATGGCCTTCTGCCATGGACTAGTGAACAAAAGCTTAATGACATTGACCAAAATGAGATTCCATGTAAATCACAAAATTTCATAGCACATCAGGCATCTCTAGCAGAAATAAGAGTTGAGAGCAGACATTTTATTTAGTTTTTGCCACTTTCCACATCAGTGCTGCACACTGCCAGGATTCATTTATGATTCTTTTGTTCATTTCCCTGTTCCTTCACTTCTACCAAGGTCAACATGCTGTACTAGAGACAGTAACAACAAATCCCGACAGAAATCCCACATTAAATTTCATTTAGAAGTCAATCTTTATTATAAAATAACAAGACAATTTCTAAAAGCTATCTTGTAAAAGTATGATTAGTATTTAAGCAAACACACGGATGAAGGTATACATAATGAAATTGCAGAAGCATAAAAATATGTAAACTGTCCTATTCTTATTTATTACCATCAGTTATTCCTAGCATTTCATGACTGCAATTTTTTCTAGTAGTACCTCATACAAAATGGGTATAGGTTTATTTGAGTAAATCCATATGCATTCAGCAACAGTTTGCACTTGCAAGAGAATTGCAGGGTTGCTGGAAACAGGAGAGGAATTAGGATAACAGCAAGGTGAAGAACATCGTTGTCAGCTTATCACCCTTTTGCTCTTTCTGTGTTAGGAAAAAAAAAAGTGGAAGAGAGTCTGGCATAGGTTCATAAGTTTAATATAGAAATTCAGGACTACCTGAACTTCTGCCAGAAATGTTCACAGAGTCATGAGTGATATTCATGTTAGATATATTTTTGTAGAAATTAGGTAAATGAGCAATTAGCATGATTAACCATTCCACTTTAGCTTGACATCTGCTTACACCTTTAATAATATGCTTTCTACCACCAGGGATCCATATATTGATAGACTAGGGTTTTTTAAAGTGCTTTAAGTAAGTTCTTTTTAAGTGCTTTAAGTAAGTTCTTTTTAAGTGCTTTAAGAGGTATGAAATTACAGTGAAAACATTAAAAATACAGAAAAAACAATCAAACAAACAAAATAGAAAATAATCTACACCAGTGTTTACACCAGTAAACACTGCATAGTTGTTCACTGATAAATGATATAGAGATGGCATTGGAAATGTAAAAATTGTGACTGAATTAGTATTTTTTTTCTGCGGAACAGTAAAGTCACTAGTATATATCAATGACTCTCCAATTTATAATTTCTCAGAATGTTTTAACTCCACACATATATTCTTCCAGACCTATTTCTGTGGTAAATAGTTTCAGTTCTACCAAGATTTTAAAAAGTATGTTTTAGAGATAAAATTTATTTCAACTCTGACCATGGTCTGGCTCTGCCTTGTGACTAGCAATTCAAAGTTCAAAGCTGATACAAACTTAACACAGATCATCCTTCTCTCACAGTGAAAATTATCTACAGGTTTCAGTTAATTGTCTTTTATTTTATCAGCATGGGCAGGCAGGTGTTTAGCTAACTCTGGAAAAGCAGGGATTCATCACATGTAACAGTTGTCTGGAAAGACAAACACCATCATTCCTAAGATCTTCCTTTATCTTCTTCCTTTTTCTTCTTCCCTAGCTTTGCATGCTGAGCACAATGCCATATAGTGTGAAATATCCCTTTGGTTAGTTGGGAGTCAGCTGTCCCAGCTGTGTTGCCTCCCAGTCTCTTGTGCGCCCCCGGCCTCCTCACTGGTGAGGAAGTATGAGACACAGAAAATGCCTTGTCTCTGTGTAAGTGTTGCTCAGCACTAACAAAAACATCTTTGCATTATTAACACTGTTTTCAGCACAAATCCATAACATAGCTCTCTGCTGTGAAAAAATTTAAATCTACCTACTCCAGCTGAAACCAGCATAAACAGTAAAAAACAAAACTGAACTAAAGCAGCTGCAGGAACTAGATACAGCAGAAAAGTGGTTTGATGAGGAATTAATACAATTTTCAGGAAATTGTGTTATATTTACAGGAAACTTTGAGTATAGGGCTATAGAAGTCTACATGTGAAGAGGTAACAGGAGAAAACAAACGCACCAAGACCTAAACAAAACAATCAAAGAAACACCCCTCTCCTCCAGAGATCACAGCAATAGTCTATATAAAAGTCATAAAAACTAGATAGAATGGAGAAATGAGTTTATCAATAAAAAGGTAAACTGAAAGAATTTTGGTTTATTGTGCCATCAACTCTTCAAAGGTGTTTGAAGGACATTTATTTATTATTCTTCAACTAAAACATAAAACTTTTATCTAAAACCAGATCTCTGTAAGATAACAATATTTTAAGCTTCTTTCTTGAAAAGCTAAGATCAACAAATTCTTTGAGTAACAGTGGTGGGTTGACCTTGGCAGGCTTCCATACTGATACCCAATGGCTTTCTTACCCTCTTTCCACAACAGGACAGAAAGAGAAAATAAATGGAGAATCATATGGGTCAAGATAGGGACAGTGAGATCACTTACCAATTACTGTAATAGACAAAAGAGTTGAATTGGGGAAAATAAACTCAATTTATTGCCAAATAAAATAGACTTGGATAGTGAGAAACAAAGATAAGAATTTTAACACTTTTCCCAAACCCACTCTTTTTCCTCCAGCTCAGTTTTATTCATTCACTCCTGAGTTCTCTACCTACCCTTAGTTTGAGCAGCACAGGGGTGATGAGAAATAGAGTGTTGTGGTCAGTTCACAGCATTTCAGCTCTACTTCTCCTTCCTCCTAATGCTTTTTCCCTGCCAAAGCAGAGGTCTCCTCCTCGATCTGCAATTCCTTTAGGAAGTATCCACCCACTTTATTGTGGGAACCTCCATGGTCTGCAGTGTAGACAACCATGCTGATGTGGTCCTCTCTGTATAGAACCCCCTTCCTTTACTTCATCTCTCACCTTGATGTCTGAAGAGCAATTTCCTTCAGGTTGCTTGTTGGTTTCTTTTCGTTTGTTTGAGTTTAAATTTTCCACTTCTCCCTCCTGGGGCAGCATTTTACCTTGTCTCAAATACATTTTCCCAGAGGCCACCACCATCTCAGCCAGGGGGTTCGGCTGTGTCCTAGGATAGGTCCATTGGAACCCACTGGAACTGTCTGTCCAGGATGGGACTGGGAGACTTGAAGCTGGGTGAGATAAATGTTATCCTTTCCTAGTTTTCTCTAGAAAGTATTTCTACTCTACGTTCTTTTGTCTTTCTCTAGGTAAAACATTAATCATGGCCACCCAATGCAGCCAAATTGATTAAAGGAAAGAAGAAAATAACCAAAAAGTTTCAAAAAATACTGATGAGCGGTATGTAATTAATGGGTATTTTCTGAAATATGGCTCTGATATTGGGATGCAAAAAACAGCCAAGAAGTGTTCAAATTTACAGGTGTTGTTTTCCCTGCTCCCTTGAGATCAGGATTGAGAGTGGTACTCATAAAGAATAGGAAACCTGTAATTACAACATTTTTAAGCCCATCATGTCATACAAAAATTTTCTGTTTTATAAAGGAACTTGTTTCCTTTCAAATACTGAAAGTGATTATTAACCTCATCTAAAGTATCTTTGTAACTGAATCTGAAATGAACAGAAATTTTCAGTTTAATCAAAGGGAAGTAAGCTGGTTTTAGTAGTTTGGTTTTCTTTTCTTTGTAGAAATAAAGTTTGTTTTAGTTTGGTGGTTTTGGTTTTTTTTTTGTTTGTTTGTTTTGGGTTTTTTTTTTTAATGTGAATTAAAGAGCACCATAGCCCTTATTAAAAATAACATGGGATTTTGTGAGCAAGATATAACTAAGGGGAAATATGTGTCTGTAAAGGATGAAGTGCTTTGAATGAAATTCTTAACATTTGTGAGCAGCGAAGTAGTGAAAGAATTACCTGTATGATGAATGCACATCATTTCTTTCATCTACTTGCAAGTGGAACATGTGGGAGACAGAATGACAAAATGATTGAAAATAAGGTCTGAGCCAATTTTACATTGAATCCTTATCAAATGTGACTTTTCCTTATATCTAAATTCACTGTGCATTTTGTGTGAGTTCTTCTGCCAAGCCTAATCCATGAGTCAATATTTGCAAAATGCAAAATATTTCAGTGATACTGAAAACTCTCTAACAAATCCATGAACAAAACTTCAATGAAAAAATTTTACACACTTTCATAGAAACCAGAGGATTTATTGCAGTTGATGACAGTTCTGAAAAATTACTCTAGAAAGAATTCCAGATTTAACAGAGAGCACTGTATTTTTTCATAGACTTTGTCATTGTAGGAAAATACCATTCTCTATTATATTTGTAAGATCATCAAATATGTATAGAAATTTCTCTTAAATTTTAGACTTTTCCTCGATTTATTTTTTAAAAGTAAGAGATGCCTCAGTTCTTAATGAATGCTGATTCTGTATCAATTTCCTAGATTAGTTCATGACAGCATTTGGGTTTCTTTTGTTTTGTTTTTGCTTTCACTTTTGTTTTGAGGGGGGCATTTTTTTGCTCCATATCTGCATATTTCCATGTATACTTCATTCATTGAAGTACTCTTTTGATGTCTTATTTTTGTTTGGTTTTTTTTTTTTACCTAATTCTTTAGTATTTATCTTTGCAACGGACTTCTCTCAAAACATATCTCATTGATTCATTCAGGAATAGTATGTTTTGTTGCCACTATTCCATCCTTTTCAGAGGGAAGGAACAAGTTCTGCTGCAGTGTGCCTCAGTAAGTCTTCCACAATCTATGGGGTTACAGGAAATAATAATCTACTTGCCATTTCTTTAAGAAAATATTCTTATCCCAAAAGAATTCAGATCCTGATTACATGTACAATAAAGTAAATGAAAAAAGAAAAAAAAAAAAAAGAAAGAAAAGAAAAAGATGTGGACATATTTCCAGTACTGGTTCTTATGGCAAGCTCAAGAAACATTTCTCTGCTGTGTTTTATTATTTAAAAGCTTTTCTTCTGTAGCAGTATGTTAAAAGCCTTAATATCATCATGGTATAATGCAATGATAATTTGATGTGATTGAACAATACTCATAGAACACAATAGTTAATAATGTGATGTGATGGACAGTCATAGTTGTTCACATGTTATGTTGATGGGCCAGTCTAAAGAGCTAGTGTTTCAAAAGACATCACATCAGAAAACATAGACTGCATAGCTTCTCCTGAAACCCTAAGACGTGATTATAATAACCAGCTTACTGCTTTGCACTTGCTGGAAGCTGTTTGCTATTTTCTATGGGTTCAAACTAGCGCTGTTATGTCATCTCAAAGAATTTCAGATGAGATTGCATCAGAAAGAGAACTTTTATTTGTAGAGGTTTTATACATTTATGCATCAACATAATGTGCAAAAAGGTATCTTCCAAAAACACATATTGCTTCAGAAATATAATTTTCATGAGAAGAAAATATTTTTGAACTTCTTAGTGCATAGCAAATCGTACAAATCCTTTTTTTCCCCTGTAACATGTCAATGCCTTTTATGTCAATGTTTGAATACTTTTTTATTTACTAAGCTTGAAGAATTATTTCATCATTCCAAGAAAAGATTCCCCAAAATCAGTTAACAGAAGAGTTTGGTAGGAGTTTATATTAATCTTATTGAAGACAAAATATAAGTGATTTTTAAAAAA
>QUSF01000007.1:39717907-39944794 GCA_003676055.1 Chloebia gouldiae
CTTCCATTGTTTGAGCCATGAAGGTATTCTGCAAAGTCTAAAGAGTACCTTTTATTGTTCAGAAGTTCTAATTTATAATATTTATTATTAGTTTGCCTTAATATATTCAGATGTAGGGTTTAAAATACTATTCTTACACATTTGACTTTAATTTATATAGAATGAATTCACTACTATGGTCTGAGGAAATTTATGCAGTTTAAAACTCACAACATAAAAATAATGTTTAGATATTGTTCATAATATCTAAAGTACTGTATTCTGGATATACCTTTGGTGAAGTAAAGGCCTACAATTTACTTCTTGTCATGTAAGTAAAGAAGAAAACAAAAGTACTAGGGAAAGGAGTAGAAATAAAATGGGTGGTGTTAGAGGGGTTTTTGCAAAGCGTTTTTTTTTTTTTTTAATTTGGTGAATATCATATTAGTTCTTATGTATATATCTAAATCTTTAGTCTCATTTTTTGCCTTAGCTTCCCATATCTACTTTTTATGTCCTATCTCTGAAACATTTTCAAGAAAGAAATAAAAAAGATAGAGAAATGGAAACTGTTCAATGTGGAAAATGACAGGAACTGATCCCGTAAACCTAAAGTGCTAAGAGCTGTAATGTTAAAAACTGTCAGACATCATACCTATATGATGGAGTCTCTTCCAGAAAACTGAAAGAGATTGATATTTAAAGATTTGCCAACATTGTGATCACTAGCTAGATCAAACTAGACTACCTGGACAGCTGGTGAAGTGGCCAGCTGGAAGTGGCCTAGGAGATGGAGAGATGTTTCTAAGACCAGGACCACAGGAGGAACTGATCATCTGTGGGACCAAAGCCAGGTGCTGGGGGGGGATTATGGAGTCTGTGCATGTTTGTATTTAGGGTGAGGCAGATGGGGAGGATAAGGATCTGGGACCACCTGCTGCATGGACCATGAGTGCAAGGACAGCTCCTGAGGAATCTGTGGTGTGTCAGTGTGGAGGCATGCATGTTTCTAGGTTCCAATGCATCAGTGTGTTAGCAAAGGGGGTCTGGAGTGGCACTATGTCGGGTGCTCTCATATGTCCAGGTGATACTAGAAAGACTGTCTGTGTCCAACTTCTGGAGGCAACCCATATTTTACACATGGATGAATCTTGCACTGATGGATGTGTGCTAGAAGACAGGCAGAGGATGAGGCCGTTGGCACGATGTTCGTGTGAGCGCTTTGTGTGATCTGTGTGGCTGAAGGTGTTTATGTGTGCCTGTGTACTGTAGATGTGAGGTTTTGTGCCTACTGGGAATACAAGCTCAAGTTCATTATTCTTGGTCCAGAGAACATGGAGCTGTGTCAGTCTTGACTCAAGTGGCTGGATTTGACTCTCCTCCAAGAGGTGCTACAAGGTAAAATATCTTTTCCCTGATGTCACTTGATAGTTCAGCATAACTCTCTGAACAACATGATGTCCTGAGATACTTTGTAGGTTACTTTTCCCTCTGGACCCATCCCTTGACCATGTTGGGAGTATGGTTTCAGCTCAGCTGGCTTGATAGATAACTAGACTAGGAAAAACGTCTGGATGCTGTACAGCCTTACTCAAGAAACTTGGTCCTAAAGTCAAACTATTGAAACCCAGGCAATGACACAGCAATGTATACACAGAGATACCTTAACAGACAAACAGAAACAGGCAAGAAAACCTGAAAAATGTGTGTGTTTTAGAGTTGTGTCTATGTATAATGAAAAACAAAACAATAAAGAATATTAACAAAAGTTATGGCAACCAAAAGGAAAACTATATTATATATAGGAAGTGAGAAGCATAAAAGCTAGGTTGGAAACCAGATTGAAAACTATCAAAGGAGATGGAAAAGGAAGAATATTTACAGAAATGTGACAATGCCAGTATCTCCAGTACCTATGTGAGAAAATCCAAAATGAAGCAATGACAGGCTGGTATGTTTTGGGTCTTTTTTTTAATTGGAAACATTAAATAAATGGAATCAGAATTTTTTCATAGATAGGGATAAGTAGATGATGGAAGCTGAATTGGAGGGAATGTTAAGAGGAAAGAAACCTAAAAAAAAAATCTTAGAGAGCTCCAGAGTATTTCGTAAAAGCTTTCAGAACTGTTGCACTGAAAAAGAAGAATAATGATTTTGTCAGAAAGTATTTTGAAATAGAATAAGGTGTCAGCTTATCACTGAATTTTGTCCATTGCAACCACATACATCCAAGCACTCAAAATTTCATCTGAAGTGTGTGTAAAGTATCCACTGTAAAAACTGACAAACTACAGCTCACAAAGTCCTTTGCAGTTTCTGAAACCGAGGAAATATATATATATATATACATATATATATATATATATATATACACACACACTTGAAGAAATACCAACACTCCCAGCTGTGAAGTTCTAGAAAAAGGGAGCAAGAAACATCAAGTGTGCTGCAAGTATTCTACTTTCATCAGTATGAAATTTGATGATCTCCATGCCAAAGGGGAAAAAATAATAATCCCTAGCAGTTTGTCAAAAACTCTGTTCAGAATTTCTTCCTGTGACAAAGTCACATAAACACTGAGTACTTGAGCAAGACATCAATAAGGAAAAATCCAGATTTGAGCAGCAGTGAAAAAACTTATACAATCTGCTATGCATGCTATCTTTTTCTGTGATCACAATCTAATGTTTGATATGAAAGTTAAAAAACCTTATACATTGTATATGAAGGCCAGAGGAAAAAATCTTCCCCATCTGCTGTAAGTGATAAGCACAACCATGAAATATACATTTAGTATAATAAAATATTTGAAAAATAGATTCACAGCTCAATCTAGTTCTAGGGCTATTTTAAATGGGAGTGCAAATGGGACTACAGCTTTAAAAAAAGCTTTTATGGAGAGATGCTGCATTTTTTTTATTCTTGAAAATATTATCTTTACTTTGTTGTTTAAAGTGTTCTATTCTTTAGAGATTTTTCTCTAGTTCCCTTGTAAACAGATTTTATATTTCACTATGAAAAATCTTTACTATAACAACTTCTTTTAAAATTTATCAATTTATTTATTAATTTCTTTTGACATGGTTAAAATCTTTTCTCTATATTCAGTTTCTCTATATTCTCTATATTCAGTACCAATACCGTAATTTTTTTTAAAATCTTCAAGACAGGCATTTTATACCTAATTTATTTAAGACTTATGCCTATATGTCAATTCTTCACACACCTTCTGAAGTCTTTCCAACTATTGATTACCTTTATGTTAAAGAAGTACCTATAATAGAAAGAAACATACCAGGTACAAGGGGCTGGTCTCCAAGCAGGTGTATATAGTGCATTTATATATCCTTGGTCTATGGCATTGATTTCTGTTCCGATTATGAGAGGATTTATATTTCCAAGGCAAAAACTAGGTTACAATTAGGTTCTCTCCTGGAAGAATAACACACAGAAGAATGCCTTACAAAAGGAATTGTATTGGGGTTTTTGTTTGTTTCTACCTTCGACCAGCATCCAACATCACAACCAAATCACTCAGTGACATAAAATAAAACATTTTTTAGTGATCAGGATGATTGCTGGGGATGGATAGCAAGTTCTGTTCAACACAAACACACTCCTGTGCTCATGCTCTTTCTGGATAAAAGAAAATCCCCACAACTGGATAAAATCCAATCCAGCTGTTAGTATCAGAATAACTCAGAGGACTAGGACACTCGTCCAACTGGTCTAGTTGTCCAAGTTCTAGCTGCCAGACTGGCTTAATGTGTAAGGATTCTGCCATGGGCTGAATCCTCAGCCTTTGGTACAGTGTTACAGTTATGTTTCTTTTAACCTTTGTAGGATTATTGTTTTCTGTTTCAATTTTCCATTTATTGCTTTCCAACTATTGCAGCAAACAAAATTGCTTTCAAATAACTTTTTTTGTATTGCTGTCAATTTTCCACTTACTGCTTTTAAAGCAAGATGCTTTATATAAGCTGCCACAGGCCTCTTTGATGAGTTGAGCCAAAGCCAAACTGTCTGACCTTCTCTACATCCAAGGTCAAGTAGTGATCATGGCTTGGGTCATTATCACCTTCACTCCTGCCTTAAATGCCTTATATGGACATAAAGATCTTAAGAGATCATATCTCTTTCTCTTGTTTCTTTGCCAGAAAGAAATAATTTCTTTGCTTTGTCTGAGTTTTCAATAAATTTCCTACATGAGAATTTGTGTGGTTGGATTGTTTTCACAGAGCATACAATATTCATCTATTGTGACAGAGTTGGGCAGATGTGGTCAAGATCCTACATACATGAGTGCTTCTTTTGGGTGGCTTTCACACTTGAATATATTAATGGTTGTTCTGATAGAAAATATTTTCAAACACATGGAGAAAATATAGTCAGATCATTGTTGAAAAAGGCAAATGAATAATACTGTATCTTAGTATTTCAGTCAAAAAAGTTATGCTAACTCATTCATTAACAGATTAAAATTAAAAAAAAGAAACACTCAAAATCCAACTCTTCCCCTCAAAAACCCTACCTTTATTCATTGTGTAATGAATAAACACTTTGAGAATTCAGTGTTGTAAAATTGGATTGTGTGTGGATAATAATTACTTTCTTTTTTGCTTATATTAGGATCAAAGGATAATTCACACTGGGACATGAAGACTTTAGAGTCCAGCCACCTGCTCCAAGCATGGTCCTTTGTGAGGTCAGACCAAAATGCTCAAGACATTGTCCACCCTGGTCTTCAAAACCTCTAAAGATCTAGATAAAGACTACACAACTTCTCAGGACAACCTGGTCCGCTTTCTTAAAGGAGAGAATACTTTTCTCCTTATAGCCAGTTTGAACTTCTCTGGTTGTAGTCTCAGACTCATTATTCAATGTTCATACCATCTTGCCGACCATTTGCTGAATTTTCCTATTTTTTGATGTCATTTTTATAATTGTGAGCCCCAAAGTGAATGTAGGAGCTAGATGAGGAGTGCTGAGTAAATGGGAATAATCACTTCCCTTGATCTACTGACTCTGTCCCCATAAATACATCCCAGGATTTTGCTGGCCATTTTTGCTTTCTAGGCATAGTGCTGGTTGGTGTTCAGCTTTTGTCCATTCCCCCAGCTGTCATTTCTCAACTTGCATCGCTGGTCAGGGCATTTTACATCCCAAGGTCAGCGCTTTGCTTCAGTCCTTGTTGAATTCCACTATGTCCTTGTCAGCTTATTCCCCCAGTTTTCTACTACTCTCCTAATGACAGTGCTACTCTCAAGAATTTCTACTGGTTTCTGTGAATATTAATTTGAATATGCCTTCCTGTTATACCTGACTTAATACCAATACTCTTTGAAATGAGGCACCGTGCTCGTACAATGGAAGTAAAGGTTTTTGGCTTTGTTGAACATACATATCTTGACCTGTCCTAAAAAGATATTTATCATTTGCTTTACATCATCCTTACAACTGACCACCCGAACCTGGAATTTTTAGCTCTTTTAATTCTATCTGCACTCTAACTTAACTCAGAGATTCCTGTTATGATTACTACTTCTTGGTGTAATGTGACATTGAGGGCAGCACAGCCCACAGGGTAGTTTATCCAGAGAGAGGTTTTTAAATCTTGTTTAAGAGATGTTTATAAAATTACAGCAAAGAGAAGACAAGCACTTACTATTTTCTAAGCCTACATCTGGTGGTACTCTGACATACAATACTGTAAAAAGATGTGCAGTTTTCTTATTTACTTTAGTGAAGAGGCTGCTGAACAGTGCTTATCTTAGTTTAAATGGTCAGTTTAATATTTGTTTTTCTACAGTTTGGAAGCACAACAGAGAGATGGAAAGAAACCCTTTCATTTCCACAGCAGTGAAACATCCTTGTTTTTTTTCTTGAGGCAGGTTGTAGTCCTGTGTAAGTTCATGTGAGGGAGGGGTACTGCTCTTTGAACATTGCATGCTGAAGTGATGCATGAGTGTGCTGTATCAAATACCAAGTGGAGAACCTTAATAACTTATGGTCCAAATGAGAACTGGGGCTTATATCTGTCTCTTCTAAATGTAAGACATCAGACACTTTGCTTTGGAAAAACACCATAGCCTGTTTTATCTCTAAGTTCTTGTTCACAAAATACAGCTGATTCCACAATCAAAGATTAAATTAAGTTAGCCATGCTGTCATTGATATGTGACTATGCTTTAAATGAATAAAACAAAAAATTAGAAGGAAAATAATCTGCATGAGCTTTCAAGTATTTGCATTTTCATCTGTATTTCTATTTTTATTTGATAAATATATGAATATATATGTTTATGGATCTTCTTGAGTAATGTTTTTAAAAATATTTGCACATTTTACATTAAAATCAGTTACATTTGTACAATTCTGAATGTACTTGAATTGTGCTGAATGGATGATGGGATGCTTCCACTCTGCAGAGATACTAGAAACTAATACTTCTAACTGTTGGATATTAGAAAGTGAGAAGGTCTCATCACAAAATGCATGGGTCACTTCTAGAACTCTAAACTCCTCCAGCAGTATAAAATCTATCATAATGTTTTCCTGAAATGATCTGTAGGCTTCTTCATTTGTGTTGTCAATATCTTAAAACAGGGATTTCTCTGAAGTCATTCATCCCATGACATCTCTTCTATTGCCTTTTTCTTCTCAAGCTATGCAATAAATTAAAATTTCCTCTTCTCCAGACACCCTATATATATATTTGGCTCCCATGCTGCTGTATTGTCTGCATGAAATTCACCTACATTTTAAATATATTTTAGATAAAACCCACATTAAACGAATACCCCAGTAGATTTTAATTTCCAATAATTAATATATTATAGTATATTTTTTGATTTCTCTCAGAAGGTTTGGAAAATATTGGTAAGACTTGCAATTAAGACCATAAGAAACACTGCATATAAATAATGAAAATATAAATAAACAAAAGCAGCATATAAAAAATTGAAACTGAGATTATTAAGCAGTATTACCAGTATCTGTTTCAGTCTCTTTAGTATTTGTTCTACATATAGGAGTAAATTTGGTTTTGGTGTTGTGGGGTTTTTTCCTGTCCCCTACATCAATATCTCTCTTCACTACGTATTGAGCATTAAGATTCTGTAACTCCTAATTATATGAACAACAAAAACAACATTAAGTAGAATCAACTGTCTATTTTGGAATTTGGAGAAGGTGTTCTTTCATTAAATAAGACTGCAAAATACAAGTTAATCTGCTTACTTAAGGGAATTACTGGCACAGTATTACATTCTTTCCAGTTTGCCTCTGAGAAAAGTTGTACATTCAATTTTATTGTTATTTTATTTTGTTCCTGGAATGTGTTCTGGCAGTGCCATTCAGTATGAAAACAGAATTCCCTTATTTATTAATTTCTTCTTCCACTCCTGGACTATTCAGAATACAAATTATGCAAAACAACATAATGAGTGGCAATTAATAAGAAATTGTCAAGCTGAAGGAAACAAAAACATACATGCACATTGTTTTGTTTGCAGTGTTCCTGTTTCCATGAAGAAATTATAACAGCTAAATCACAGCACATAAGAATAAATTAATCTATGTAGTATGTTCACAGTGCTGCTTTTTACATCCTTTTAAGTGATATGAAAAGTGGTACAAGTGGCCTTTTGAAGGCAACATGGGAACAATTATGCATAAATGATATGTGTTCTTTAAAATATTTGTGTCATACAGTTCTGATTTGAAAATATGTTATTCAGTCTCTATGCTTATGAACCAGTCCCTGTAGAAGGAAACAAGAAGGTTTACTTTTGCAGGTCTTCACTTTTTAATGACCGTTTTATCTGATTTGAAAGAGAAAAAAAATTATGTACAAAATCTGAAGGCTGAGATTGTGGTTGAGCTTGTGTGTCTAAGAGATGCAGAAAAACCAAAAGTGCTAAAAATGTTTTGCATTTACCTAATTAGAGGCTATAAATTTATCCTTTAAAATACCTGTATTTTAAAACAGTACAATTTTATGCAGCAAGTGACACTATTTTCAGTGGATTTTTGGGGTTGTAATTTTTCCCCCCAGAATGTATTAATTTCTTATACAGACATGAAACATTAGGTCATTGTTATTTAGCACAAAAAGGAGTGGCATATTGTTCTCAGAAGTGCTCAAATTTTTTATTTCAGCAACACTTCTTATTCCACAAAGCATGAAATTTATACGTCCCCTTGTATTATTTCTAGCTTTAGGATTCTATATGGTAAACATCTATGTTTTGAGTTAAATCTGTTAGAATATATCTTCTTACAGAGAAGGAAAACAGGTTTTTTTCTGAGTCATGATATTCATCAAGTGAAATATGATGTTTCAAATAATGTAATACCAAAGGAAAATAATACTACTGCAGCATTTCTTCATGTTCTCTGGAAACTGCAGCAGTAAATTATGTCCATCATCAAAAGCTTTTAATAACGTATTAAAAATGGCATCTTTTACTGGTGCTGGTAAGAAAAAAAATATTAAGAAATGTAATAGGCTGAAAAAAAGGTTTTATCTCCTAATCTAGTGAGGTTTGGAGGCTTTGGCATGGGATTTGTGTTGATTGCTGATCATCAAACCATCTGCTTATCCAGACTCTCATTATTGTATACAAAGACAAACTTCCAGAATTTTAAACTGCATACTTTTTATTGCATATGCTGTGAGCTCAAAGTAACACTGAGTCTTGAATAAACACTTATATGAAAACTAATGTTTAATTGTCTTGGTATTTTTCAGTAGACTTTCTGAATGTGTTATCAAGATGCCTTTTTTCAAATGAAGGTAAAAATTTTGCTTTTCCTATGAATCAGTTACAAGCTATGTGTAGTTCTTAGCCTCAGAATACCTAGAGAGGAATTTGAGATTTTATGATCTATTTTCAAGGTTTCAGTTTCATTTAAGCCATTTAGAGAATCTAGTTCATTATTGTTACATTTCAACAGTGCACCTGGGATCCACACACCCTCATTTTAGGTGTTCACTGTATAGGCTCCTTATGAACTAACCTATTAATTATCAGTATTTTTCTCTATTGGACCATTTTCTTAGCCAATATAAAAGATGTTGGATCTCCCTCATAAGCAGAATTTAAATTTATTTATGTTTTGTTTCCTTTGCTTAGCCCACATTGTTCTACCTCTGTTCTGAACAGCCAAATAAATACTTCTGCTCTCACAGGATTTATGTGTGGTGCCCATCCTCATATCTATGCTATTTTGAAAGGTTTAAGAATATTGATAACTTCATATGCCTAACAGACCCTGCAAGGAGAAGAGACATTCTGAGTGGTTTTATAGAGATACTGAGAAAATGAAATTAATAGTTTCACATGAGAATATATTGGCAAATAGTCATAGTAATTTTGTTTCATGAAGGATTTTGATGTTGGACTTGTCCCTAAACTTTCATCTCTTTAATTTAGTTACTTTTCTAAATCAAAACCATAAATAGCTAAATGCTCTGTGGAAAATTATATATCCACCTCCTCATTTACACCAAGAAAGCAGTGTCTCTACAGCTCATCAGACCACATACTAATGAGAAGCCATGAACATTGCAGGCAGGATTCCAGAGATTCTGTGAGGTGGCCTACCAAGTTACCTTCAATACTCTCTGTTCTGTTCTTCCCACGAGTGAAAAATATTTATTTTCCAAAAGACTTCCCTGGGAACTATATGTAAGATTTAATGTAAAATTAACATTGGAATGAGGTTACCATAAAATGGGGTTGTAAAACTATTTAAGTATGTATTATATATTTTGAATATAAGCAGACTCTACAAATGCACCTTTCTAGCACATAATGATATATAGAGTACACTCTTCCAGTTGCACAACATTTAGGAATAATTCATTGGTTTTATATCTAAATAGATCTGTAAATTTAACTCAACACCAACAATGTCAGCATTTCTGAAAGAATTAACGACTTATATGGTGTCAGAAGTTCTTCATTACCTTCTCAAAATGATCAGATGGTGTGTACAGGGACACTAATCAGCATTTTTCCTAACCATAATGGAGGTAATACAGATCTTACTGAAAAAAAATCCTCAAAACATTCTCAGAAACTTTTTACTTTCTATGAAGGCATAACATCCTTCTTTCAAAGTCAATTTGCAATCAGTCAGGACATATATATGACTCACTTGCCAAATTTCACTTTTAAAAATCAAAGCCACTTAGTGCTAAGCAGCAGAAGTGTTAAAAATCAGCATATTTCTTAGGGATTTAAAATAGTAGTACCTTACTCAAGCAATGTCAGGAAAGAAAAATGCCTAATGGAAGTCCTGCAAGGACATTGCCTGAAAAAATAATTACATATTGAAACACCAGTCTTGGTTTACTGGAGTTTTGTTCAAACATTGCTATTTTAATTCTTGTTCTTTATCTGTAAAAATGTAGAATTTTTTTTTGTCATGCTATCTTTAACACTGACTAAAATAATATTTTATCAGTTTAACAAAATAAAAAATGTATGAAAATGTAGAAAAAAGTTCTGACATCATCTTCAGGAACAAACTATTTAATTATTTCAAGAGGAAAACCATGGAACCTGAATGTATATTGTAACAGCTGTATACACAGTTTCATTTTCTGACTAGGCAGTAAATCCTGATTAGTGAGAATAAAGTACCTGATGAATGATAAATGATAGTTAAAGTATGTTTTTCTTCCCCTTGGTCCAAAATCCTGAACTGTGTGTCCATTCCTCGGATAGATATGATTTATGTATGTATTTAATGATCCAGAATCTATCTTTATTCTTAGTTGCCTTGAAAGGGAAGAATGTCGTATTACATTCCCATGAAAATTTTTACAAAAAGTAATATCACTTCTCTAATGTTATTCTACTGAGATAAGATTTTTTGTTCATAATGTGGTTTATGTTCACCTACTCGTATCATTCCAGAAGCAGAAAGACTGCTTAAAAACACTGATTAGAGAGTAGCAGCTGAGGATAGGGGTAGAGATCAAGTGTGTTTGTGGAAAAAATTCTAAGGATGGAGGGAACTGGGAAGAAAATTCTACTAGGATATATGCTTTTTATTTTGTTTAAAACTGGATAGGTAAAATGAAGGGTTGTTGTATGGTGCTGTCTCTGAAAGCTCCTGTTACACATGTAAGGAGGTTGCTAATGCCTTATGTTTTATGACAACTGCAAGCAAAATGTGAACTCTAAAATAATTTTTTTAAAAAATCATGTGAATAATAGTACAATATGCAAAGGCCTATAACTTACATAAGAAGCCACATATCTACTTCAGTATGGTTTGCTTTGTATGGCATTACCTTCATACTTTCAGTACATGACTACTACCTCAACTAATGATTTACTTGCATTTAGATTTGGAATCAACATCAAAATATGCCCAAGAAATGAAAATGACAGTTAGTACATACTGAAAAAAAGACTTTTTTGACAATGCTGATGCTCCTTATCAAGAGAGATCAGTATACTCACAGACAAGATGCTGTGATCCAAATTAAATGGAATACCAGGGAAGAAGACTTGGAAATTGTGATATCCAGCAACTATAGGTAATATATACAACTTTTTGGCCCTCGATGAAGACTCTGTGCTAAGTTCTTTATATGAAAAGTCCCACCAGTATTCATCTCAAATATTTCCACAAATATAATTTTCTCAATATTACTACTAGAATACTACTAGTAATATTTCTCAATATTACTATGGAATACTACTATAAAGTCATAATTCTGGAGAAAAATACATTACTACAAAAAGGAAAAAATAAACATGAAAACTTATAAAAGAAAGTAAAAGAGCCTAGAAAATTGAGTATTGATAATGTCACTTCTCAGGAATTTATATAAACAATACCTAGCAGGTCTTTAAACAATCTCCAGGAGTAAATACCAGTAATTGAACAAGTACTTGGAAGCAACTGACTTTATGAAGGGACTTTTTAAAAGAAATAGAATTATTTAATATGTAGTAACTTTGCTTCAGTGAAGTATATTGTTATACAGAGTTCTAGTTTCCCCAAATTGAAAATTGTAGGACCATCTCACTATCGTATATATTTGAGAATCATCCTTTCATAATGCAGCACTTTTTCTCTTCATTTCAGTTACTTTAATTAATTTTAGAACAGTAATTTTCTAGACTCTCATGCACTGTTTTCCTCAGAATCCAACTCAAATGGAAGACCATTCCAATATATCACAAAATGTGCATATTTTACTTGCATTTAATTTACATCTCTTATTTATATTACTACTGAATTCTGTAGCAACTGTAAAAGACACCAGCTGATATTCACTGAACCTTAGAATGTAACTATTTTGTTAGATTATGTCCTCTGTGTATTTTCTTTTAAAAGCTGACATACTTGACTACTATTGAAAAGTGACCTCTGTCAGACTCAGAGGGAGGCATATTAGGAATGACATCCAGAAATACCCATCTTTTATAAAATTTTCCACTTCCTACTGTAAGATATTTTACTTATAAAAGTACAGCTGAAATAAGCCCAAATATATTTCTGAAAAAAGCAAGGCAGAAAAGAAGACTTAAACTGGCATTGCGTGTACTTCCACCAAGATTCTGCATTTGAAGATTTGAAATGCCAGAGAAGTCTGCCATTGATACAAAGCCTCTAGAAAAAGAGAAAAAAATAAAAAGATCAAAAAAGAAAGGACTGAAGTCCATAAGTTCTGTGCGTGTGTGTTATTTTGCCACGCTGATAACACATCCCTTGGTCCCCTTGGTACAGTGAAACTATTATTTTTTGAAAATCTAAGGGAAAAAATCCCTGTATATTTAAATAATTTTTGTCTAGATTTTTTTAAAACAAAATACCAATTTACATGTCAAATAGCAACATAGAAGGAAATACAAACTTTTATTTTTACCACTATTTAAATACCATTATTCAAATAGTGGACATAAATCATTATTGTACTTGCTCTATATTTCTGATTGAAAGTGTTAAACGATTACAAATTTGTCAAAACTTTCAAGTAAGATTTCTGTATCTGATTTGCATGAACAAATATGGAGTATTTTAGGGTCTGTTTAGTCTACTGAACTTGTCTTCTCTAACAGCTTGAGACTTCTTTACTGCTGCTTACAGCCATACAAGGCTCACATGTAAGCTTAGTTCCAAATAGCACCTTTTTTTTCACACAACCTTCATATAAAATAATTAAAAAAAATAAAATAGTAAGTAATGTGCCAAGTAGTTAAAAAAGTGAATAAAATGACATTCTATTCCATGATCAGATTTACTCATAATTTGTAGCGGCCTCTGTTCCATACTCTTAAGATAACATTAAAGATGACTGACCGAAACATTTTTTACATAATTGCCTGTGCTTATGGCAAAAAATTTGCTCATTAGGAATTAAATTACAATTGGAATGTTGTTTTCCTGATCTGTGCAGATTGATATATGGGTATCTAGGAAATCCAGAAGTCTGGTGTAATAGTCATCAGTGATGAAAAAAGCATGAATAAAGCCATACTATGTTTTGCTTTATACCATTGAACTGGAATATGTGTCAGTAAATCATGCTTACTGAGAGAGAATAGGCCAGTTTTTGTAACAAAAGGCTGAAGTCTGGGTTCATTCAAATTAGTTTTGAAAACTTAAATATACTTCACAGCTTTTCTTTAGCTATTAATAAAGTAAAAGTAGGGAAACCTACACAATTATAAGATGACTTTGGGAATGTTTATGTCTTTCCATTGAATTCAATCTGAATCTTGATCAGTCATTGTCTAATTGAGAAATCATTTAAATTCCTGAATTCATGTGAAAGAATCTGGGGGTTTATATCTGTAACTTAATTATACTGTTAATTTTTCTGCATTTTTAAAAGACATTTTCTGTTTCAGTGCTGAAAGATACAATGGGTGACAAGGGAAATTATGCCTGGCTTTTCGATCTTCCTTGCTCCAAAGGCGCTCTGGGATTAATTTTTCCCCATTTCTATTTATCTGCATAAAGCAGATTATTAGCAATATTAAGGTTCTTTGAAAAAAAAAAAAGAGTAATGTAAATGGTAAATGCAAATGCAAATGCAGTGTCTATAACACAAGTATGATTTTTTCAGATTATTTTACTGAGATTAGTGAGGAATTATGTACATATTTAGTGTACAGAGGATGAGAAACACATAATATTTACCACTGTTTAATTTATGATGCAGAAATTACAGCATAAGAAAAAGAATGAGCAAAAAATTGCTATTTATTTTTCCTTGAGCATGCCATCCTCAATTTCATTTACTGCCCCTTGTTCTAGTCCTAAAGATACAATGGAATAGTTGTTTCTAATTTTTCCACTCTCCAGTGAGAAAAATATGGGTATCTATATGTTCTTAATCTAGAGATTACTTTGCTTACCAGCTCAGTTTATTGCTGACATGAGGCTGAAGATGCTAGTTTATAAAATGAAACATTATGTGATATCCATGACAAACCTGTTCACCCTTCTTTCCATTTCTCAGCAGTGCCGAGAAAGTACTGATTATTTCTCTAGTACTTCAAAGATATCCCCCAAGATGTTAATCAAATTTTCTCTGTCTTCCTGAGTTCCTCTAGAACAGGCCTCATGATCTGCCAATGCATACCTATTCTAGTTAGCACCTTCTGTGTTTCTTTTATAAATAATCACAAAATCCTTAAAGATTACTGAAACTGCATTATGTTTGTTAGTGAAAATGAAGTGTCATGCATTATAAAGTTCAACACTATGCATTTTCATTTGATTTTCCACATAAAGTAGAATAAAGATAAAGTCAAATTGAATCTATTAAAGCTTAGTATACATAATTAAGCTAATGCATATTTCACATCTAGTGCCATATAGTCAACAACATTAGCCATCTAGTCTGCTTGGACCTTCATTAAATGTATTTCAGGACATCATTATATGTCTTTCAGTAATAACTGCTCACAGCCATACTCCATCTGTAAGTGGGAGACTGCAGTAAAGTTTCTATGCTATAATACTTCCAAATGATGTGATGAGATGTTAATTTTATGGTTAAACAGCAGTGAAGAAAGTTCCCAACGGAATGCTTTCTCAAAAGCATTATTTTCAACAAGCCTTCCAACTGTAAACATCTCTAACTCTTTACTGAGTTATTCTGCTGTTTTCTAAAATGTCCTTCTGGTAAAGAACCTATAGTAATCCTTAGTAGTAGTGAATTCAGGATTTGGGACTATATAGTGTAAATCACTATATTCTGCTACCTAATAACTAGCTGAATTTTGAGAGAATTTTTGTTCTGAACTCTTCTAGTACTACTTTTTTTCACAAGAGTGTTAGGAGACATGGAAAAATGTACTTGAATATAAGACAGACATTCTTTTGCTAGCACTGCCGATTTCTTATTTTAGATTAAAAAAAAAAGCCTAATATGAATTAAAATACACCAGAGCATAAAGTAGGTCTACTTAATAAAAAAATCTCAGTGGGTATTCTTACTATTAAAGACTTTAGAAATTAATTATATTATCCATTGTGAAGTCATATAGCTAAAAGCCTCAGGAGACCCATCTACAGGACCCTGTTATCACTGAGAGCACCGTAGTAGATAGATTTAAGCAATAGTATTTTATACACTACTATTAGCAGCAGTCAGATCTCTTATCTTGCCAGTCTAAGTATTTCAACAGAAACTGAGCTGTGTCACATTTTCTGGCTATTTTTGAGTGGTAGTGTCATAGTACCAAATGGTAAGAATTCTCTCCATATATTCTATAAAAGAAAAAAGAAAATCCTATATACAGGTTACTTGGTTTAAGGGGAGATGAAACCAAATAACTAATTTCCTCTAGTTCCTGTAGTTATATTGGTGACATGAAAATGTTGCTCTCTTCAAAGACCTTAATAGCTTTACAGTCTACAGATGTTATTTATGACAGTTGTATATGCATCTGATGAACTGTGTGAGAGTATCCATATGTCATCTATATATGTAGATATAAAAAATCATCTCAATTTTCTGAAATACTAAAATCTCAAAAAGCCTAAAAATGTCATAAGAGATATAGCAGCTATAATATTATTTCAACTTTAAAATTTACTTTATTGAAACATATATATATTTCTGTGCTGAGAATATGTATATACATATCTCCTATACTTTTTTCTTTTTTTAATTTACTTTAAAATAGATAGATAAACGACATATTTGTTTTGTACTTAAACCAGTGAATTCCTTTTCTTTTTTTTATTGTGAACATTTGTTCACAAATGAATGTTCACAATGTAAAAAGTTTTTTTGTATTTACATCAAATAAAAATTTTTGTTAGTTAATTTTCATAACTGCCTGCAGTATCCTAGAGATTTCTGACAAGGCAGCAATATAGCATAATATATAACATTCATAAAAATATAACATAACAATATATAAAATATAGCATAAAAGTAACATTCAAGATATTTTTCAGAAAACCTGGAAATATTTATTCTATTAGATTTAATCAACAACAAAGAATTTTAAAAATCAACCAAAACTTTTGAGAATAAATGTAATATTAAAAATCAGAGCATTACCATAAATTGTTTGAGGCAAAAATATATATTTAGAACTTTTAAATGTGCACATAAAATTTCCAATAATACAAAAATACAGTAACTAAACAAGTCACAGCAAATCCTGCAGATGAAGCCAAGTAAATCCCCCTGTGCCATAAAGGGGTCTATGTTTGGCCTTCTAAAATGGTGAGAATGCCTATAAAATATATGCCAACCATCAATTTCTTGCAGAGCATGAACTCAAATTCCCTTTCCCTGGAGTATGTTTTTAAAGACAACCCACTAGTCAGAGGCTTATCAGAGGATGAAAATTGACACCTGCTCAATACTCTTCATTGCCTTACAGAGTTCATGTGCTGAATCGTGTCCTAAGCATACAGTGCATTATAAACAATCTTTAAAGTAATAAAAATGGAATGGCACAGTTTAATAATCTAAAATTCATTTCATTAAAGAGAAATTTTCCAAGATTCCCTGAAAAGCAGGATGACATGAGGTTTTCCAGAGCTTTTTCAATTGAGCAAAAAAATTTACATCCCATTTCCTCATCCCACATGTAAGTACAGCTACATTTACAAACAGATGCATAAACTTATACAAGTGCTGACAATATACAAGTCCTGACTATTTCACTGGTATGCTGAAACTGAAATGGTACCTCATTTGGCCAAATAATTTTAAACTGAAAATGACAACAAATTTTGTTAAGAGAAACTTCACCTCAGTTCACATATGATTCTTCAAAAGTAACAGTACTTTGCCTGTAAGTGCAGACTGAAAGGCATAAGGCTAAAAGTGAGCAAACAAATGGGAATTACTGGAAGAGATGTAGATGCCTATGTAAAGCTTTTAGAAAAGGAATTTCTTGCTAGAGAGGAACTCCTTTATAAACCTCTCTGGATAACATCAGTGCAACTTTTAGAACTAGCAAAATAAATGCCTGGTTGTTCATTTACTTGTCCTAAGATAAAAAAGGGAAATGTGAATTTAAAAATTTCATTTCATTGTGTTCAGGCAAAGTCATATATATGTGTGTGTGTGTGTGTGTGTGTATGTTGACAGATGTTTAAATTTAAGTGCTTTAAATTCTGAAAAAATAGATAGGAAAATATAATTAGATTTCCCATATTCACTCATGTATAGCACATACAACATTTACTTTAAGATATATGCTATGCACTTTTTATACATTAATCATGCATATTTTATCCAAAGAATCATTGATATATTTTGATATATGTTTTACATTCCATCTGATACTTCCCACATTTTAAAAACAATTATTTAGAGCAATTTTTATTGGGAAGCAGGCTTGTAATTATTGGCTAAATTAAACCGACTATAAGATCATTTTTAATTATGCTAAAATAACTCTTATGAATATTAACATACTATAATAAGTATTTTTACATGAAAAAACCCAAAAGAATCTTGTTTAGCTGAGGTAAAGATTATTTTTCTCAGCAGGAGCAAAACTACCATACTGATATATCCTTTTTCTTGACTTCATTAGGAAATTCATATTTCAAGGACACAGCAGAAGTCTACTTTATTCAAACATAAGAACTGAGATTTTAAAATCACAACAGCCAAGAAACATGGAAATTGTTTTCTAATTGTAACTGCTGTATTATATCTATTTAAAACATAATGCTATTCAAAGGACCTTACTATATATTTGCCTCAATAATATTACTAAGGCAAAGGTCAAATTTATCAGCTTTCTGTGTAGTTTTTTTTCTGTCACCTTATTCCTCTGGAAGTGCACCTTTCACCATAAACAAGTTGACAAGTCTCTTGTAAACCAAGATTATGAGATATTTTAGTACAATCTGAGGAACATAAGGATTAATGCAGAAGCAGACTCCATTTCACACATGACATTAAACTTCTCCTACAAGTTTGCAACAAGAGTTTCTGTTGCGCAGCTCTCGTGAATGCTATAGTTAAAATTTGAATATATATATATGTGCTACTTCCTTAATTTGGTATCTTCTTTTACATAATCAAATAGTTATATATAGTACACAATAGTCTGGCTACTACAGCTATGATTGACTCAATCAGAATGTTCAAAGCATCCAACAAAATAATTTTGAGAGCAACTAAAAAAAATTGAGTTGACATCAGAACAGGATCACTGTACATTAAATTCTCTATTAAACATTTCAAAGAGCAGTCAACTTACTTTCATTTAAGCTCTATACAATGCAGAAATGAAGACAGAAGGTGTACTGAATACTAAGTGATGCTGTGTCAGTTGTAGAATGTAGCAAACCTGAGACCTCTCTCCTAAGAATAATTTTGTCTAAATGGTTGGATGCTGAACAAAATTTGGGTCCTTCAATCAAAGAAAATTAATCAGAAGTCCAAGACTGTTACAGTCATCTTAACCTAAAGTTGTTTTAAGTTCACTCCTGTGCAGAAATGCCCAACTAAGTTCCTATATCTATATTCCCCTTTCCATACACAGACTATACCTTCCATTCCCATGAATTGTTCCCAAGAGATTCTTTACATATAATAATTTAGTGGATATCACCCTGTGTAACAAAATCTTATACAACATTAAATCTAGGGAAATCATGTTCTGATATTTGATTGATCGAAAGAATTTCTCCTTGTGGGCTATCAAACCACTTGTCTGGTTTCTCTGTCAGAAAAGTTTCAATTGCCTTCTTTCAACAAGATAAAGTAAAAACAGCTCATGTGCCTGGCTGTCATAAATTATATTTAATTCTTTCACCAGCAGGATCAACACCTGCTCACAGTGTGAGTCTTTCAGAAAGACACGGTCGTCTTGTTTTAGTGGCAAACAAAGATTATGAGCTTCGAAGTGAGTCAATACAGGAGACTGTAAACATTTGCATTTTTGGAAGAGAAGAGAAAAGCTGACCTTGTTTTAGGGTGCTATGGTGTGGGTGGTGGAAGCATTCTGCAACTAGCCTTAAGTAAGATCAGGTACAACAGCAATTCTGCAGACTTTTGATATAAGACCTTTTTGCACTGGTCTGTTACTAAGACAGGCTGGTTTCAGTGCCTATGTCTATACTGAAAAATAGAGAAAAAAAGCATCTGCTGCAGACTCTCGCACCCATACACTTCATGGCTACCTGAAAGTTAATTAATTTAGGATAGTAATATTGTTCAGGTATTATTATGAGGTGCAGCTTGTGTTTATCTGAAAGAAAGTGGACTACCTACATGAAATAATGTCTGCTAATTAGCCATTGCCTAAACACCCTCAACACTAATAAAGCAAACTGCACGTGGGGAGGACACAGTGGTGCAGATGATAGGATCAGATGACAGGATGTAATCTACTTTTTTTCTTTCCTCAAGATAAGTAGAAAGCAATATATTTAAATAGCTAATTTTCATTCAGGGATATCTTTCTGCTCCTGTTTTTTTTTAACCAACATCAGTTATCTTTTCTCACCACCTGTCTCAATTGGAAATTGACAAATATTTCTTGGACTGTTTCAACAGCATAGTTAAAAGATTGTGTCAATCCTGTTACAGCCACTGCTCTTATGTTAATATGCTTATGCTATATTAGTATATATTATGCTAGTAAAACTAGTATGTCTTTACTCTGATGATAATAAGGAGTTTCATCTTTCTTTCTGATTTGAAGAGTACAAAAAAAGCCAACAAACAAACCAAACAAGTGGTCAGTAATAGGTAGCTGTTGTTTTACATCAATTCAGCAAATTAGAAGCCTGAGACAGCAAATCTCATTCTATATTGACACCAAGGAAATAAGAGTTTATCCAGTAATATAATGAAAAGGTGTGGGGCTGAATTTTTTTCCAAATGAGATATAGCTTCTTTACCAATAACTTTCCACAGTCAGATTCTTGACAGCTGTTATGATGGGTCAGTGACTTGTGGGACTGAGAGCCTTGATGTCACGTCACTGAATTACAGCTCAAATATGTCTTAAAAGTCCTTTTGTAACAGAACCACACAAGAAATTCAAAGCAATTCTCTCCCCTTTTTGTTCAGCATCTTCCTATTCAGTTCCTCTGATAATTATCCATAACTTACAAGTGAGCCCAATTTGTTCATAGCCTTTAATGCATCCTTTTAAGGATACCATAACAAATGAGTGAGCAAGAAAAAGGAAGGTAGAATGACAACTCCTATTCACACCAAGTAATTTCAAAGGCTTTATTTTTTTTTTAAAAGATATAAGCCATGGCAGAACTATTAATTACTAGGTCTCTTGCCTAACTTGTTTGACTGAAGCCAAGTAAGAGCATTTTTATCTTGTCAGGAGTTTTGATGGATGAGTATAATGTAAACAAATGACTCATTGGTGTCACTTTGTAGAGAGAGAGAATGAGATTGTCAGACTACTTTATAGGTAATGGAAAGACAGAGACCCTTATGGAGCAAATTAACCCCTTTGTCCTCCAGGGTATACATTAGAATTAATCAGACGTTTCTAAAAATCTGTCATTGAAACAATATAAAAAATTAATTGTGATTACTTCAGATATAGCTGAGATATGGATGTCAGAGCTTTATATGCTATGTAATATTGATTTGATTGTGCTTTTAGAAATTTAAAAGAATAGAGAGAATGTTGTAATAAATGAAATTTTATACATTTTGGAAGATTGGCTATTGTCCTTATGTCATTAAGCCCATGATGGGATTGAAAAAGGAACCTCTTAAACAGGCCTATATGTCTGTAAATTACTGTGACATTTGAAGGTAGAATGTTAGCTGAGCTCATTCCAATTTTGACACTGATGTCTTATAAGGGCTTCAGTCTGTACAGAGAGCTACAGCAGTTTCTGTGAGCAAAAAGCAATTAGGTAAAAAAACTCAGTCCTGATTTTAACAATACTAACATATTTCTGAGGTGTGTAGCACCACTCAGATAAATTACACAAATTTGTAGAGAATTTATATGAAAAAATAACTTAGCAGCTTCCAAAATAGCATGATACATTGAGGTTACTTAAAACAGCATTGTGGGAGGAAAAGAAGAGTGGAATTAGGGAGTTACTTTACATTTTTTGAATTGTAAAAAAGAATTTAGTCCAGGCAAGAGACGTAGAATTAAATAATTTGTGGCAAAACAATCTTTCACGTACTTAAATACCAGAGTAGCAGTTTTGTATCCATGAAACTCTGAGCTAAGACCTTTTTATCTTGGCACACCTTTGGCAGGTCTCAAGCATTTACTGAAAATGCAGTAAGTACAATGAAAAAAAATGAAGTAAGTAGAAATGCAGAACTGGTCACTGTTGAATAGGACGTTGCCATGAAAATTAGCCAGCATTAACTTATGAAAAGAGAAATTACCTACAATTTTGAGATGGCAGTCCTCTTCAACATCTGGGATTAAAAGAGAATAGTTTTCATGCTTTGGGTGAGATGGTCATTTTATTTACATAGATGTAAATCCATGCAAGTGCCACTAAAATAAATGAAGTAATATTATTAATACTAGAAGCAGAATATTTTATTGTTTTTCTCTAGAAATAAACATAATGGATGAAAATTACTTGTGTAAAGCATGATACTTTTATACATGAAAAACAAGTAATCACAATAGTAGCACTGTAAGGAAATTAATAGACTGGGGGAAACCAAAGCTTCTAAATCACATAGAATTTAAATGCATTCTAAAAAATATTTTCTCTCCTTTGTTCTTTTTTTTGTATGGACTTCTGTTCCAACTGTACAAGAATTTATTCCTCACTTCCTCAGTAATGTTTAATGCCATTTTTTCTATCATGCATTGGTCTACGTACTTAATGAGAACAGGAGCATTTTTTCTCAAAAATAATGTGGCTGTTCTCCCAATTCTTGCAGGGTAGGCAAAGAGGAAAGAAGATAAATCATTAACCAGAGTACAATAAGAACCATACATGTAACATTTATTTGCTTTATCTTTATCTACGGATAATTTGTAGGAGGCATTAATGCCTGTTCAGGAAGTCAATGTAGACTACAGTTTTCAAATTCAGACTTAAACTAGAGAAGGACCTTCAGAATTATAATGTATTCATATCGCACAAATTACAAGATTTTTTATAAGTCACTGTTTTTCAGGGATTCAGGTCTTAAAACCTTGAGATTAAACTATACCATAATTCCTTTTTAAGTAAACTACCATCTTTGTATGAGAATGCAGGTGTAAAAACATGACATATTGAATAAAAAAATAGAGGTATGAAACCACAATATTTTAAAACCATCAATATTTAAAAAAGTTATAACTATTCTGTCAATTAAATGACAGAATTAAAATTTAAACTAACATATTTAGGCTTTAAAGCTCGTTTTTGGCATTATTGAGAATGAAGCATAATTTTTGTCATATTTCAGAGCAATTTCTATTCAGAGGTTTAGAATGCATGAAGATCAGAATAAAAAGAAAGGTACTCTATAATTGAATATTGCTTCTGTGTATCTATTGAGAATTCACAGTACTATCACTTGAGATGAAACAATTCACAATCAGCAGTACGATACTGCCATGTCTAAAAGCAGTAATGGACATCCCATCAAAAAACAGTGGGTTCCTCTTCCCTATGTTATTTATGAATGTTCATCATTAATTATAATAAAAGTGTAATTAATAATAAAGATTTGTGTTTCCATCTGTTTATCTTTGGTCTCTAAAAGCTCTTTGGATATGTGGCTATATAGCCCAACATTATAGGAGGCTTAGAAAATGCAAGATATGGCTTTAAACCCATCCCCTGGATAAATGTGTCTCTCTCTTTGCTGGAGTAACATAAAGGTTCTACATTCAGTGGAAATTACTGAGTAGGTTATTTATTATGTTATGCTTTTCAGTTTTTCATCAGATTTTAGCTATGCCTTTCTTGGTTTGAGAAATCTTTTAAAATTAATAATTTTACAAGTTGTTGAAATATATTAAAATTATGTAGATGCTGGTTCAAGAAATAGCTTTTAGGATGTGTTTTGTAAAGTATTAATTCCTGTGGTTTTATTTATTAAAAATTAGAACTTACTCTGCAAGACCAATCCTAGCATAAGCTATTGTTTTTACAAGTATAGTATTGAAAATTTTGTTTAGGCCCTTTCTGTAAGTGCAATATGTATAGAATATCATAGAAATTAAAGGAAAAACCTTCTTCAAAGAGAATATAATAGAAAATTACTCTAGTCTAGCCTATTCTTCTTAGTATCTGTACAGAAATAGGTCAAGTTTCATATATGTCCAGCAGGGGATGTAATCACACCTTTTTTATTCAAACAAATTTGATGGAATGAAAAAAAATCATTAAATTCAAATTGTCACAACCTACAGATTACTCATGCTTTTGGTATATGGGGTTCCTGACATGAGTCCATAGAATTGTGCGATATAAAAAGACATAGAGTCTTTATCCTGTTAGTTTCTCCACTTTATTACAGATAACCTCCCTGTTGCCCATGTTTAGACATGTCTTTGAGAAGGAGCAGTTCAATGATCTCATGAGGCATAGAGGCAAGGCTGATTTACTTTGCCATCTTAAATATATAAAACCTGTAATATGGCATCATATAGTATTATTTATGTAATCACGGTGAAGTCTATTCAGTTTAAGATTCAGAGAACATATTTGTTTAAATTATTTCTCTGCCTAAAATATTGAAAATATTTTTCAATATTACATTTTTTTTCTGTTTTTTAAAGTAAAAGTGACATTCTCTTTCATTCATTACCTCTTCCTGACTTCTATTTCTCCTTTCTATAGACTTGTTACTTTCCAGCTGTCCTTCATGTCTTGAGAGAAACACTAAGTTTATGAAAATTCATTCTTATCTCCCTTGGTTAATCTATCTTATATAAAAGTTACCGTCTGTCCCAGCTTCCCATATAATTTCTGTCAGCGGGGCATTGGAGTGTAGTGTCTATTATTCCACTTTCCACACTATTTATAGAAACACATTATGGCACCTTCCCCCAGCCTCCCTCCCCTCCCATATCTGACATGCATAGTGATATAAATGTCTTTGCTTCATGACCACGTTCAGCTTCTCCTTCTGATACCAGAGGCTGCTTCTATCAGCACTTCCTCTTGCAGACTAAGTGATCAGCCAGAAGACTAAAGGATTTTGTATTAACCAGTGATGTGATAAATGGGTTTGGCCTCAAAAACACCTATTCATCTCAAACACTTACTGGAATTTGAAGATTGGTTCATAAACTGCAGTTCCAGACCAATTATTTTAAAAGAACATTAGAACAAATGTGAGTATTCTTTTCATGAATAGTGATATAAAAGTGATCATGAGGACCATGACCATGAGGTCATGTGAAAAGATTCTCATTTTGACATGAAAGAATAAAGAATGCATGGCAAATATAATTGTGATCTCAGCTGGCAGTAATTTCCATTGCTGAGAAACATGGCAGCATCAGGTGATTTGTAACATCAGCCATCAATACAGAGGAAGTAAAATCTCAGCCATTCAACAAAAACTCATTTTGACACTAGAACACTTATGAAAATTAAATAGCATTATATATGAGCATAATTTTTATATCTTAGTTATATTAACCAATCTTTAAAGTAACTATATGATGCATCGAGATTTGGTCTTACCTTAGGCAGGTACTATTCCCATGTGGCAGTATGACAGAATTTTTATGTTTGGATGGGTGTTACATTTCACAAAAAAAGAAAAAGAAAAAAAGTTTATCTACATCTTTAGCTATCACTTATGAGAAGAGAACTGGGTGTAAAAAGAAAATGAAAACTTAAGCCCACTAGGTATTTTGCTCTTCTAGTGTTTAACTCATGCAGTGCATTTTCTAATCATCGAAATCCAGTTTGTTACAGTAGGCTTTACAAGGAAATTATTTTGTTTTGAAGGATTAGGAAGTCAGCAACAGACAATAGGAAGTTGTCATTTTTTTTTCCAGTATAATCTAATTTAAAAAAACAACCCTTTCACTTACAGAGCTGAAAAATACAGGCAGTGTGCTGAAAAATGAGAGCTGCCAGGACATTCACTATTAAACTTGCCAGCTAGCAGAAACCTTTAGCCTAGCAATTAAGTTGAAGTATGACAAAAGCGTAGATCAGATTCTTTGCACTTAACTCATAGAGAACAAGTCATTATCTACAATTTCAATTCCAGTATAATAAAAATTATTATTATAATGAGAAATGATCAATTAAACAACAGAGTTCTGTTTTTTATTGAAAGGATAATAAAAAAAACAACCCTAAGAAATCATTAAAAATCATTAATAATTCAGCCAAAGTGGATTTTACAGAGTTTAATCTCTGGAACATTACTGGCAACTCAAATAACTTAAAAACAAATAAGCTTCAGGTTCCATATTAAATGGCATTTCAGGTCCAAGCTGTGACAAAATGAACCAATAAGCAGTCTGAAATGACACCTCCTATAATTTCATGTACAAAAAATAGAGGACAAATTTTATTGTTGCCTGTCTTTCATAAATATATATTACTTACAACCAAGTCTAACTTACTCATCTATGAATACAAACAGTAAAAAGTAAATAATATCAAAATTACATATTTCAGCACAGATTAAGAATCACTCATTTTTTAACTCTGGGTAATGCTAGTAGCATTACAGGATAAAATAACCTGGGAAGATGCAGACTAAGAAGAAAATTTAAAGGGATGCCTGAGGAAGGAAGATTGGAATTTTGCTACAGAAGCAATTACTCTACACGGTAAGTTTTAATAGGTCAAACATGATGTATTAAGTGAATTCTGAAGATTTTCACACTATAAAGAAGATGGGAGAAGACACAGATTGCAAAGTCTTGGCTAAAGAAGACTCTTCCAATGTTACAAGGGAAGATGTTATTTAAAGGCAAAGAAATATATCTATACATACAAATGTGCTAAGATATACAACATTTATCTATATTTAGAATATGAAATCTTTTCCGTCATCTAACAATAGTCTACAAAATTATAAGACTTTGTTACTGTCTATAATGAAGAAAATTAAAATGCTTGCTATAGGCAAGTTTCATGATGCATTGACAACTTCCCCCCATAGTTTATTATGTATTTTTCTTATTTTTCTTCAAGATGGAGAAAATATCTTTGTAATGAAATATTTATTTGCTACCTAATTATCAATGCAGGTTTGTTTGTTCTTTCTTTATTTTAGTTTTGTATGACTTCACAAAAAATATAGTTTTATTTCAATTAATAAAACTATGAAATCATAAACAATAAGCTATAGCTAAGTAGAACAATAAACTTGATCAAAAATTAAGTCACTTAGATGAGACTGGATTAAATACAACACACATTTAACAAAGATAGATCATGTCCAATTTAACTACTATATTCTTAGACAGGATAATTGATTTTTTTTTCACAGTTGTAAAATATTCTTGATCTAATCTTCCTAGGCTTCAATAAAGACCTTGGTACACTGCCACATTACTAAGAGAGCTGGGGAAAGTAGAGATTTGTAAAACAAAAAATAGGATTACTCAAAGGGAAAAATACAGTTGATAATGTTGAAAGGGGATCACAAGTTTATTTGTTCAGGAAGAGGTTCCTCAAAACCTTATTTAATATTTAGTATTTTCATCGATGATTTTTAGTAAAATAATCGTTTAAAAGTTAATAAAAATGCTGACAGACAATAAGGAAGGAGAAATACTTTGGATGATTGGAATATTATTAGATTATATTGCCTTATTTATTATCCAGAATTGTAGATCACACACTTTGGCACCAAAAAAAGTGTTTCTGATACAATATGGAGCCTCTTCTTCTAGGAAAGAGAAGAACTTGATTTTTTTTTTTCTTATCGCTTTAATGACTGAATATAACACAGTTGCTTTTTAGTGTACTGAGGCACTTTACATATTTTTTTCTTGCAACAATCAAATTTTTTTAGATGACCTTTAAAGAAACCCTCTTTCCCTTTAGAGACTTTTTCTGCCACCTGTGGTTGAAAAGTCCCTCATTTAGCTTAACTACAGTCCTCATGCAAATTCAATTTTTTCTTTGATTAAATGAATAGTAATTATATAAAAATACAGAAAATACTTCATTATCATTGTTAGATAGAACATCATAGAAAGTGAACTCTTCAGAACCACCACCTACTTCTATTCTTCTGGTCTTTGAGCTCTGATTCCTTTTCTCTATAGCTCTTCCTATTCTTAATATAATTTCACTTTATCACCAACAATTTCATTCTTTTAGGACAAGGATTTAACATAAATCATTAAATTAGCCTGTTTTCCAGATACCAGAGTGATAGTCTGAGCTGAAGTGATAAGGAAGAAATTATATTAAAAGGGCAGGTATTTAAGTCAAATACGCAATTCACTGAATCACGCTTTCCTTTTGTGTATATGTATAAAGGGAGTCAATTTAAGAGAATGGCTTTGTCCTAAACTTCAATAATAACGTTCAGTATTCATGACAATAACCAGCAATAGTAATTTAGTCCAGACTAAAAGCTGCCATTATTCAGGATACAGGGATCTCCCAAAATTTTACAAGTTTACTGGGGAACTTTTGGACTTTTTACTGAAAACCTTATTTAAAAAAAAATGTTTCTAAACTCCTCTTTGGTTGTTTGTTTTGTAAAAATCTGTAACACTATAATAGAAGGGATGGGCCCAAAAATGCTTGTGTGCTTCAGAATTTCATATCTGCAACCTGAATATCACAGAATTGTTGATAGACATATTCCTTTACACCTGTAAATTCACCAATTATTTTCAGGACAACACAAAATTCAGCTTAAACAAGTCCTTTCTTTCCTCAAAACTGTACTATGTATAGGTACAACAAAACACAGAGATACCATGACATCAGTTTTACTGTAATGGCTGAGATTTCAAAGCATGCTAATTTTCCTTTTCTTGTATTTCCCAATGTACAGTTTATTAGTCTTTTTAATACATTGTAAGAATGGTGCAACCTGAATGATGCTGTCCTGGTTTAGGGCAGGACATGTTTAGACAAAAAGGAGAAGTGGCCATTCCACTAGTCCTTTGGAAGTTTCCCTTCTCAAAAACGGTCATATCTTTCACTTACTTTAAATTCACACTTAAGAATCCAATGCTATATTCCAAATACAGTCTTTAAAATAATTATTTTCTTTATTCTGTATATGATTTATATAAGTTAGAATGAGAATAATTTGCAGTTGCATTGCTCTTAAATAACTACTACAGAGGGAGATTTAATTGGGGATTATAAGTCAAGTTAGTTTCCCTGTAGCCATTAGCATCCTACATTACGTCTCAGCTGTGAAACTGAACAAAATTCTTCTCACCAGCTGGGGCAGTTCTGTAATTGGTTCAATATGCTGTAGGCACTTTTCCCAGGTTCCCAAACAGCATTCAAGGTAAAACAATGCCTAGGACAAAAAAAGAGACAGATATTAATCTTATACAAAAAATTTAAAATACAATGTCTAAGTCAAAGTATTATATGTATAAGAATATGCTAATTTATTCCAGGAAATAAATTTATTCTGTAAGTAATTTTTAAAGCTCAATTTGCCAATAATTCAAGCAGTCCCTCTTTGTTTCTTTTAATCTTGATTTAACTATGTAATTGCTGAATTGGAAATTTCCAGTTCCTTCTAGCTGACCTGCTGTCACCTAAGAGTTTACTAGTAATTGAATTATGGTCATAATTGAATTTCATTACCGCTATACAATGAAGCCCAATCAAAGAATAATGAATACCACAGAGCACATTCAATTTCTTAATATGCTCTAAACATATTTTTTCATCAGTGAAGCATGTAGCTCTGCTACTGACTAAGGAAGGAAGCTGTCTGATTTGTTACTCTTGCCCTGGATGATGCCAGCAATATCGCACTTCCATATACACTAAATTATGTATATTTTTATTTATTGCTAACATTTTGGCTTCCAAATATCACAAAATCTGCTATTTTCAAATACACTATATTGTGCATATTTTTATTTCTTGATAACATTTTATTTGCTTTTCAAATATGACTAAAATCACTATTAACATCTTTGAAACAGATTTAGAAAAAATAACATTAATTCTCTAGGAACTTTATCTGTTAGTCATTTGATCAAAGTTTACTGCACTTCATTCCTAATCTAATAATTTTGAACAGAATGATTCTAAAGGATGTGTTACCCAAGTCATTATACAGCTTTCAACAAGCAGGTTAAACATTATTCTAAAAATAGACTATTAAAAAGTAGGTAAGGCATATGCTTCTAGAAGCGAACAAAATTTTTACCTTTGAGACTACTAGTTATAAGGGATTTTTAAAACTGTGTTACTAGGATATGCATGATTGATAATATTTAGAAAATATTTATTACATGAAATTTATTTTACAAGATCTAATTACCTGATCAGAATAGAAAAAAATTTATATGAACTTTTCTATATTATAGTTTAGTACTTTTAGAAATATGTTACAACTGTACTTAGTTCATTGTTAATGCTGTGACATATTTGTAACAGATAGTCTTGATTAATCTCTAAAGCTGACTGCAGTTGAATAACTGAAGAAATAGCAATTTATTCCTCAATAGCTGAAAATGAGAAATCTATTTTAACAAAAATAGTCTGAATATTTATGTAAGCATATTTTACATATGAATCAATATAATATAGCAAATCTTACTTAAATATTTATTATTGGAATATATTATAGCAACAATCTGTTCATCTAATCCAGTTATATACAGAGAATTTTTAAAAAATTATATTTATCACTTTGTTTTCACTTTGTTTCCATCTAGTTGCTGTTCTTTTAATTCTGGCATTGATTATCTCAAATTATTTCACATTTCTAGTTCTATCTTTATATATATTAACATTTTTTATTAACTGATACATACTGTAAGATCTGGCATCTGAAAAGTTGGATAATATTTCAGCAGTGGGAATGTGCAAGCTTGAACAATACATTTTCCACCATTCTTTTTAAAATGTTGTAGTTCATTTAGTATCATTAAACAGAAGATATCCCTCACAGCTGTAGCAAAAGTTTGGCATAAAGAAAAGAGCTTTTTTTTTTCCTAGTATGATTCAAAGCTGCAGTCAGCTAGAGGGTTATAAGGGAAGAACTTTCAAATTTTAGCAAATAAGAATTCAAACTATACTTAGGGGAAAGTAATGTGTTGTAGTTCCCTAGTTACAGATGGTGCATTTACTAAGTAACCCCAATTCTTTTAACTAAAGACTTTGAAATTTAAATCTCAGGTGAAAGTGTTACCCACTAGCATACAAAAATGAAGCGTAGGAAACCCATTTCCACTTTTACCTAATAAAAATAATAATAGTTAGATCATGGACCTGAAAGGTGATCTAAAACAATGCAGAGTAGGAAATCCCAGTGACAGAGAAATGTGCAAAGATCTCACAGTAAGCAGCAACAAGCCCTATATGGATGCAGCCACCAATGCTGACTCACCTAGCCTTACTCCCAGCCTGTGTAATTTCTCTCTTGGTCAAGAGTTCTGTTAAATCAGTAGTGAATTTTATCATCAGCAATGGGATACAAATTTCTCAAACCAAAGTTAACTCTACTATGAGCTCTGTGGGTATTAGGGACAGGGATTTGAGACTGCAGTAGGACATTGCCCTCAGCAAGGGATGCCTTGTGGCAGGAATTGCTCAGGTTTGTTCTAAAATCCTAAAATGTGAGTGCATGGGGATTAGACTTTGCAAAACATTTAGGCAATAAAACAAGAATAGGATAAGAAATAAAAACCCCTGGTTCCCTAATAGAAGGCGTCATTGTGGACTTGCTCCTTTTCATGCTGTTTTTCCATGGAAAAGTGTACAGAAGCTGGAGTAAGAGAAGGGTAATCTGGAAAAATGCACAAATCATTCAAGTGTTGCCACTGAGAACCAGAGGTCTTAGGTGGCGATGCATAGTCCTCTTTCTCCTCCAATAGTGATGAGGGCATTTTATTGCCTTCCTAGGTATAAGCAGCTTAATCACAGTTACTAAAGGGAGCAGGGAGAGGAGAAGGCAAAGAGGTCTGCCTGAGGCTGTCCAAGGCATGTGGCTGGCAGAGTCCAGCTCCTGCCATGGAGCCTGAGTGGCTGCAATGTAACCTCAGCCCCTGCTCCTGTACCCTGCTGGCATTACACAGCCTGGTAAGGAGCATGTAAGGCCCCAAAAAACTCACTTGATGAGACTTCTAACAGGGCTTATGGTTGTTTACATACTCTGAGTAAGAGCCACAGGAGAAATACCAACAAGATATTCTCAAGAGGTCAAAACAACAAAAAATGCTTTAGTGGCAACTGTAGAAAATCAGAGAGCTTTGGCAAATTCACTCAACATAAAAAACTTCTCAAAACATTAATTTAGAAAACTTCAAGCGCATTTGATTTTAAGTTAATCAAAATTCCATGAAATCATTCATTTAGAAATTTAGCTGTGGTGGCTAAGTGAAAAGACTACATAAAATCAAATTTTATGAAGAAAGCCTGTCTGGATTACTGATTTTCTCTTTACATCATAACTGAGACACTCTGTTCACTCCTTAGACCACTGAAGTATACTGAATATTCATTAGACTATGATATATGCAAGGACATTTAGAATATTTCCTCCCCTGGAGACAGTATCCAGATTAGAAAACTCTAGCATGTTTTAGCAATTCCTCTCAAATTTACATTTTTTACCTATTGAGAGTGCCATCTATTAATTCAAGCCAAAACTGTTTACTGTAGTCACTAGCTTTTCATGTTTCTTCTCCAATGTGAAATAAAAGAGCTGAAATTAATATAATTCACAACGTTGTACACTTTAAACAAGTAATTGTATTTTTTTTCGCTCTGACTGCACACTGCGAATAAAGGACAATGTTGCTCAACAAAAACACTAAATTGATTTTGTGTATAGTATGTTAATCAACACATGACATTCCTATTATTTACTAAATTACAAATGTTCAACAAGTCTGTTCTGATGGCTTCTAAAGTATTTTAGAAAAAAAAGTGTATTGACCAAGTGGCAGGCATAAAGATAATGGATAAAATGTGAAGTTTACTTGAGGTTTTTTGGATGGGTTAAGAGTAACGTATTTGCTGTCATTGCAAAAGAGAAAGAGAAACAAATTTTCCATGTCTGAAATAATCTGATTTATTTTGTAAATATTTAATTTGAACTAAATTTATTAAAAAATAAGAGGTGCCAAATTGAATAAAATACTGTGGAAGTGAGGAAAAATAGAAAATTAAATCTGTCATCTCTTTGCCACAATCTATTAATGAATTGTACAAACTCAGAGATAATCTGTTAGTAAGGGAGAAGACAAAGATAAATTATATATTTGTTAAATATTTTTTTCCTGCTTTTCAATTAATATATCCATGGAACATAACAGTGGTGTTTTGTATTTACTTGTTTGTGATGCGTATAGCCTTGGTGAAAATCTGAATTTCTGCTTAGCCACATGCTCACTCTTATCCTTCAGGAGGATTAGGGTAGAAAATAGTAAGAACAGGAATGGCAAAGGAAAGATGGATATAAAGACAATGAGATTGCTACTGACTATTATCTTGGGCAAAAAAAAATCAATTTGGGCAAAACAAACTTAATTTATTGCCTGTTAAATATTTAATCACTGTTTCAAGTAGAAGAGGCAAAAAAATCAGCACTAAATCAACACCTCTCTTTCCCATTCTCTCAGGGTCAGCTTCACTCCCTTACCCCTAAATGTAATAATTTTGAAAAAAACTCAGCTACACTGCAGTGTCTAAATATCTTTTGAGAGAAATCTTGAGGGTGGATGGGTGGAGAGCCCAGTGTGTGTTTAGTGGTCTTTAGCTAGACCACATATATCTGAGAAGTGAAAGTTCAGACTTAACTGTGTCTTTGGGATGTTGTATTATTTCTTCCTTACTATTTTTCAAATGCTTGACAGTTGTCTTTTTTTTTTTTGGGGTTCTCTTTTTGGTTGTTTTGCTTTGGTTTTTTGTTTTGTTTGTTTGTTTATTGTTTTCTTTGTTTTGTTGGTTTTATTTGGTTGGTTGGTTGGTTGGATTTTTTTATATCAAAAAACTGTAAAAGAAACCTAGGCAACATTTCTGGTAACTAGCCTGATAATCGTCCACTGCTCTTGATGTCTAAAGCAGGAAAGATGTTGCCTCTAAGTTGCTAAAGGCAGCTTAGACAGGAAAGGAGGACAGTTACATTTAATATTAGTATAGTGTTTAATTCTGGCAGTTAGCAAATGAAATGTCTTAGTACATCTAAAAGCCTGTCTCTAATTTTAATTCTACCCTCACTGAAGTGAATTATAAACCCCACAGGGCTCCCTAGTGTGTTCAAACAAACTTATGAATGATTCATTCCATGTGTTTGGGTTTCTCATTTTTCCTACGTCAGTTTTGATTTGTTTCCAAGACTTGTCGTGCTTTGTTGTGATGGTTGATTGTTGGAACAATGCTATTTCCTCTTGCCAGATTTATTTTATTTTCTGTCTGATTTTATTTATTTATTTATGCTCTTTTAGTTTCACTAATGTTCAAGGGCTCCACACAATGCTTCATGATGCTTCATAACATTTGTGATCTCAGCAGTGGCTTTTCTAACTGGTCAATAAAACATTCTTTCTGGCCAACACACAATAAAACCTAACATTTGTTTAAGCCTCAAGGAAAGACTATATCTAATGGGTCTTGCAACAGACATTTGAGCTGTTGCATACTTGTATTATTTAAACTTTTGACAACTACTGCTTTATCTTAAGCAGTATCAAAAACATCCCATGCAATCACACAGTAAAGAACTAAAAATTATCACACATAAAAAATGTCAATATCTTATGCTTGGTATTTTCTTGCATGTAAAGATATTCTACACTGACAGGTGGAAAACTAAATTTCTTTGATAGACCTTAGTGCAACAATTTATTCTTTTCACATGTACAAATGAGAAAATAATTCCTTTTACTATATTTTCAAGGTGCATTTCCTGATTTTTCTTTGGGCTTTCTTGGGATTTTTTAAAATTTATATATATTATTAGTCAGGTTTTTGTTCCTCTACTAAGATTTTATTGATAACAATAGAATACTTTTTTCAATATGTAATATTTCTTATTTATAAATTTCTTAAGTGGGGAAACCTAAGGGAAAAGTTTGGAAAGTTCCTTATTAGCATCAGGGTGCTTGTATGAGTAGTCTCTCATTTGACCAAACCAGAAACTGAAAAGGCCCTCTCCGAAAAGCCCAATCGTTTAACTTGCTAAACATGGATTTTGAACGTGAGAGCTATATGACTGCTTTTTTCCACTAAGGTTTTAAAATAGCTCATGTATTTAAAAGTACTGATGTATCTGAGAATTCAAATAGCCAAATCAATATTTTTATAAAATTATTTAGATAACTCTAGAAGTTTAATGTAAAAATTTGTATAATGTTAGAAAAATATAAAAGGACTATTAAAAGCAGAAAATAAACAAAATATAGTTCACTCACTAACTTACAAGGGAAATCTAATAATGAAAACATATGTATGTAAATAAATTATATTCCTGTTCTTTTATTAATTAATTTATTAACAGCTCAAGGCCCTAAACATAATAATGCAAATTTTTATTGAATTTCTAGTGTGTGAAGTAGGTACTTAATGGCCATGCTGAAAGTCAAGAAGCCTTATTTTAAAATAATTTTATTTATAGTCACAAATGAACAAACCACATAGATTAAAAATGTCATAAGAAAAAATGCCAAGCTGATAAGTTAATGAAAGGAGAAATGAGGTCACCTGAACTCTTGTTCTATTGAAGTAAATTAATGCATAACAAATATAGAAGCTGTCCATCCCATCCTTTTTATGAGCTGGAGGAGAAAGAAGACAGATGCATGCTCCTTCTGCTCAGAGGAAGCAAGAAAGATTGGATAATACTGTGTTTCTCATTGAGAAGTTGTGTGAAAATTAGTCATTTCCTGCCAAACAGATCAGATTAGGTCCTGTGATCACTAAATTTGAAGGTATTTTCAGATGGGAGACTTTTCTCCCCATTCGACTTGCCTACATTTCTTTCTCAATATAGCTCATTCATAGACATTCTATATTTTATCAACAGAACAATAAGTCTTCTTGATACCATTTACTGGGAGTTCTTGGCACAACAGTTTCAATATTTGACCTCAGAATGAGCCTTTAATAAAACAGTGTATTTTCTGGTGACCAGCTGTAAGATGGGCTATCTGAGGATCCAACCCTCCAGAACAGTGCAGAATGTCCAGAAAGTAAATGTAAATGTAGCCTAGGAGACTACACATCCCTTTTACATCCCAGTAGCAGAGAAATGAAAGAGAGATGCATGAAAACTTTGGTCTATATGACAGATATTTATGGATGTGCAATCTCATTCTACTAGATTAGAATCCAATGAAGCGCTTTAGATTTTTTTCCTACCATATAATCCCATGTAGATGTTATAGGAGATAAATAAAATGCTTCAGCCTTGCTGGATCTTTTATAGAACATTTTTCTACTAAAGTCTGAATAAAAAATATCAAACCCCACTATTTTATAATGCTGATTAAGAAAATCTTTGCTCATTAATTAAGGTGTGCCCCATCATAGAATGTGTGAACACTACAGTTTGCAGATTTTGAGGTAAACTTACTCTAAATCTATTACACTGTTCAAGGAACAGACCTGGACTTTCCTATGAGCTCTCACAAAACGGAGGCCTTCTTATCAGTAAGGCTGAAAATATATTTAGAAGAGCTTGCTGCTATATTGTGGATTGTTAATAATCCATTCCACTCTAGATTAGACTAGTAGTGACTGATCTGTTATGCTCCAAGCTTTTATTGTGGATGATATATATTCATAAAATACACTCAGGCTTTTAATTAGCTTCCACCAGTGCAAGATATTTTATCTCTTAATAAAATTACTGTTAGGAGCAACCTACAGAATATTGTTGAGGAGAGAATTTTTCAGTGGTCCTGACATTAGGCCAAAGTATCAATATAGATCTAATACATGAATTCATGTTTAAGTCCTTATGTGGCTACTGTTCAAAGACTCCAAAGACCCATGAAGTATCGAATTGAAAAGAATTAGGTTAGGGGCATTTAGGTTTTTGTTTTGGGTTTTCATGTTTGCTTTTTTTAATTTTTTTTTTTTTTGGTGTAGGAGGCTGTGTATTCCACTGAAAACAAGTTAAATAACATTATCTAACATCAGGAACTTCAAAATTGATTAAAATTAGATATCAATTTTTAAAGTATGTATTTTACCGATTTAATTTGATCCTGTTAATTCTTTAACTGAAAGCACCTTGACCTGGAGATTAAGTGAGGAAAGTGACATGGAAATAAAACATAACACAGTCAAGTCCTAACTGTATCCATGTATAATTCTACATTATTTTAATCCATATTCTGTATATGCAACTCTGGAAATTTTATACATTCTCCTTATTAAATGAAATATAGAATTTATACTGATATACTAAGACTTAAATTATAACTGAAGTCTAAATCTTTTCATTTGGGGAAATAAGACAGATCAGCATCATATGAACAAATAGTAACTGCTGAGGATTTATGAAATGAAAATACCAATATTGCTTGTAAGATATTTTGCTTTAAGATTTGGAGCAGGAAGATAGCCATTAGAAGATTAAAAAATAAGGAAGGTACTCTACATCTTTGTTGAATTGTAAATGGTTGTGTACATTTCAAATGTTTAATTTGAATAAAATAAAAAGAATGCAGACCTTTTACAACTGTTCTGTTCCCGTCTTTTCATACAGCTTGCTGACATTTTTTGATGAAGATGAAGAAGAGTTATTCAGGTGTGAACATTGTGCTTGCATACATAAATCTCCTCTTAAAACTTCTACTTTTACTTGCAACAAAATAGGTTTTTTCAGTGTTCAATGAACAGAGCAAGGGGAAAGCAAGCAGAGGAACATGAGCATTTATGTACATAAGAAGGCTAAGTGAGTAAGGCATGGTGTAAACATGGCACTCCCAAATTCTCTGGGGGTGCCATGTTTACACCATGTTGAGAAAGAAAATGTGGGTACTGAGAAGCTAGCTGCAAATCAGCATAGTGAAGTTTCTTGAACTTCAGGTGGATCTGCTGCCTTGGTCTTGAAATCTCACTGGCCCTTACACTTGCTTCTGTTCACATAGTCCCAAATACAGGTCTGGCATGTTTTGCTATTCAGTATAAAGATTTAAATGTTCCATTTTACCTCTACAGGTATAGGTATATGTGGTCAGTATTTTTATTCCCATCAAAGAAACTGTCTAAAGACTATTCTTACATCTGTGTTAATGTGCATGAGTGCGCACATATGTGTATATGTATTATACCTAATTATTTTCAAGATACCTGTCACAGTATGGGAGCAGTAACTGCCACCAACTTGCTTTAGAAATAATGGCTGCCTGAAATCAGCAAGAAAAACCTAATATGAAGGTATTGTTTCTTTAAAAGTGTGTATTCTTCATAAAAGCCTTATAATGCTAAATTGCAAGGTGAGTTGAAAGCTCCAAAAGAGGGTTATACTCAACATTTTGATCACTGTAAGTTTGCATTTCAGAATTAAGCTAGTGTAATTCATACAGGTTTAATTAACTACAATGCAAGGGCACTGGAAAGGTTAATTAAGATCTACCTCCTGTGACTGTGAGGAAACACTTTATGCTATTTCAAGAGGTTTAGTTTCCAGTAAGAGCAAACAAGCTCTTTAGATTTAGTAGTTTAATATTTCAAAAAAAAAAAAAGCTTTTTCTGATTTACTTGAAAGCCTGATAACCATAAATATTACAATAACATAAAGGAGATAAAACCATATTATTTGTAGTGTTTTAGCTGGAATTCTCTATATAAGCTTCAAGATATTTGCCCTATGTCATCTAGGCATTGGTTAATCCTTTGAGTGATTTTTAGAGTGATTAAAGTAGGCTGGTGAAACAAGACCAAAATAGATTCCTTGGCACTTCACCAGCAGGGAACAAAAGTGTATGTCAAATATACAGCTTTTCATGTTTGAACAAATTCATCTCAAAGGTGACTTCTTTCACAAAGAAAACAATAATTAATCAGCTAATTATGTTTCTGGCTAGCCTTCTGAATTGGCAGGGAAAATGCCATTTTGTCTAAAAATTATTTCCTTAAAATTTACAAAAATAGTAGAAGAGAATTAGTGAAAGAAGAATATTTGCATCATTAATTGACATACTACTGACTCTATGTAACATCTACACTCTGAGTCACTTGCAAGCATTCCTTTGGGGTTAACCAACAGAGTATTAAATTGATTTTAAAGTTTTTTTGTTTTATGAATAATGTCCATTTTGTGGAAAGATGGTCTAGCAAGATAAGATATTGATATATTACTCCAAAGTTTGATTTCTCTTTTGAAAACACTTCAAAATACTGCATCAGAATGTGACCCCATTTTGTATAATTTAACATTTCCACAGCATTTTGATTTATAGCTAAGTTGTCCAGATGTTCTCCAAAATCAGTACTTCTACATTTGGGACAGTGGGATTCACTTGCTTTATTTGAACAGTCTAACTAACAGGATGAGATTACTATGTTCCAGTATTACCTAATTATCGAGAATAAAAAGAGACCTCTATATTTGATCTAACAAGTTTGCCACGTTTCCTTTTATCTTGTGCTCTTACTATTTGTGAGTTTTGACATGTTGGATTCAAGTTCAGAAGTGAATATTTTTCTAAAAAGCAGTCTGAAAACATATGGGAATTCTCCTTCCATATTTCTACACCAGGAAATGATTGTTAGACAATGAGAGGTGTAAAACCCTGCAACAGATTGCCCAAAGAGGTGGTAGACGCTTCATGTCTAAAAACATTCAAAGTCTCATTGAACAGTGCTATGAGCAGCCTGATCTAGTTGAAGATGTCCCAGTTTATTGCAGAGAGTTTGGACTAGATTACCTTTAAATGTGCATTCCAGCTCAAACCCTTCCATGATTCTCTGATCATACAGAAAAATGGCAGCTCTATATGGTTCAATTTATATAGTTTTATTAGAAGTATCCTTATCAAGAGTATAAGAGTAGACAGAGCAATGCAGAAATAAAACATTTCCAAGTAAGTAAAATTTTGGTACCATTAAAAAAAGATTTTGTCCCCGCATTGGTTCCAATTTACCTTAATTCCTTTGATAAAGTGTTACCTGTCATTCTCTGAGGTTGCTGCTCCCTCTATGATTCGTCCTTCCTTTTGTGTTTTACTATGTTTGTTTGTACAGAATCCCCTTCACATTGTCAGGTTGATGAGATTTTTGAGAAGGGTCTTTTCTGCTTCAGGATAAGAATGTAAGAAATCAATGTGAAAGACTGTGTGGGACTGAGGTAAAAAATAACACTATCATAAGGCTGCCTGTTTTTTTCCTAATTATTCACATAGAATGGATTTTGTTTCCTTCTGCCTCTGAAAACAAGAGCAGAGAGACTTCAACATAATACATACCCTTTCTTTCAAAGCCAAGATAAATCTGTGGCTGAGAATCTCATAAAAATTTCTTGACTCAGGCTATTCATGGAGTTATTCATGCAGGCTGAACCCAGCCTTATAATTGGAGCTAAACCAATGCTATTCATTAAATTTTAATTTAATCTAGACATTTTCCTATTCCCATATTCTATCTTCCCTACTCATAGAAATAAAAATATCTATAAAAATTTTGAATCTATAATGCTAAAAATTGTCACTTATTGCTAGTGCACAAACCACTGTTATGATTCAAAATATACACTGGGTGAAAGCTTGGAATTTTTTCTCTATATAATAAAAAGCAGAGTAGATCAGAATTTTAAGGCAAGTTGAAGAGTTAGTGGTAGCAATTCTAGACATGTCAAACTGAAAGTAATAAAACAGAGAAAAAATTATTTTCCATGAGTTTAAATTCATTAATTTTCTCGTAAAAGAGAGGAAAAAAAACTATATTAAAAAAAAAAGAAAATCGAAACCTTAAAAAAATAACTGTGAGGAAGCAGGTTAAGGAGAAACATGCTGGGAAAATTAACTGAAGTTGAAACTATAGAAAAGACAATTGAAAGAACTTCAGTATGAACATTGGCAGAAAAAAGAAATCTACATCAAGACTATTGTTTAACAAGGCAGGAAACTTAGTGTCAATGAACACAACATATTTCATGACTCCTTTGCCTTTCTTTTTTTCCATAAAACTTGCTCTTAGGCCTTTTTCGATGCAATTGTTTTTATTAGGAGTGAAATATTGCCCACAGTGAAGGAAGATAAAGTTAAGGAGCACTTATAATTGAATGTGCTTAAGGCTGGAGAGGCTACAACATGGGGTGCTACAGAAGGTGGCTGATGGTGCTGTAAGGCCTCTGTCATCTCTGAAAGTTCTTGGTGATTAGTTACAGAAGGATGACACAAGGATCTCAAATACTATCCTTAATATTAGAATAAGAAAGGAGGAAGATGTTGGGAACTGCAGGCTTATCATGAGAAGAAGCTGAGAGGCCTGGTTTTGTTGAGCCTTAAGGGGAAAAATTAAAGATACATTTCATTATTTTCTTCAATTCCCTAGTGTGAGTATATAAAGAAATGGAGCTAAAAACTTCGTGAGAGTACATAGTGATAGGATGAAAGATAATAGACACAAATCAGAACCTCGGAAAGCATGATTAAGGGAGAAAAGAAAATCACTGTGAAGGTGGTAAAACACTACAGCAAGTAATTTAAAATATAGTGAATTCTCAGAGGTGTTCAAGGCTTGACCAGAAAGGTCTTCAAACAACCTGATCTTGTTCAACCTGCTATGAGGTGGAATTTGGACCTGATGACCTCTGCAAGTCCCTTCCAGCTTAAATTATTCTGATTCTATAACAGAATACATTATTCAATTTTCTCCATTGTTTGCATGCTCTAACAGATCTCTTAACACCAAAAAACAGAAATTATGAAAGTGAGAATCTAACAGTAACTCTGCAAATTCATGATCCAAATTCTTTTCATCTTAATACAAATAAAGAATCTCACTTTAGTTACAGAAAGTCTTAAGCAGACTAACAGACTTTTTTTTTGCTAAACTCACTGTGGGATACCAATATGAATGCTTTAAATCTCTATATTCAAGTTTTCTTTAATTTCAAATATGAAGATTTTTTTATAAGCTTTTATGGAAAGAAATTTTGTTAAATGAGAGCATGAAGATTCAGAGATTTACTGGGTTACAGGATTTGTATTTGTAAAAAGAGTCACATCAGATTTTCATTTGAGAAAATAAAAACTGTTTTCATGACACTGGAATTTCAATTACTGAATAAATAATGTTGTGATAATCATATAAAAACAATATATAGCTTGCCATCTCAGTTTTCTTAAAAAAACTGATATGATATTACAAAGTACCAGTTGTTACCTGATGGTAACTTATATTAAGTAGTTACAACACATTTTACAGATCCAAATTATTCTGTAATGGTTTATAAGAATTCACAGCATCCTTGCAGTTCTTTTCTACCTGTGTTTGGTCTGCTTTGGTTTTCTAATTACCCACTGTCTTTACGTCAAAGCACTTGTTAAAAAGGAGGTGAGGTGAGAGCAGTTGCCAGATTTAGAGCAAGTCACTTAGCATAAATATTTGGCATAAATTGCACACTTCAGTTTGATACTTCTACAAGCAATCTTTGGAAGACCACTTAATCAGTGTGGTGAACCTCTATTGAATATTTCTTTGACATGGTTTCTGTAACATGAGGGAATCAACACAAGTGTAGTAAATGCAGCTTATGAAATCTTTCAGATGAAGCTAAGGCTAAAACTGTTTTTATTTTTTTAAGATCTGAAAATAAAATTTTAACAAATTAAAGTAGCTAGCTTTTGGTGATATAATTATAATTATTATGTTCATAATTGTTATGGCTACACCTGGATCAATTTAACATGAATTTGGGATGCAAAGTACACCTTGACAGATAGCTATTGTGAGAATTATGATTCTTTTTAAATTTTGAACTTCAATTTTATATAAAAAATATATGAACATACGGGATGATTCTATCTACAGTTCTCCTAGAAATCAGATGTCTTTCTTGCTCTTTATTTTTCTTTCTGAAGAAATTTTTGATAAGATTTTAAAATAATTACATCTTCCAGTATGAAAGGTTCTAAAGAAATTCATACTATTGTTTCTTGAGATCAGAGCATAGTGTTTGTCATTGCTTTCAGCAAAGACAGTTCACGTTAAATTTTGAAGAAATGCCAGAGGAGTTTGTAATAATGTTATTTACTCGGTAATTTCCAGATTTTTACCTTTATCCCATGTTCTTCATCTATCAAAAATTATCTTACTAAAGGTTCTGAAAGTAATACCAACACAGTGGCTCTTTTTTGCAGGAGTCTTCCTCTTTAGTTCTCTTTTGAAAGTCATGCTGGCCTGTGCTTAAGTTCAAAAGAACTGCCTTGCCTTTTGTTCCACACTTTTCTCTGAAGCTTGCCTTCATCTTTTCAGTAGCCAAGAACCCACCACAAGCAGCTAATCTCTGTGAGAACTGAGTCCTCCTCTATTTATAAATTGGTGAAACTTGAATGTACTTTCCTGAGAGCCAGTTTTTGAAGGCTTATTGCCTTCATAAAAGAATTCTTGGCCACAACAAATGAATCTATAATTAATGAAAAACAAAAATGCATTCTGCTTTCAGTACTCATTCAACATTTCCAGGAAAGAAATACATCTCCACTGTAATTTTCTGGATTTTTTTTCTCTCATTCTCTTTCACTACTTTAAGGTTTGAAGTAGGAAATACAAAAGTTTAGACTAATGTCACATTTTAACTGGCAAAATATTTACCTTAAATGCTTTTTCTTAAATATATGCTATTGGACCTTGTCCAAGAAATCAAAAAAAAAAAAAAAAGAGTATTTTGCCTTGCATTTCTTATTAAGAAACCCTCTTTTTCTTTGACTACTATAAAAAGGAACCAGATTTAATGATCAGTTACAACCTTAGCACTGCTGTGTGAAGCTTTGATTGATTGAAGTTTCCCCTTGCTGTGACAAATGAATTAAATAAGAATTTTGTCCTTAAAACATGACATGTATAATCACACTAAGGGACAGATCTTTTACAAAAAGATGCATGGTCATCTTATCTTGTTTTACAGCTCTATCCTCTATCCTCTATGTAAAATTTTAAACTGCTGTATGTGTAAATATTAGAATAAATTAGAGAAAAATTGGTAAAATAACTGGGAAATAAAGTAATAGATTAGGTATAGAAAAGAAAAAAAGATTAATAATACTGCTATACAAAAAATGAACCTCAGCCTTTCAGTGACTTGACTACTAAGAAGAAAAAAAAAGAATTAAGATCAGAATTTGGTACTTTTCCTTGCTAAAAAAAAAAAAAAACAAACCAAAAAAACCAAACCAACAAAGAAACAGGTAAAGTGTTATCAGGGAATTTAAAATATAAAACAGGAAGAGTGGAAAGACAAGTGAAAATGAAGAGCTATATCACTTTTGAGTAATTGAGCAGATAATTATTTTTTTGCCCTGAAGAAGTACTGGCCTTAATTGGTTCTCAGTGACTACTTGACAAGTGGAAAAAGGAAATACACGACAATCTGGGAAATCAAAAATTGTATGCCCTGTTCTTGATATGTTATAGAAATGATGGCTTTTGCCATATGTTGAAATGAGTGCTGTTGTCCCAGCTCTTGCAAAGGATTTTTGTATTTAAATGCAGCTTCTATTACAAGATAAATGGTATTATGTCTTCCACATTTATGATTTCAACAACAAGGAGAAATGCAGGATCAAATCTATGGTTTCAAACTGAAACTTTTCAATCTACAACCTAAAGAAAATGAAATTGATACTATCTTACAACAGAGAAAACTAGTAGGTTTGTACAGTGTTTAAGAGCATCCTTTTTTTTGGTATTGTAATAATTCTACATGAGTGGCCTTTTACAAGATAAACTTTGCATGGTGAAAAATTAAATAAATTTGAACATCACAGAGTAGCTTTCTTTGCATGTGTCCCATTGCTTATATTTTACAGAATCACACAATCACAGAATATGCTGAGTTGGATGGAAAGGAAGCCACAAGGAGCATCAAGTCCAACTCCTGGCTCTTCACACTGGGTACCACAGAGAAGAGCTCAGTGTCCACCCCTTCTCTTCCCCTCATAAGGAAGCTGTAGGTGTCCTGAGGACTCCCCTGCACCCTACTGCCCTCCTTCAGGCTGAACAGACCAAGTGATGTCAGCTGCTTCTCATACATTTTCCCCTCAGGGTACTTTACCATCTTTAAGTTCAAAGGAGTGCATCTTGTTTGCACTCCTTTGAACACTCTCATCTTTAGATCTTTCTTATGTTGTGGCACTCAAACCTGCAAACAGCAATTCAGGTAAAGATACCCCAGGAGAATCCCCTCCCTTGCCCAGCTGTGCCTGACACACCACGAGACAGGGCTGGCCCTCCTGGCTGCCATGGCACTGCTGACACACATTCAACTCATCAATGACCCCTTCCACTCATTTCCCAGAGGGCATCTCAACTCTCCAGGGCTGGCCCATCCCAGGTACAGAATCTGGCACTTTCCTTGGTGAACTTCATATGGTGGGTGATTGTTGTTCAGCCCTGTAATTTGACAAGGTCTCTCTGCAGGGTCTCACTGACGTTTGTTTTTTTTTTTTTTTTTTTAGTTTGCTAACTCAAAATCCTCATTTAAATATATTAACAGTGGTTGTGATAATTTTTATGTCACTTCAAACCTTACCTATGAGACAGTTGAAGGCTGGCATTTCCTCTGCACCTGCATGAATGCTGAAAGCATTGCTGTTATTTGAATGGGTAATAAATGCTCCTACACGATCATTCTGCTTATCCCATGAATACATGAACTTTTGTATATGGTAAACTTTGAAAAACTGTATACAATTAGTTCATTATCTATCTACTGAAAAACTTTTAATAGAAATACATGGAAGTCTCTCATCCTTTTATCATTTTGTAAAAAAAGATACCCCACTATATCTGTACATTAAGGAGATAGCATAAAAATCTCATACTCCAGGCAGCAGAACTAGAATTCAGTCTCAAACTATAACTCTGTGAGACATGTTATCTTATTGCTGAACAGGGAAATGTTTTCCTTTGGATTTTGAAAGACTTAATATAATTGAATAACTATAAATAAACTATAATAGGTCTGTTTGTGTCTTAATGTTAAAAAGGCAAAGCAGAAGGTTTTGCTGGAAAAATTAGCAAATAGCTAGACCAATTTATCAGCCTTACTAGCTGTTCATGACTTACTGGAAACAGGGAAATGCAATCAGGAATTTAGGAGGAAGCTTTCTGAAAGTCAAGCTCACTGTGGAGAGAACTTTCCAGTCTGGATTCACAGGTTATGGTTGGACAATCAATGCTGAAGTAAATAGAAACAATCACTTGGATAATGAATATCCAAAACCTTTTCTGGATTCATATAACTCATCAGTCATGCCAAATCAGAGACTGAACTATTCAAATTGTAACCATAAGCTAGTATTCAAAAGGAAAATGGTACATAAGTTCCTTTTAATAAGGAAGAGAAGGAAGACATCCAATATGGTAAAAATATACATGTAATTAAAAAAAAAGCTCTATTATGTACCCAACATTATTTTTTTCATGTAATTTTCTATGGCACTCTGATATAACTAGTGTCATGTGGGACACTGATGACTAGAATTACAAAATTACCATTCTTATATTGTCACTATATAAAAGTTGAAGTATCTTAACAGAGTCTAAAGACACAGATTATTAAAAAAAAAACTCAACAAAATATTCTGCACTACCACTGCAATCACAAATTAGATTTCTGACCTTCTCTTATTAGTTTATATTTATTTTCCTAAATTTCCTGGGAATGAGGAAAGGTAAAGGTTTGTAACTATAATCTGACATTATATTACAGGCAAAAAAAAATGGAAAGTCTCAAGAATGTGCAGCTCTTTAATGTTTTCCTACCATTCTTATTATATGTTCTCTTTCTAAAGAGGAAGGTCAAGGAGTATATTTTCCGAAACTATACAACATACTACTGAAAACAATTACATACAATTACATACAATTTAAAAATATCTTTTTTTTTTTTTTTTTTTGCCATAATCTTACCCCTCACTTGCTTCTTATTCCATGATAACTACAATTTTTTAATCCAGGCATGAAACAGTTACAAGAAGTACCCTGCAACATTCTGGGCTTATTTCAGACTTCCCAAGGACTTCTCAAACTCTTTCTGATCTCAGACATCCTGGACTTATTAAAAGCCATATAATTATGAATATCAGATTGCATCTAAATTGTCTGAACTTAGTTTTAATATTTAATGGTAATTAGGTTTTTCATAAGTGTAACAATGTTCATGTGATTTGTTTCACAGCATGCCTCACTCTGATATATTTTTTCTTAAAAGTAATTAAAAGCTTGCATATACTCACATTTCTTTTTCAGTTTTTCCACAGGCATAGGAAGAATGTACCATCACAGCTGGGTATTTTATGTATCCTCTAAGTCACTGACTTCCTACTAAACCTTAAAGCAAGTCAATAAACAACTGAAGACTGAACACAAAGTTAATACCCAATACTCTTGTCTGTGAGTGAACACTCACTTGGAGTGGTATTGATTATATTATTCATTCTGATGTTCCTGCATGAGGTATCACTAAAAGCACTGACTCAGTGACATATCAGACATAATACCACTAGTGGAAACAGAAGAATTAAGTCACATTTCTGACACTGATAAATTAAATGCAACTAAATTATTATCCATCAGGAAAATTTATGATAGTAATGTCAGGAGAAAGTTGTAATCCTCATAATCATTTTAGTCATTTGACATTGTAGAATCTATGGCAAGTTTGTATTCAGAATGCAGATAACATACTGTTGATGTCATTTCTCCTGTGCAACACTTTACTGGTTTCTGTTCCCTCTTTTCCTTGAAATTTTCTGATCTGAGTCTTGCCATTTAAAGCAATAAATCATGGTGGTTTACCTGTCAAGTGGGCTTATATAATTAATATCTGTTTTTCCAGAAAGAAAGTAGAGTTTATATGTTTTTTTTTTTCATTTACTAACCTAAAACAATAAAATGGAAGAGAAGAATGGAGAAGCACAGAGTTCTTGCCTAAAGCAATAGTTGTCTTTTTTACTGTCTTATGTTCATATAAAGTTTCTCTTCTTAAAATCATTGATTGCCTATATTTTTCATTGGCCGCTGATCCGAACACTACCCAATGGCCTTCCAGTACCCTGGTAAATTAACCACCATGTCCTGGACTAACTGCCAACACAGTAAAACCATCTCTGAACAGAAAACATTGTATTTTGCAACTACAAATACACAAACTAGACAATTTCTTCCTGTCACTATTACACATTTTGGGGACAGCAAGCCACCCTCTTATAAAAACTCACCAATATGGTAAATATTTTTCTGTAAACCCTGTTAAGGATGATAATAAATTCAATTTCTATGTTCATCCTATCAAATTTGATATCCCCAAGGAGAAAGGAAATTGAGGTCTCTGGAGATGGAAGCCAGACATGTCAAACTTCACTTGCTGAAGTTTGGTAGTTTGATTTAGTTTAGCTTTATTTATGTGCCTGCAAGGGAATGCAGTGGGTTTTCATGACTCAAAATAATTACTTCACAAGTTCAAACTGTTCCAGTGAAACAGTAAATTTTTTGATAATTTATTCTCATTTAAGGCAAAATAGAAACTAGGACCAACTTAATGCAATAAATTTTACAGCATTTGGGGACAGTTAGTTGGGATTTTGAATTTAAAGAAAAATTATGAACATACATTTAGGAAAACTTGTTGGTAGTTCCATAATTTTTATGCAATTCATGACATCAGGATAATTCATTTCACTGGAAATGATACAGGAATTTTTCATTTCAAGTATCCCATTGACCAGGAAGAAACAACATAAATTATTCATTCATTTTTAAATATAAAGATATGTATTACCAAGGAAACAAAAACATTATCTGTGGCTGAGAGTAACAGAACTGTATAAAAAAGCATACAATTTCTGTTGATGTGTACAGTTCAAGAATGATATGTCACTGCCAGGAAAAGATAAGTGTGAGGCATTGGGATAATTAAAACTGATAAGATGGCCGTTGCACCCTACTGCACTCATTGTTTTGTTTGAGACGATAATACTTCTTACTCTTTAATTAAAAGTTTACAAAATGAATTGTTGTGAAAGTACATTTCAAACTAATTATGTTCTATGGAAAATATAATTACAATTTTTCTTTTTTTTCCCAGTAATAATAACTTTCATAAGAAAGAAGAGGAAAAAATTCAGTGTTAGAAACCATTGCAGTAAGACCATATTGAAAAACCTAATAGCTCTACAGCCTGTGATATTTCATGCTTTTCAAGCAGTGAGTAGCTAATGAAGGGAAATCTGATCCACAGTTCATTTAAGACAATGAAAATGTTCCCACAGACTTCATTTTTGTTTGATGTGAAAGCTTTTAAATAAGATAACTATCATATTTCTGTTGGTATAAATACTGAAAATTAAAATAAAATTGTTTTTAGACTCCTTGCACCTCTCATAAAATAGAACTCTCATTTGCTGGCTTTCACATATTTGGCACCATCCATATTTGGGATCCCAGTGTTCTGTACACAGCCAGATAACTTCTATGTTGTGCTGTCATGGTGGAATTTGGCAACAGGGCATACAGCCTACAAAGCATGAATAGAAAAACTGTGTATATATAATCTTAAATTTAAGAAGTTGTAGAGTGTATCTTTTTAAGAAAGAAAAGCCAATGCTTTGTACAGAGTAATTTTTATTAAATGCAGACTCATTCCTTATCCTAAATAAAACCCTATATAAGCTGTATTTCATCTGTTGCTATTTTGGGAGTATTCTAGTAGTTTTCTAGTTCTGGTACAGATTTTCTCACACACTACTGTGTGGGAAGGAACATCAAAAGAATCTTAACTATTAGGTATATTGCAATAATATATAGTATAGAAAATAACATATAATATAGAAAATATTTTAATAATAAGGTAAAAATTGTAGTGCTGAATAATTCAAGTCCCTAAACAAAATAGCTGTAAACTACACAATTTCCTTTTGGTTTTCATTGCTGCAGCATCTGTAACAAAATACTTTCACTTTCATGAAGTGAAAGGCAAGGGTTAAAATTATCTTATCTTACCAACATCTTACGCTTTATCTCTTTTATTGCAGTTCTTAATATATTCTTGAAAACTATTTCTAGGGAAGAGTTCAGATAACAGAAGGCTGAGCAGATGGTCTTTTCCAACTTTATAGTTCCAGAAAAAGCAAGGGCCCTCATTGCTGCTGACATGTGAAGTTGATGCAAGATGCCTACCATGTCAGAGGAAAAATGTAACAGCTAGTCAGACCCATGATCAGGCAGCTTGCACTTGCTGACAGCAGTTTGACCATGTGTTGGAATCAAAAGAAAAAATAAACCTAAACCCTGTGACAGCTTAAAAATATTTTATTTTCTTTTATTATCTTTTATTCCTCTAATTTCCTTTTTCTGTCATTAATTATTTTCTTTCAAAAATTAACAAACCCACCGAAAATATGATTTTCTTTAACAGAGAAAAAGAGAGAAACATATTAAAACCTAAAATTTGACATAAAGCAATTAATATACATAGATATGAGTTTGCAATAGAAGTGCTGTACAGGAGGTATTTCCTTAATACTACAAGTTAAAGTTCTGTCAATTGCATATCTTAAAACACAACTGAGTGCAAAACCATATTATCAAGAATGTTTTAAATAATGCCTTAATATCTAGTATCTAAGAGGTAGTATTGCATTTCTGCCTTTTAAAGATGAGGATTTTCTTTTAGATTAAAACAAGGGATTCCACCATCCTAAGCAACTACAGTTTTACATAATATCATATTAGCACAGGTGAGACAATATTGTTTCCTCTCTCAAAAAAATAAAATAAAGGAAAAGTGGAACGTCACCTTATCTACATTCCTACTAACTACTTTCTACTTTATTTTCAGAAACTGCTATGAAAATTATAGCTTCTTTCTCACTCCAGCCACTAACATAAATTAGATTATCATAAATTAGATTATTGTGGACAAAAAGTCAAATGCAGAGGTGCTACCAGAGAGATGGCAGCAGCTATTCACATTTACATAGATTTTTAACCAAAGTGTTCTGCATTCTTATTCAGGTAGATTCTTATTAAGAAAAATTGACTCATATCTCCTAAATCTAAGAAAGTGGCATAATCAATTGACCACTGGAAATGAGAAGAGAATACTTATTTTCCTACTCTTTAAGCAAACAAATCCAGAAAGGTCCTAATGGGAGTGCATGGCAGCTGTTCAGGGATTTGATTAAATGGATTGTAGCATGCTGAGAAAAAAGATAATTTCTTTTAATATTTATTTATTTATGTCCGCACCCTCCCAAAATGTATGCTTAGTCAAAGGAACCGTGCCTGAAAAATCAGCTTTTTTCCCCTTGGAAAAGTTCATGTGTGTTTGGAAGAACAAACCTTATCTATGAGTCTGTCCTTCTTTTCTCATTTTGCTAGATTTAAATTAAGGGATGAAGTCAGAACCTAATCCCATTCTTTAACAAATTTCAACTATTTCTTCCTTTTAATTGTAGTTGAAACTCTAAGGAGTTCTAACATTACATTGATTTGTCTTCTCATCTTTGCACTAGGTCTAAAACTAACATACATAAACAAATGTTAATTTCTTCATGGGAATATAATTGTCCTTTTCTGCTAATGGGAACCTCAGACATGATGCTTAGACAACTCTCAAGAGTTCTTCAGGAAATATATTTGAAACAGGAGCATCATTCATATAAGCACAGAACTCAAGAGTCCCTGTTCTCTGTGTTCATATTAAAAATCTCTGACAGGTTTACTGAAGGCCAATACTTGTCACTATCAAATTGAAAGATTATTCTTGAATATCACTGCAGAAATTTCTAGAAACTTGTTTGTAAAGTCTAACTTTATTCACCCCATTTATATATCTGTCTGAAGACAAACTAGAGGGCTTTTACTGTGATATTGTAATTCCTCTTCCTCTGAAAAATGCACTGTATTATTAAGTAAAGCAGTTAATTAATTTTTCTGCTCCTTTATCTTGTCTAAATGACAGATAAGTAAATATTTATTAATTTCCCTTGTGTAAATGTTTGATATTGTTAAATTCATGTAAGACATGAGTATATTATTTTTAAAGTCTTAGCATACTAATACAGAAATACTGGTGGAGACTAAACCCATTCATTTGCAGTTTAGTTTCTCTCTTAATTTTTATATTCCCTACAAATTATATTGGTTTTTATTAATTAAGATCACAAGTTATTATAATTTCAAGTGGGATTTTACCTTGAGTTTTAACTGAAATAATTGACTATTTTGTAAGGGAGTCCTTAACTAGGAGAAGATAGGAAAAATGATCACTTTTAAGAAAAAAAATACTCTATGAAGTCTAATTAATTAGTTTTTGTAACATTCATGAAGTGCTAATGTTTTGATAATTTAGTATGGTTTTGTAGTACATTAAGCAAGGATGAACATCTGTAGAACATTTTCACTTTAAGACACACGGATAAAATTTTAGCAAAGATGGACAAATCAGCATACCCAGAAACTATGTGACATGCTTGTAAACTGAAGAAATCAGTGGCATATGGGAGTAAATCTGATGAAAATATTTCTGGTCATATGCTTCAGTAACCCAACTCAGTGAGCCAGATTAAAAATATCTGCTAATGGTGCAACTAACTGACATTGATTTACAAGTACAGATTTATGGCACACTGAAGGGCAGCTCAGTGCTGTAGTACAGAGATAGATTGGGTTAATTGTTATTTTTCTATTTTTGCCTACTATGTTAAACTAAGCAAGTTATTTTGAGGACTTTTCATGATGATTATGAAGTTCTAGTGTCAAAAATAGTTTTGAGTATCACATCCTGAGTTCTGACCATCTTAGTATGCTAAAACCTTTTCTTTTAATATCTTTTGCTATTAGATTTGTGTTGGAAATGGATGACATGAAGAACAAACGAAAAGAAAACTACTTTTTCTGTTTGAGTCTTTGCTTTTGGGGAATTAAGGCTAGCTTTTTTCATTAGAAATATATTCTTGAAATATTAGAAAATTAGTTTCATCAGTTTGAATTATTTGCCCAAAAAATGTTAATAAGCTTATGCTACTCTATAATTCATTAATCAACATATGCTACACCAAAAAAGGCTGACAAATTGGTTCCTTCAGAAATCAGGGATGTTCCTTACAAAAAGGAGATATAAGTTCACTATCTTTTCACCTTGGCAGACCTATGTCTTTCTAAATCTATCAGGAAAAGTGCCATTTAATATTCCTCAAAAACAGGACTTGACTTTGATCATAGCTGGGAGTCATTGTTTTTCTATATCAGTTTCATCTAGATGCATCTTTTTGTCTAGACAGCTAGACTAGACAATCTTAACAAAAAGATAAAAAGGGTAATTTAACCAGAGAGAAGGTCAGCAATTAGCTAACAGTGGGAAACAAAAGATTACAAGTTAAATAATTATAAATGCATCCTAGCATATGCTCAACTGTAGGTATTAGTCCTGGTACTTCAGTAGTTTTTGCTTGCAAATTTTTTCTGTTAGATACAAGTGGCTAGGGTTAAACAAATATTGTTTGAAGACTTTCCTGTGTTCTGAATGGCTCACATCATAAGTCATATCCTTCTCTTACTCGATTATAGGTGTTTATTAAACATAAAATTACATTAGAGTTTACAGCTCTATCAGGAGTTTTATTTCTTTTAAAGTGATTTTGCATTCCAGCTCTGCAAATAACCAGTCATTAATATATGAATCGTTGTGCTATTAAAGGCTCTTATTTTCTACTCTGAACTGTTTATTTTCTATTTCTGACATACTTTTCAATTTCATCTGGGAACATGCACATGTTTAAGATGATTAGTGTTGGCACAATACCAGCATAGAAATAAAGATTACACTTTAACAGATAAACAAATCCTTCACCAATAGCATTGTCTAAGCCGCGTAGACTCATTCTCAGTGAACGGAAGCCTTTGCTGGGGTTCCTATATCACATATGGTCCCTGTGACTATCAAGGCATGGATCTTACTAGCAAAGCTCCTGAAGATATGTGAAAGCAAACATACCTTAAATTTCTGACTCATCTGAATCATCAGGAATCATATTCAACCACTCATCACAGTTTAGTGTCATCTGCAAACTTGCTGTCATTGTCCAGACCCTTAACAGACATAATTCTGTATTTACATACATTGAGGAGGTCTCCCTCCTCCAAACCTTCTCTGCATTAAACAGTACCAACACCCTCAGCCTCCACTTAATCCTCCCTGTGAAGCTGGGTGTGACCCCACCACCACAGAGCAGAAGGCCTCACAGATCAGATCAGTGTGCTAGTGTCTTCGATTTGGAAGTGAAGTGCTAACAATTAGCCAAGTCTTATCTGCCGAAACGGTTGCTAATCAACCCAAAATTGATCTCAGCCTCAAACAGCAATTCAAGCACTGCCTACAGGAAAAGTCAGTTACATTTTCTAGTTACCTCCAATCTGACCTTTAAGTCCTAGAAAGCACCAATTGGAAGAAAAAACCGCTTATCTTCCTTTGAGAGACTGACCTCTACTTAAGACATATAGATTATACTGAGCACTGATGTCAATGGATTCAGCGCTATGGGAGCAGCAGCCAGTTTTTCTCTAATAGGGTAGTGATTTGACTAAAATCCAGACCATTGTTTGTTCATTTGAGTTTATGAATCTTCCGTTTCTGATTCCATGGAAACCTACATTCAAGAACTGACATAAAGGATGCTGCAAATCAACTCTTTAAATCAGGAGATCAGAATATTTTAAGAGTGGAAACATGAGTAAAATATGAGCAAAAGCCATTTGAGATGAATTAAGAGTAGAAAGTAACACTGGGCCAAATATTTAATTTGAAGATAGGAAAACAAAAATGAAAAATATGTATCTCTATATTTGCTGATTCATGATCTATCATTGATTGATTTGGCTAGAACTGGAATGTGACTGTATTTTGTGTAACCACTAAGAGAAATTTGACATCTAATCTTTGATGCCATTTTTCATGTCATATTTTAGAATGAGAGTGCATTAAAGTATCATCCAAGAAAAACCTAACTACAGGGATACTGCTATTTTTGTAAAATCAGAAAAAAACTGGGATGAAACCTGAAAATGAAATGGGATTGTCTGAGGCAGTTAGAGACCTTGGATATCATATAGCTTTTGATCTGTAATAATGCATTATTTCACTTGTTCAATTTTCTGTAAAGTCTCTGACAGTAATGGAAAAGTATGTCAATTATCTAGGTATTTTTTTTCTCTCCTTTGGAATTTAAGGGAGGACAGTTTATTTTAGCATATTCTATAGGTCCCTAAAATTTAGAGAAGGGGTGGTAATTACTAAATTCTAGAATATCTCATGTCTTTGATGAGACTCGTCACTCTCTGAAAAAATGAAGAACTTACTGAATTTCTAGTTTGCAATATATGGTTAACAGATATGATAAGAAAATGTGTCAGCTATTAACAATTAAAAATTTGACAAATACTTGGCAAATTAAAACATAATTTAATGATATATATTTATACAGGAAGGATGTAATTTAAGTTCCCATTTTAAGTGTTAAAATTTTTTTATATACCAATGGCAAACTAAAAGCATATTTCTATCAGAGAAAATTAATGAATTACAATTTTAACAAGTAATTTAAGACACTTTTAAGTACTTTAAGACATTTAGCCTAGCTGCCTAGATATTTGCAAAGTAACTGAAAACTAAAATGTGTTTTGAAAATGCAGGAAGTTACCATGAAGAGCTTTTCAAGTATTTCTGATGACCAAAACCTCTCTTCAACATGAATAAAACTATGGCAATTTCTCAGAGTAGGAATAAGCAAAAAGACATTTTCGAAATTCCCATTCCCTCTCTGTACTAATTATGTCAGAGAATTTCTTCCAATGAATGTAAATGTACTACACAAAATATTCAAACACATTTTTTGTTTGTTTTTGTCTCCAATTTCCATGAAGTCAAGTAAAAAACTCAAACAAGTACCAAGACCCCCTTCATCAACACTTCTTTTTTGTTAAGTCTTAAAAGTGATGTGGCACTATCACTGCACTTTTCAGCTCTTCTCCCAGCTGAAAGAAATACACTGACTGAAAATACAATTATGTTCAGAAAAATCACTCTATTGTCATAGTTGCACTATGGGCATTCCCTTCCTAAGTGTTTGGTTCATAGTGAGAACCACAATACACTGAACGTCTTTTACTACAAGACATTACTTAAACTTCTCCAAAATAGGAATTACATTAGGGAACACTGCATCCAACTCTTGAGCTCCCAATGCAAGCAAGGCTTTGACCTGTTGCAATGAGTCCAGAAGAGGGCCGCAAATTTGATCACAGGTTGGAAGCCCCTAAACTATGGAGCAAGTCATTCAGGCTGGAGAGAAGTACCTAAAAGGGACTTAAAAGAAGGCTGGGGAGGGACTTTTTACAAGACAGTGTAGTGAAACCACAAGGGGGAATAGCTCTGAACTGAAAGAGGGTCGTTTAAACTAGGTATAAGGAAGAAATTAATTATGGTGATGGTGGTGAGGCAGTGGAAGAGGTTGCCCAAAGAAGTTGTGGATGCCCCATCCCTGGAGGTGTTCAAGACCAGGCTGGAGGGGGCTTTGTGTAACTTAGTCTAGTATAAGTCTCCCCACCCATGGCAGAGACATTGGAAGTGGATGATCTTTGAATTATCTTCCAACCCAAACCTTCTCTGAATCAATGTCTGTGATGATCAGTTTGTTCATGAGAAAGCACAGTACATTAATCATTACAACACTGTTTAGGATTTACCATGGAAAACTCAAAAGGTTATATTTTACATTCTAATCAATGATAAAGTAAAGAAACTGAGCAAATTAAAATTTTCTGTCATATTCCAGATCTAAGCAAAAGAGAATCTAATAAGTGCATAAAGTCTGTGATTTCCATTCATCTTCAAAAACCAGTCAATTCAGCTATTGCATAGTTTAACATTTCTGGGAAGTTTGATCACCTTCAAAAGTTAAAACTTGGCAAAAAACAACTTTCACTTGCAACAGATTTTACTTAACATTTCAATGGCCTTAATAAAAACTGAAGAACAGAAATGACAGAAATGTTTTTGATGATTTATTGTTGCCATTTGATCCAGACTTTGCATTAATAGTTTTGCTGTGATTTTCAGTTTCTGCTTTGTAACAATAGAGACTGTTGCATCCAATTAGAAAAATAATCTCACTATATAAAGACATAAGAAAACAAGTGTTGTAAGTTATTAAGTGCTGAAGAAGAAAATCTTATGTAAGAAATAAAATTTAAAATAAATTATGACATATTAAGTTCCATCTGCCAGATATTACAAATGCTGCTTCTTCTTTGAGATTCTGAGATCTGTATTTTTGAGGTGAAGAGTTATTCTTTCCAGTGACAGGGACACCCTCCACTAGACCAAGTTGCTCAAGGCCTTATCCAACATGGTCTTATGCAACACTGCCAGTGTTGGGTCATCTACAACCTCCCTGGAAAATCTGTTTGCATATCTCAACAGCCTCACAGTAAAGAATTTCTTCCTGTTCTAAAAATGTCCCCTCTTTTAATTACCCATTACTTCTTGTACTATCACTACAGACACTCCATTCATTATTGCAATTCATAAGACTTTTGTTGCATTTTTCCAGTTATCTTGTTTAGGAAGGGGAAGTAATACATGTGCTTGGTGGTCATGTGGCACCCAATCAAATTCAATCCACTGTAGATAGTTCATCACATAATATAAAACTTCAAGTGCCAAAGCAGCTGAATTCCAGATTTTTAGATATTGAAAGACCTTGTATTAAGAAAAGGAAAAAAATCTGTCTTTTGAGATCGACTTGATCAACATTCAAATTCATTTCAATCTACCCAAATGCTTTAAAGTTTTCAATTTTTTCCTTTCTGAAGGGTTTTGTCTGTTAGACAAACAAAAAAAAAGGGCTGCAGTATCACACATTGTAATCTCATATTCAGCTAAGCAAATTAGATTTTTTGTCAAGAAACAAGAAATTAATGTCCAAAGGTGTTAAGATTGCCTATTATTTAGTAGTGAACAGTGTTTGCAATAGAAAATATTTTCTTCCTCTATTGATAAAACAACTGTGAAACAGTAAATTTAACTACAAAATAGTTCTTCTCAATAATATACTTCTTACTATAGCCAAAAATATTTGTTGGTCTACTTTTTCACTGTTATTAAAACTAAACCAAACTAAAAATTTTAGTAGCCTTGAGGTTGAACACTCAAGTTAAATATGCCTGATAAAAGTTGACTTGAAATATGATGGTAATTTTCCTATAAATTTTTGGATGTAAATAAAGATTGAATATATATATACATATATATATACATATATATATACATATATATATATATATATATATATAAATCCTTGAACATTTTCCCCTACTTATCATGTTTTTGTTTAGTTGGTTTTTTGTTTTTTAATAACACATTACTGAGATTTAGGATTTCTTGCCCTATGTACCTAGCCTAGAATATTGAAAAAAATATTCACTCTTGAAACTCTTGAAACAGGCTGGTAGCTCTGCCTTTAATTTCCCTGAAGGAATTATTTTACATAATTCATTGAAGGCTAAACTTTATTAGAACTTTGCTAATTTTCTCTATATGACTAATAAGAAAATAGTACCTGGTTTATTTTCTGAAAAGCCATTGATTAAAAAAAAAATCTATGATGCCAGTTTAAGCTCCTTATTTCAACAAGACCTTCACACATGAAGGTTGACCTCTGGCAACTAATTGTAAATAAGATTGAATGCCATTACCATATCTTAATATGATAAAGGTTAATAGGTTGGCTGGGGTTTTTCGATGTCTAACTATGCTGTTTCAGTTTCATGGAACAAATCTAACTCTCTTATCTCAGTTAAAGACCTGATTCACAAATAATAAAATTAGGAAAAAAATTCTTTTTAACTTAATTCCCACTAGAAATGGGTATGCCTGATAGAAATGTTCTCTTGATTTCAGTCATTTAACCATTTTGTTCACATGCAACACTGACATCACAGTTTGTGTCATAAAGGCTGATTCAAAATAATGTTATTTAGAATATTTACAGAGAAATTTTAAAAAAATTTGTTTGGTTGTGTATTGTTTCTTATTTTTTAATGTGATCATATATTTCTTTTCAGGTTGAAAATTTTACAGTATTCAAAAAGAAAGAAAAATATCCTTTCAATACTAAATTATATTCAGACAATACATATTTTGGTTATAAATCATCTTCCTACTACATTCAAAGTTATATAAATTAAAGTATTTAAAAGGAAGAAAAATACTGGACATGTTTTCCTTAGAAATCATGCTATTTAGATAATTAAAATAACATTGATAGGGACCTTTGCCTTGAACTATACAAAAGATACATTAGAAAAAAGTGCCAAAGACTATTTTCAGTAATTAAAACAAGATACATATTGATTCTTTGGTCATATATTTATCTAGATATTTATTATGTATCCTGTATGTATGCAACAAACACATGTGGTCAAAACATCAATATTGATTTTACTCAAAATACTAAAAACATTAATCTAAGAGCAAATATCAAAGGTTTATCAAGGAAAAAGAAATTGCTTCCAAAAACGACAAGCATCTAGAAATTTGGAACTGAAATTAGAGCTGGTCTTGTCATTAATAACAGCTGACATGGTAAAAAATTATGTCCTAAATAAATTGGAAGAACAAGGTGACTTTAATAGAAAGAAATTGTGAAGAAGGCATGATAACATAACTGAAAAATGTCCAAAACACAAAAAAATTTCCTGAAGAGCAGGGAAGAAAGAATGTTTTCATTCCTACCATAAAGAAATATTAAATAAAGAGAAAGAAAAAAAATTAATTAACACACTCTTAGTTAATTTTTTGAAGTAATGATCTCAAAGTGTCAAATGAATTAAATGTAATTATAGCATTTTCATAACTAGAGATCATTAAAATGAATTTTGATTAGTATTTGTTACTCAAGAATTAGATATTCATGTCCAAATGTACTTTCTGGCGTTCTAACATAGAAATTAATTGTATTCCTAGTACCTTATTTTGGTGAAGAATACTGTAGCTGTTTTAAACGAGCTTCTAAGGACAAACAACTCTGTTACTGAAGGCAAAAACTACATCTAATACAATGTAAGAAACCATTTACTCCTTACAGCTGCCCTCCTGTAACAAATTCAAGGACTAGTTTGGACTGGTACCACAAATAATTGTACAATTCTAATAAGTTAGACATGCCTGAAATATATGCACAATGTTCTGGAGAAGCATGTAGGCAAGATAAAAAATGAGCATGTTGCAGCAGTAATTGGATTAACTTTGCCTTAGTATATGCCTCTAGACTTTTCAAAGAAAAGAAATGTGATATCATATCGAGACTAAGAACCTAAAAGGCAATTTCCTCTTCAAAGATGCTGTGGATCATATACATTCATAGACAGACAATGATGGCATTGGGGAAGAGAAAAATTAAATTACCTGAAATGAGAATGAGAAATTAAATTTAAAAATACCTTATCAGTAAGTCCTATGAGAATGGATGTTGTGAGATGAAAGTCAGGTGGGATAGCAAGGCCTGGCTTGCTTACTTGAACTGGTCCTCATGTGACAAAGAAAGGATCTGCCAATTCTCTGAACCAAAGGGATTCCAGAGGTTACTACGTGTCCTGTTGTTAGCATTCAGGAACACATAATCACGGAATATGATTATATGCAGGTGCTTTTATTTGAAGAACTCTGGAAGTTGGGGGTTTCAGACCCAAATCTGACTCTGACATGGTTTCGAGCTCAACACGTTTTATAAGAATATAAAACATATTAATTATTAAACTTATATTGTTCTATTGTATACATTGATTTCATGCACACATTGATTTCTTGTGATTCCCCCAAACCCCCCAATCATAGTTCTCATGATTCTTGTTATGATCAAACAATAATTATATCTAAATACTAAGCAAGCATTACATCTAACAATCATATCATGTATCATATTATAATTACGCAGGTGCAACGCAGTTTCACATGATCTAACAAAGACAAGGCCTAACATTTTCCCAGGTCCTACCAAGCTCAACTCTCCAAATTCCCATGATTTTAGAAACCTTTTACTATCACAGTGATTAATTTTGGAATCAGGAGATCTGTTCCTTCTTCCCTTTTCTCCTAACGAAAAGCAAATATACTTACATGGTCTCACAGATGATTGCTTTTGGATTTGATGTAAAGTGGCACTGACACAAAAGGTTTGAAGAGCATTTTGGAACAATGAGTTGTCACAGAATCACAATGTCAGGTATCCATCTTCTGTTACACTGACACAGATTAACCCTTGGTGGCTGTGGATTACTGGAGTTTATTTAAGAAGTACCAATATTAGAGCATTTACCCTACTTTCACATACTTACTCATATAGCTTACCAAGGATGTCCAAAATCATAAAGATGTGCTTTTAGAAGAGCCGGGTGCCACTGAATAGGATCTAAATTATTCAGTCCTAGACTCAGAAGGACTCTTAGATTGTATTTTTCAAATACAGCTCAAATCAATGAAAAAAATTGACTGGAATAATTTTACATCCAGACTCAATGGCATGGTTCAAGTCCAGGTTGTAGGTATCTAAATATAGGATTGTAGAGATGAGCCTTTAATGAGAATACATTTTTCAGATTCACGTTCATATTTTCATTTTTGTCAATGGAAATCTAGAGCTTTATGAACACAGGCAGATGCCCCAGAATATCTGAGACAAGAACACCAGGCAATGGAAATGACACAGAATATATGAGATGACCCATTGTAATCTTTTGCTACTGCTCAAGGCCAGAGGGAATATCTTACAAAAACTTCAGATACCTATGTCTTTGCAAATAAATACCACTCTAAGAGTAAAAGACACTCTCAGGTGTCTTCATTTAATATCTGGTGTCTTTTGAGATGCCTTGGGCTAGCAAAAAACATGGTACTGGAAACAAAAATATTTCCATTATAATAGCTGGAGTTTTTACAGACTTGGAAGTGTTAAGCTCACTTTTATTCATACCTATGTACAAAGGAGCCTTACCCTAGATGTGTAATTCACAGGTTCCAGTATCTTTTATTTCTCAACACATTCAAATATGTGTGTGTAAGTTATTTTCAGGTTAGAGATGGTGGGCTGTGCTGCTGTAAGGAGCAAGGGTTAGGTGGTTGTGCTAGGGTGAGTAAGGGTTAGTATGTGCTGTAGGGGACAGATATGGTCAGGCAGTCATACTAAGGGTGGGTAGAAGTCAGCTGGCTGTGCAGAAGACAAAGAAAAGGCTGACTCCTTGTCACATATGTAAAAATGTATATGTCCAAATATGTAAAAACTCCAGCTATTATTATGGAAATATTTGTGTTGTGAGGAGCTGCCTGTAAGTACTCACAGAGAGAAGGTATGAAAATCTTATAGTAAGATTATAAACTAACAGTGACAGTCAGCTCCCATCCACCATCGATTGGTGCCAAGCACCGATGCCAACAACTGGTGGCCTGTATGGGGGTGAATCCTGACATCAACTGACTGAAGGGGTATCCCATACGGTGTCATGCTATGTGTAAAACAGGGTGACTAAGAAAGGGGGAATGCTCAGAGTGATGGCATTTATCTTGTCAAGTAACCATTATACATCATGAAGCTCTGCTGTCCTAGGGATGCCTGAATGCTTGCTTGCCCATGGGAAGTATTTAATGAATTCTTTGTTTTGCTTTGCTTTTGTGTGCTGCTTTTGCTTTGGTGATTAAGCTGTCTTTACTTCAACCCATGGGTTTTCTTACTTTTACTTTTCCAATCCACTTTCTCATCCCACCAGGGCAGTAAGTGAGCAGCTCTATGGTGCTTAGTTGCACCACAACCTATAAAGGCTCAGTTTTTTAAACTGAAAAGTGCTTTGCCACCTCTGTACTGTGAGCTCCACACTGTGAACACTGCTGCTTATGAACACTCGTTCCTGTACAATTGTTATGTTGTCTATGTGCTCTATAAAGCACATAGAAGATATTTAAAAATATACAAATATCTAATTTGGGTAAAGCACAAAATTTGTATGTTTAGGAACTGTACTGAATCAAGAGCAAAATAATGAGTGACTTACGGAACTTAACATTTCCACATATCATAGAAAAGCTGAGATTACAAACAGGGAAGTTTTGTCTTATGTTCATAATATCATAGAATGGTTTGAGTTGGAAGGGACCTTAAACATCATCTCACTCCAACTCTACTACCATGGGAAGGGAGGTCTTTTCCTAGACCAGTTTGCTGAGAGCTCCATCCAGCGTGACCTTCAACACCTTCAGGGATGGGACATAAAGAACTTCTCAGGCAACATCTTCCAGTGCCTCATCACTTACATACCAAAGATTTTTTTACCCCTAATATCTAATCTCAATCTATTCTCTTTTATTTTGAATCCATTCCCATATATCTTTGTATCTACCTAAAAGGAAATTGAATTTATTTAATATTCATTTTCTGCTAACATTATGATTGAAGTTCTAGCAGTTACAAAAACCAATGTAATTTGTATATTTGGAATTCTGCTATCTGAGGATGCTAGAGATGGAGAAAAGTGTTGTGGGACTGAGCATTTAGTTCTTTTGTGAGAATCTTAAAAGCTTCAGTTTATTTATCAGCACAGTGAATCCACAGAGAGACTAAATCTGACAGACAAGATGGAGCAACAATTTGCTCTGTTTCACTTTACCCATGTTTACATGGGAATTTACAAATAGAAACAAGCAAGCTCATGCAGTGTTACAGACCAGCCTGTCACTAGCCAGGTGCTTGTCAGCTCCAACTGGAAAGCCTTGAAGGCAAGTTAGCCTGGTGCTATGGCTGAGCTTCTGCCTCTATGCACAGCTTATTATTCCGTGCTTGACACTGCTCTCTTTGAGACTAAAGAGTTGTTTGAATTAAAAATAACTTTGGAAAAAAGCTGAATCCAGAGGAGAAAACAAAAGGCTTCAGGTAAAGAGTTACCTGGATCCTGGTTAAATCACTAATGTTAGCACAGCTGGAAAAATGGGGATAGCTCTCTAGGGTATGCAGGCAAAAGTAGCTTACTTTGACAAAGATGAATGGAACAAAATCTGTTACTGGATGGCTCAGCCTACCACAAGCAGATGTTTTACATTTAATAGATTAATTTAGAAGCTGTATCACTTTGTTAATTCTAAATGTGATCAGCTAACTTCAGGCATTTTTCATGTTTATGTCCTGAGGTATTTCATTTTAATTTGACCTCAACACTGCAGAAATATATATGACTTCAGCAGGAACAGCCAGAATATTAAGCACATTATGGAATCAGAGTCAGGATCTAAATAATACAGTGTACTTATAGTAAGCACATAATACTAAATAACTATCAATTCTTTAACCTTCATCAAGTCATGCTTCTTAAGGTTACCCCCAAATATTTTAAAAACCTACAGTCACTTAAGAAAATATTAAATATCTTAAATCTGCCATTTTTCTCATTTCCTGTTCTCAACTAGTTTAGTAATAGTTTCAAATTACAAACCTGCAAGTTGTCTCAGTAAATGTATTTCAAAAGACCAAACTTTGAACAAAGGTCGTAGAAGTGCATTATAATATTGTGATAAATGTAAAGTTCTTCATGCTTTAAATTGATCTGTGTCTTCTATTTTAATTATATAATAGAATCACAGAATGATTTGGATGAAAGGGACCTCTGGACATCTCTGTCTTGAATGCAAACACTGATGTTCTTTTTGAGACACAAACTAGTAGAGTTTATCAACAAAGTTATTTCTTCATGGAGGCAAGACAGAACCCTTAAGAAATACTGGGAGTGTTACAGAAACTCTTTCCTCTGTTTTAAAGTGACTTTATATCTTGATTTTATCTTTTTGTTTCTTAAGAAGAAAAATATATGTTAGAGTTAAATTACCCAAATTCTGTTTCTGAACAAAACTTTAGACAGACTATATCATAACTATGGGGTTTGTTTTTCTTTTTATTTTTTTCTCTCACTTCTGTGTATTTTTTTAAATTGCAATTATCTTGATGAACCAATTTTCAGTGCATTCTTTGGGTAGTGATGACAGCCTTTGAACTCAGTTCCTAAAGAGCAGAGATTCAGCAAAGTATAAACCACTGAATGAAAAAACTGTTTTTAGAAGTGGGGTGAGTTGACCACAGTCAGCAGCTGCACAGCCACACAACTTCTTGCTCACTCTCCTCACCATCAGTAGGGTGGTGGAAAGAATAGAAAGAGCAAAAGCAGAAAATCTTATGGATCAAGATAAATGCAGATCACCAAGTGGAAGAAAGAGGAAAAACCCCACAAAAAACAAATGAGTAATGCAAAAAAAAAAAAAAAAAGGCCTAAAAATCACACAGCACCTCCCACAAGCAAAATGACACCCAGACAGCCTCTAAGTAATTTCCCCTTTTGAAGGCAACAACCTTCCTCTATATACAGTTTTTATTGCTAAATATTGCTAAATATCACACCTTGTGATATGGTTGCTTGGTCCCATTTGTGTCTGCTGTTCCATCTGTGTCCTTTACCAGCTTCTTGATTCCTGTGTTGTGGTTTAAAATCCACTGGACGTGAAAGTCCAAGCAGCCCCTTCCCTCCCCCGCCCACGTCTTCTGCTGAGAAAGGGATATGGTAGACAATAACACATATACATGCCCACATGCCTCCAGGCTCCTCTCCCCTCATAGTAATTGTGAAAAAATCATCTCTGCTGTGGCTGAAAGGAAAATGCACTCTCAGTCTATTCACTTGGGAAACAGAGTTGCAGAGAGAGAAAGCAAAAACTTTGACACTTCAAGAATTCTTTATTAATGAGCAAAAAATGATGTGTTTAGCAACTCTCCAAAGGTCCAAAACACAGCACCATATAGTCTGCTGTGAAGAAAGCTAACTCCTTCCTGGTCAGAACCAGTTGAAAAAGTAATTTAAAAATTACATTTTACTTCGGAAAAATACCAGTGAAATTTTAGCTTCTCAAATACTACATCTCTTATGTATTTGAAAATAATCTCAGATAGCTTGCACAGCAGTCAAACTGGGAAGATAGAGGCAGTTGGATGGAGGTCCAAAGAAACCAAATGGTATGGTACACTTTTTCTCTATCTATTCAGTCTATTTTATCCATTTGAAATATGAGAAACATTTTAACTGTTACCTATAAAAAATTTACAAGTTTTGCACATGAAGACTTGCTACTAAATAGTTCTAAGTTTTTTTCTAATTTTTATATTTACATATTCTTTAGTCGTATCTCCCAACAGATCTTGGCATTCTTTCTTATCGATTATAGGTTATAATTTAGAGTGTACTTTGCTTCAGTTTACTATTAAAACAAGCCTGAAAATGTAAAAAAAATAGAAGGATGAAGATTTTTCTACAGCTGCTGTAAAATCAGATAGCTCCATGGATTTTACTACAGCTATACTACTTATTCTCTCTCCACAAATAAGTATTTACTATTACTACAGCTCTCTAAAAGAAGACTTTAGAGTACAAGACAGCTTGTTCAGGGTTTCTTCCTAATCAATATAGATTGGTGCTTCCAAAGGGTATCTAATCTAATTGTATGGAAAGTTAAATCCTCTAGAACTTCCTGTGTCAAATCATCTTAATAGCATCTTAGAACTTAAAATTTATGCTTTAGATGGCTGAAGCTGGATTGGGTGAAGACCCCTGTGGTTACCTGTATGTGTAACAGAAGAAGTACGTTTTATTCCCTCTCAGAATTTTATTTTATTCCATCTATTTCCACATTTTTTGTTCTGATACTACCGTTTTTCAGAGCCTTTTGAAAGAAAGTAAACACGGGGATTTAGGGTTACTGTCTGTCAAGAATTTATTTTCTGATCTTTCCTGATTTTTTATCATCCCTGGCACTTTGAGATTGGTTTCAGCAAATCTGACATAGTGTAAGGGAACAAACATTATGAACAGTGGCATATACACAGAACAGAATGACTTCATGTTACTATTTTAAAAAACTGTTCCTCTGAAAATATGTATAAAGAATGTAATAAAAAATGAAACAGAAAACATGAGGAGGGAAGTACATGGAAACTTGAAACTGTCACATTTATGTATACAATGAATGCTGTTTGCTGAATAAAACTTCACCTATCAAATTTATAATAGTTATAAATGCCGATAAAATGTGTCTTGGTATGCTTAAAAATGTACTTGAAAATGTACATTGCACTTTTCAGAGGTTCAGGACAAGTACAATCCACTTTTATAAGAATAAGTTCTTGACATTCTCAGCCATTTATGTTTAGAAGGATATAAAGGATTTCTGCACTGCAAGCCATCATTTGTTGAAAAGTTTTGGCTTCTGCATTTTTGTCTAACATGCATGAAATCTGAGGGCTCTAAAACATAAAAGAAGACCTCCTCTAGTCTTTTCCTGAATATACTAAAGCCAGCCAGTTTGCTAGAGAAAACTTAACAAAAACAAACAGTATGACAAATTGACTTCAACTGTGATGAGAGGAACAAAGCTTTCTTCCAGAAAAAAAGCCATCATTGTAGAACAATTGGAGTGGGGAGAGCCTGAAGAAAAGATTTTTATAAACACCAAAGTTCTGGCCTATTCTTTGAATATATTTTTTCTGATTTTTATAGGGGGCTTTCTCAGGAGGAATAATGCTGACAGCAAAGTCATATGAGAAAGGAAGAAAATATCAATTGTTCAAGCAGCAAGACAAAGCTAGCAAGAGAAAACTTGATCTTACACAGTACTTTTCCAGGTCAGACATACCAAAGTTAAGGCACTTATGTATGAATTTTAATAGATTTGCTGTGGTATATAAATACAACAGAAGTGACAGGCATAAGGGAATACGGCCACATGAAAGAGCACTTTAATCACAAACCAAGAAAGTTAATACGTTTTTGATCACAGACTCTTGATATTTGTGACTGAAAGCTGAATAAAAGAGCTACAAAACCCCTAAATCAAACCACTGCACCCTTGCTGCTTTTCTGGTTTTTTTAATGATCAGACATGGGGAGAACAAATGGTAAGATATTGATGTGGATGTTATGAAGCTTTACTCTTCACTGCTGATTGTCAGCAAAATATTATGAACACCCACTAAGCAGGGATATATTATGCAGTCCTTTCAACAACAGTGCTATTACAATTTTTATTTGTTTATTTAGTTTACAAAAACATAAGAAACTAAGGAAAGCTAACAAATATAATTCAAGTGATAGGTTATCTGTGTCAATATTGCACGTTTTATTGGCCTCATTCTTTTCTTACAGCTTCAGGAGATATAAAAAGAAGGCACAAACATTTATAGATAGACAAAACTTCAGCTTATTTCTTTTTCAAAACACTTTAATCTTGCACTGTTATCACAGCTCATCTGAATAATTTGATAACAGAAAGGAGAACAGTGAAATAATGTGGAAATTATATGTCATCATGACAGTTTTTTTAACTGAACATAAGATAAAGCCTTTTCAATTAGGGGTAGGGGGAATTTATTAGTCTCTCATTAATATGGTTTAGATCGTTATTGTTTAACAGCTGATATTACATAAACTGTTGCTTACTTCTAGAGATATTAATATGTTAACAATCAGTGAAGTGGTTCCCAGTATTTCATGGCTGTTACTGAACTGAGCTGTGGCAGTGGTTCCCTGTCAGTATCAAAGAGACCTTTGAGAAGGGCTAGAGTTTCCTGCCAGGGTGGAATATCAGATACTGCAACTTGCACGTTTGAACACTACCCACGAGCTATTGCAGAATCAAAAGCAAAACACTCTTCCCATTCTGTTATCACAGATGTCCTCCAGTCTCTGGAGACCCACCTTTAGTTTTAAAGACAAAAAGGTTAATCATAAAGAAGCATAAAATAATAACCTTCCACCATTACCAGTAGGAGAGCTTGGATTTAAGGGCTTATCGCTAGCTGTAAGAACAACTTAGTTTTATCTGAAATTTTCAGTCATAATGAAATATGTGACTGACAGCAATACAATTTAAGCATCAAGATTCAAATGCATTTAGGACCATGTTAACTGCAGTTTAGATTTGTAAGGCTCTGTGTGTCACCTTCTGATATTTTAATTGATTCAGTGACCTTCATTTATGGGGTAAATTTCGCTGTAGTTGATAGTTATAAAGAAATAGTCCTTTGTCTGTTTTCAACAAGGGAAAACTAACATATATGGTTTAGATAAGATGTTGTAATACTAAAATTAAAATAAAATTTATTTCTAATCCTTTCTTATTAAAAATACAGTGTCCATGTATTCAGAAAGATCAAAAAGTGAAAAGGAGTCATCAAAGAAATCTGGCAAACAGTTCTGGATAAAAATATGCAAAAACATTTTGGAAAATAAGTAGAGGGAGAAAGAAGGGATGCTATTTTATCAATAAGTCAAAGGAGAAAATAACAAAAGGAACTAAAGGCATATAGGATACATACTACTGTGTTAGACAATAAATGGGCCTGGTAAATCATTCCAATTTAATTGGCTTACAGAGCTGAGGCTGTTACTGATGAAAAAAATTAGAATCCTGAATTTTATTAGGTTACGATACTGCTGTTGTAAAATTGCAATCTTTGGACAAGATTTGCACATAACAAATAACAATCTCCTTTCTGTAAGAAGGGAGCTTGAATACTACAGTTGGAAAAACCTTTCCTATTTTTTTGTCTTTTCACAGAAAGTAATGAAAATATTCCTCTTTCTTAAGTTAAAAGTTTTCACAGAAAGAAGGTGTGTGCATGTGCCAGCAGCACTCTGCTATGGTAGATTTTTTTTTAACAGACTCACACGTAATTTCTTCTCAGCTTTATTTTTTCTAAAATGGTATTATAACTCACATGAAAAGAAAAAGGGAACTGATTTTGTTGTTTTGTTTCTTTCATAATGAAGTCCAAGGGTACCATGTCTTGACTGAATTTGAATAGTTCAACCAGTTAATAATTAAAGTCAATACCTTGTAAAAAATCACAAGATAAATGCTTAATGCTTGAAAACTTTGTGTAGGGTCTGAAGTTAAAAATTTGATCAAACCAGGCCATAAAATTGTAGCCAATTCATCACATTGTCATGATCTGACAAGCCATTTCACAACCTTAGTCTATAAAAGAGATGTTGCAATAAGAAGCGAGATTCAGGTAATTTGTGCTTTATTTTCTAAGTTAATATTCTTGATTTTCTGTGAATAAAATATTTACACAATCTCCAGCATACACAAATGCAGCAGCACTTAATTGATGGTGGTTTTAGTGGTGGCTGAATCTCAAAGGAATTCTTTAAAAGCTCTATTTCTTCCTCTTTTTGTGATGTGCGAACAAATACTGATCTGTAAAAATTATTTACATTCAGACTTAGTAATCTAAATAGCCCTTGGTCCTATTTCCAGGAGACTTGCCTAGATCTTCAAACAGCTGTCTGTATCTTGCTAAAATACCTACACTTAGACAAGCTGTGGTATAACAATATATTAAATTTCTCACATAAGGTCTGTTATGTTCTAGAATTTGTGGGAAGCCATTGTCCTCTGCATGACACTTTTAATTTTTTTTTTTCAGACTGCATTTTGATTGTAATGATAGCGATCTTTTTGTACAGGAGACAAAGAGTTAGAATTTTGTCCTGAGATCAAGACAGTGTTTATAGGTTTTAATGATGAATCCCACACATCTCAGGACAATAGAATTTCACTAAAAAGAATCATTCTGAAAAAAATGGATGCGCAAACCCAGTCACTGAGCAATCAAGTATCCAAGGGTAACTGAGACCAGAAATAAATCAGGAAAGGGAAACTTTTTTATCTCTAGTGCAGCAACTTTTTAATGATGTAAGAATTTTAACAAAATAACACAAGTTTAGTGTATGCTTATAAATTACTTACAAAGTTCTGGCTAAGTCACTCACATGCAAAAGGACAGTTCTGGCTCTCTTTTTGGGTTTATTTTTCTTATAATGGTCTAACAAATAATAGATGCTCAAGATACAATTATTTGGCATTTCCTCTTCTGTAAGGACACTCAAATTTTCATGCAAGTATTTCCTCTAAGATTTTCAGGTCCAAATTAGTTTTTGGCAAAATTAAAAGGAATTTTTGATACTGAATGCATGTGACAAGATCTACCTTCTTTTTTCTTTAAAGACAAATAAAGTAGGAATAAAGATTTGTTTAGGTTTTTTAAATTGTCATCAGTCATTGAGGTAAAGAGTGGGAAAGTAGCTTATATACGAGTAGACAGGTAATTTTTCACAACTATACTGCAAGTTTCCTAAATAAATGCAATTAATAAGACACAGGAATTGTTTCACTTTCTGATCATGACTCTTGGGATCAATTATCCAACTAGAATAAATCAATAGCTTCTATGAAGGAAAAGATTTTTGTTCTGTTTTTTCACTAGAGGTGGAAAGTAATTTTATTTCTCCTACAGTGGGAGGAAGGTAATGACTGACAGTACACAACTTGAATATCTTTAGGGTAGGGAATCTGGCAATTTTGGTGTGTTTTTTCATTGTGTTTAGGACACTTGTAGCCTGACTCTTGATCTGAACTTCTTGCTGGGCCTCAGACATAATATTAGAATAAATGCTTTCAGTTTTTGCTAAACTACTAATCTGTGTAAGAAAGATGCAATGAAAACTGAATTAATGAATGTTGAAGCTATTTTGAAGTTAAGAAAATAATGGAAATTATGAGAAGACTCAAGGTGTGAGAAAAGAGTTTAAGAATTCAGAGAAAAGAAATAATTTAGCTTAGGAAACAGAAGACTGTGTTGCCAAAGAGATATAGAAATCATCTTTTATACTAAAATAAGATTTTGCATTTTGATAGTTTTGCATGTTGGACTCAAAGCTGGTTCTGTATTTTTCTTAAAGGCAAAAATTGCTACAGAAACTTCTATTTTTATCAAAAGTCCTCTGTGTAGGCTTTTCATACAAAATATATTTGACAAATATTCACATTATACTTACACATGTCATTTAAAAATTATAAAATGTTAATTTAAATTTTTGATGCATGCTATCTGAAAAAATATCTTCCAGTTAACAAAATGACAAAACTCTGTAAAAAATAAGATTTCTACAGATTTTGAACATGTGAAATATTTCACAGATTGACATTTCTAATATCTATGAGCCCAGTTTTTAAGGACAACAGTCATAATAAATTGCAAAGTTTCTGGGGGATGGAGGGTGTAAGAGTTTTCTTTAAAAAATTACTTACAGAAAAAAATATAATGTTTTTTTACTCACAGTTATAAAATGTTTTTAAATAATAGAATCTGGTGTGTGATATTTGGAGACTGATATGATTATGCAAGGTGAAAGATAAAGATAAAAAAAAGGAAATAAGGTTACTTGAAGTAATCATGGGCAAACAGTTACCAGGCATTTCTGAACTACTGAATTCAACACAATTTTAACACATTCTATAAACTAGTTTTTACTGACATGTGATTAATTTTTAATATTAAAATATCCCTGACTCCAGTAAACATGAACTAGAGTTGATATACCAGTATATTTTTAATTTAGCATGGAAAGAATGAACATTCATTATTAATATATATTTAAAAGTTAAATGGAAGCTGAAGCCAGGTAAATTCAGAGACTATGTCAGATCACTAGTGTTAATTATGCACACAGAGTTAAAATAGGGGATATAATTTTTTATGACAAAAATAATTACCTCATATTGGTCCATTATGAAAGCTATTTTCATATCCCAATGGTCTTGCAACACCATTTCATTGAAATAAAATACATTTCATACATCTGATTGATCCACCTTTGAAGACCTTTATTTATTTCATTATATTGTGGAAATAGCACAGAAATTTTATTGGGCCTCCATTGATAATTAATATAAGTTGGGTCTAAGACCCTTATTAATTGCTGCAATGATATTTTAAACATTCAGCTTCAAATCTGTTTTTTAAAAAATTACTTTTTTGCTTATAATATTACCTGTTAACAATAATAATTAAAAAGTGGCTACAAAGAGAAGGTGATGAACAGTATTCTAAACATTTGCAGTTTATATTCAACTTTTAACTCTAACCTCATCCTGAATATCAAGTCTAAATTATTAACCACATATGCCTAAGTAGTAATTTAATTTTCCTTTAGTGACTAACCCTAAACATTATTCTTCAAGTGTATTTTAAATATTTTATGAAAGAGAATAAAACTTTCATTGAACAAGTCCTCCTGCCTCAGGGTATGTTTTTTTTTCTCTGGTTAATGCAGTAGTTTTCTTCTGTGACATTTCTAAGAAATATTTTTGTCCTGATCACCGCCAAGACTGTCACAACAGATTTTTTTTTTTTTAGCCTGTTTGAAAAATATCTTTCTTCCCCCAACTGATCTTTATTCAAATAAAAAAATATTTTTTTCTTTATTTGTATTTTAAATTGTACAACTCATTGCTGGGGACAAAAAACCAAAAAGTAGAAAATGTCTGGAAATATTCAAGAAAGATTGAAACAATGAAGGCTGATATATTAAAACATAAAGATGTAAAATCTATTTTAAGAAGTCCTAATCTGTCTATTAATGAAGTGAGAAGAGGATCCTGGAGGATCTGGAGGAAGGAATTACAATGTATTGGTTTTCTACATTTTCTCAAATCATATTATACTGCCAGAGTCAGAATATTGGGGTAGGTTAACTTTGTCTTGAGCTTCTAGAATTGGGAGTATATATGTTAATATATATGCATAGTTTTAGAAACATTTTAAGACAACTAAGAGCAAACAACCTGCCGAGTCCAAAAGTTCATTTAGCATTATATCTTGTCCTGACACAGTTGTAGCACCAGTAACTACAACTGATATCTGATATCCTGGAACAGTAAAAACACAGGGATATATATAATTTACATTATAGTTTCTTGCTTTGCTGAAAGCACTAAAAGGAAAAAATTATTAGCACTCTCTTTGATTAGTTTTATAATTACTAAATATATCCAGAAAGAAAAAATAATATGCAACTTCTATTAAGGTTCTGGTTTTTCAGGGAAACAGCAAAAATCTTTCATGGAAGACCTGTCCCAGAAAGCAGGAAAAACAGACTACCCCTACCCAGACCAAAGAAGGGTGTATGTATATATACACACTAGGTTTATATATACAGACTACGTTTATCTTTTTGGTCTCAAAACTTTATCCTAAGAGATTGTCTCTTATAGAGGAACTGATATTTGTTCTGTGAAGAATAACTTGTGAGACTGAATAAATGTCTCTTCATATTGGTAAATGACAGTTCTGGAGAAGTTTTGGCATGCAACGAGAAAAGATGCTGAATGGTGATAAAATTTCTCTCTTTCACAGTTAAAGACTTGGGCTCAAATTTTGTAAAATTTAAAATACTCTTGCAGCATCCAAATCTCCTCATGAACCTCTTTGTCATATCCCTACAAACAAGCCTGAAAATGCACAATATAAGTAACATGTAAAAACTAGCCCTGAGGCACCATTTATCTGGTGAAATTATTGCCTGAGGAGTAATTTTGTTTTAATATTGCAGTCTTTTGATGCTTATAATACCTGTGTATATTCACATAAATCCATAAATGTCTGAATGACTCTTCTCATAATATGAAAACTTACTCAGATGAATGAGCTTCCACCTGAAATATCAAAGGCATAGAACCAGAGAATCATACAATATCTTGAGTTAGAAAATTCCGCAATAATCAAGTCTAGCCACTGACCCCACACAGGACCATCGGAAGAATCACACCACGTGCTTGAGGGGGTTGTCCAAATGCTGTTTGAAATCTGCAAGTCTGGTGCTGTGACCACTTCCCTGGGGAGTCTGTTCCAGTGCCCACCCACCCTCTGGGTGAAGAACATTTTTCTAATATTCAGCCTAAACCTCCCCTGACAGAGCTCCAGGCTATTCTGTCATGTCATGTCACTGGGCACCACCAAGAAGAGATCAGTGTCTTCCCCTCCCCTTCCCCCTATGAGGAAGTTGTAACTGCAATGAGGTCCCCCCTCAGTCTCCTCTTCTCCAGACTGAGCAGACCAAGTGACCTCAGCTGCTCCTCATATGGCTTCCCCTCTACGTCCTTCACCATCTTGGGAGCCATCCTTTGAACATTCTCTGATAGTCTAATATCTTTCTTATATAGTGGAACCCAAAACTGCACACAGGACCCAAGCGACCAGTGCACAGTGCGGAGCGGGACAATCCCCTCCATTGCCCAGTTAGCAATGCTGTGCCTGATGCACCTCAGGACATGGGTGGCCCTCCTGGCTACCAGAGCTCACTGTGAACTCTCCAATATTCTGTTAACCCACAACCCCAAATCCCTTTCTGTGACACCGCTTTTCAGCATCTCATTCCCCTGTGTGTACATACATCCAGGATTACCCCATCCCAAGTGCAGAATCTGTCATCTGCCCCTGTTGAACTTCATACAACTGGAGATTATCCAGCCCTCTAATTTGTCAAGGTCTCTCTGCAGGGTCTCATTCCCTTCCAGGGACTAAACAGCTTCTCCCAATATTTATCACCTGCAAACTTAGTATCCCTTTCAGTCCTGCATAAAACTCATTTATGAAGATATTTAACAACACAGGGCCAAGGATGGAGCCCTGAGGAACCCCACTAGTGCCAGGTTACCAATCTAAGGTCACCCCATTCACTAAAATTCCTTATGCCCAACCCATGAGCCACTTGCTCACCATCCAGCTGTGGGCTGGACATTTTGTCCAGGATTCTGTGAAAGACAGTATTGAATGCTTTACTGAAATCCAGCAAGATTATATGAACTGATACACTACTGATGAGGAACATTATAGAAAATAATAAAGCCCATTTTTAATGAGTACTGCTTAAGCCTTAGTGAATTAAGAGGAAGAAAAAAAACTAAATTTGAACAAGGAGAAAATTACTGCACTCTAAAGAAACATTAGTTGTTCTTGATATTTTGTCTAACAGAAAATAAGTAGATAAATATTAAGGACAAGATTTTAGTACCACATTTTAAATAGGCTGTCAAATTTCACAGTGCAGTTACACTTCAGTAGTACTCTGGAACCGGAGTCTACATGTAAAGGGGTGAAGAGACACTGTGAAAACTATCCATGCTACATATTTTAGACTGCCAGACTCTTCTAGCAGAAATAATTCAGAAAATATTTTTCCCTTCCATTAGCTGTAGAAGGCACCTAGATGATAGAATCATAGATTCATTTAGGCTGGAAAAAGCTTTCAGGTTATCAAGTCAAACCAATGCATGGCTTGTTTAAAAGATGTACCAATTATTTGTAGATAGCTGGCATTGGAGGAGGTCATTCCTATGCTCTATATTGCTCCTTCTTCTTTTCAGAGTAAAAGGAAAACAAAAATCAGGGGACAAATAAATATGTCTTTACCTTGGTAACAATGCACCAGCAGATTATATTACATAGAGATTGATAAAAGTAATGTTAACCTCAAATGCTACCAGTTCTGAACATTATCAAGCTATTGCTTCCTTAAGAGAAGAACTTTTGCCTCTGTAGCTCAAACTTGTACCATTTCTGTGCAGGAGAGATTAGAACTGTGAAAGCTTTACTTTGGTTTATTGTACTTTCTCCATTAGCCATATTGATGTAAGTTTTCTCCTAAAGAATCAATGACTTGAATAATAGCAAGCCAGACTTCAAGTATAGTGCATTTGCAAAATTGGTTTCAGTCTCTGTTTCTCTCACCATTTTCTACCCACCACACAATAAACCTTTCTATTACACCTACAGCATGTGGCCAACTGATTGCCTGTTGAAGACAATAGACATATATCTGGAGAGATCCTCTGTGGCTGCCAGATTGATCACTGTGTTTTTAAGGTATAGAGCTCCAAAAAGTAATACTTTAAAAGATTAATACTAGTATTGTAATGCTAAGTATGCCAATAAAATAACCCCAGTATGCTCTCTTCAACTGAAACAAGATTTCTTATTGTCTTTTATAAAGCTGTTTATTGGGTGTAGGTGTCAAGGTTTAGGTAGTGGATGAGCTGCAGGGATGGCCTCTGCAAGGAGATGGCAGAGCTGCCCCAAACTGGACACAGCTTGTTCCAGTCAGCTCTGATGGACATACCTCAGGACGTGGCTGAGCCCACAAAACCTACTTAAGAAAAAAGGTAATAATCAGTATTCAGTGGTTGTGAGAGAGTAAAGTGCAAAACTGTGTGATCACCAATATCAGAGAAGGAGCAGGAAGAGGGGGAAAGGGCTCCATTCTGGAGCAGAACTTGAAAGAACTGTAATCCATGTTACAGGCCCACACTGGAGCAGAGAAAAGTATGAGAATGAAGGAGCATCACAGAGGAAATACTATTAACTCTCTGCCAGACTTAGCCCCCATCATCCTGTGCCACACAGTAGGGGAGAGAGGGGAGAGAAGTATAGAAAATGCAGCAGTGACATTGAGTGAAAAAGGGCAGGTGAAAAGCAAAATGGGTTTTGAGTTTTGGCACTTTATTTTCTTGCCATCCTCCTTCATTTTTAAGAAGCACTACATTTACTCCTCCCTAAGTCGGGTCTTGTTTGCCTGTGATGACAATTGGTAAGTAAACAGTTTCTTTATCTTGATGAATGAATTTTTCCATCTCATTTCCCCGGCCATCTTACTGAAGAAGGGTAGTGAGAAACCATCTTGGTAGGGCTCTGGCAGTTAGCCAAGTGCAACCCACCACAATCTTAAATATCAAAATGTCCTAGAGGTTATTCCTTTCTCTTAATTATGATTGCCATTCATGCAATACACATGCATAGCTCCTATTAAAGCTGAAGTTCAGCTTTTTGAGCAGCCTATTAAAGCTTAAATTCATGAGACTAAGAGGTGTTCTTAGATGATATATATTCCTGATAAATTAAGAAACACATATTTTAAGACTTAGTTGAACTGGAGCTGATTTCCCATCTTTTTTTTTTTTTTTTTAATAATATCTTTTTTCAGGAATCTGTCTAATGCCTGTGTGGAAAAATGTCTGGGGGTAAAATTAGCATTCCCTAACAGAAGTTACAGTGGCACAGGAATTATAGAGAGAAATGCAGTTGCTACTCCCTCAATGGAATACAGTTGCCATGCTCAAAGCCTATTCCATGATGATTCTTTATACACACAATGTGCAACTCTATGCATCTGTCAAGGGGGATGGAACAAACACTGGAGCAGAGTGGAGATAGCTTGGCCAGGCTCCGTTGAAACCCTTGCAAGGAGTGGAAGTCAAAGGTACTTTGCAGAGGATAAACTGCATAGCACCTGTTATCCAGAGGAGAAAGAAGAAGATTTTCTGCTGCTGAGCTGGCAACTGTGGTGGAATTGCTCTCTTGAGATGAACTCGTTTCACTGTAACTAATTGTAATATTAATGTTCTTCATCTCAAAGTTCCCTGCCTCCAAGGTATGACCACACCTCACTGGGTATGCCCACTGCATTTTTTTCTTTACTTCATCTTTAAAACCGAAGTGAGAGAATTTTACACCAATCAGTAACAAAGGAATGTATGGCTAGAGTGACCCAAGGTCCACCTAAACATAAAGAAGTAGTATAAAAGTAAGTGGAGAATGGGGAAAAGTTAAAGGCTCCGTTGTAATTGCTGAGATCACTTGATAGGCTGAATCTGTTTTTTCCCCCACAGGAATATGTGCTGGGTAAGAATCACACTTTATGCATGTTGAGCACTTTTACTGGGGATTAGAGCTTGTCTGGGTATTGCTTTGAATATGTTTTTGAAATCAGATACAATTGCCAACAATCTTCAGCATATTTGTATCCCAAGTACAATGGGAAGATCCACTGAGAGGTCTACCTCATGCTGCTGGTGTGTGTCCATGAATGAATCACTTGAACCATCCCCCAATCAATTGGGACTGTCCCCATAAATGTCCCCATAAGTCATCCAGTGAAGTGTACCCATAACAGGACACTGACAGAATGGTCAGGCAAAAAGGTCTTGGCTTTCCTGGGAGGTGGACCAACAAAGCAAACATTAAATGGTTGAAGAAATCTCTTCACACTCAGGGCTGAGAAAATCTCCCCTTTCCACATGACTCAATGACTGTTTGAATCAACCTTAGGTTTTAACATTCATGACAACCTCTGGCAATGAATGTGAGACCACAATAATATTTTGTATTTGCTATTTCCTGTTTCTGGTTGCTTTCTTTAAAATTATAATTGCTGCCTTATAAATTTGTATTACTGTCCCTAGATCTCAAATTTAATAATAGTATCAGTTCTTTCTAGACTGAGGCTTTTTAAAATGTTTGTAGCAGAAAAGTATGAAATTTTCATGTGACTATGGAGCAGGAAGGAAGCAAATGCTGAAAAAAAGCTTCGTTGTCATGTAGTATATTATACTAGAAACTTAAAAGAATTTCTGGCATCTCTAAGCAAGAATTATCTGCTTTAATTTAGACATCCAGACACTAGAGGTCCAGATATGAGCTATCCACTGTTTGGTCTTTTCATTGCCAATGGTGAGAAATTGGTACCTCCAGCTGGGAACTTTTTTTCATCCTACACTACTTTTTAAAAAACTTTGATAAATACTTTCTTGCGAGTGTATGTTTTTCTGCATTGACTATCTAGCTGTAACAGACATTTCTATTTTTTTACATTAAATAAACCTTGGCTGTAATAGTTTTTCAACATTTGGAGGGCATTTGTTTTAATCTATACTAGACAGTGGGTCCTTAAACTAATTACTTCAGCTCCCTTCAAATCCAACAAAACATAGATACTCAGCTAAATAGCACTGACTATATGAAGTGAAAAACAAGCCTTGAGCCTTCTGGGATGAACAATTTTCTTCAACTTCTTAAAGGCATGGTGTGGATAAAAACATTGATTGCAATCTCCTCCAGCTGAAACTTATCCTCTCTGTTGTGGTAAAAGACAGAATTTTTAATGGCAAGCAGACTAGTTATTCTGCTGTAGCCTTTGAGGAAATGCTTTAGGAGTCCTGCATCGAAACAAAACACAAAACAGATTATTTTTGGTAGCGTTAGCTGATTATATTAACTCCAGGATCTGAGGAGGAAAAATATTAATATACAATGCATAGTGTTGCCAATTTTTTTTTATATGCAAGACCAAATTCTCTTTTCTGCTCAGCTGCTGTTTATTGAAATATGTGGTTCAAGAAAATAATGTATCATGTTAATTCTTTGCTCAGTATATCAGCACAGTGATGCTGTGAATGTTGTAGCAGTCATCTCTAAGTCCACTAGCTGAGAATAACAGAAGGTTAATGCTCTGCGGCCAGATTTACATTCCAGAATATCATACACATGACCTCTTTTACAACACCTAAGATCTTTACTACATCAGAGGGTCACAAAGGCAGTGAGCACAGTAGCAGTTCAACCTTTAATATTTCATATAGTAGGGGAGAAAATAATAATCAGCTCCTAGATATTTGCTTTGTTCTTATTTGCATACTTATTTCTAAAGGAAATTTCCATGGAAATCTGCTATTTTTGTATTCATAAAATGTATTTTGTAATTTCAGTTTAAGGTTGAAGACAAATAGATTATACACACCAAGATCCTTTAGAGTGGCAGTTTTGTTTACATTTCCAGTTAATAAATTAGAGCTTTGAAATACTCATTGCAATGATGCTCTTACTTGTATTCATGTCCTGATGAACAGATGGGAAAATGATCTGTTCCTTTCAGTGTTATTGCTGCTTCAGTTACCATAATAATTTGATTACTATTTCTGGCTCAAACTACTGATTCAAAAATAAAATTATTGTATCTTGACATGGGAGGTTTTGTGGGACAAAACCACACAACACCACATGTGGTCCACTGTGCTGTATAGAATTTAATGGCATATTTCCCCTCTGTATGTAATAACCTCTTTTCAATATCAATCTTTGGTAGATAGCTGGGTAAAATTTGTCTTTGACTTCAGTGAAATCAACCATGACAACCTCAACTTCATTTAGAAGCAATCATTCCTTGGGCAGATAAGTAGCCTTAGAAATGCATATGATTAAAAATTAGTGACTTGTGCTGAGTCAGTTATATGTGGAGATGGAACATGCTTTTAATATGCAGACCTATATAGGATTATATAATATAAATTGAATGTGAAAATCTCCCAAACTAGAAGACCAATAATTTGTTCTTAATTTGAGACTTTTGGCTCCTGTTCCAGCTCCCCTGCCCTTTCCACTTCAAAATTCTGAACTTAATGTTTTCTTCATCTAGTGGATGAATTCCACATACTGTCTAAAAAGAGATCTTAATATGATTTATGTGAAGAACCCATGACAGAAAAGAAGATATTTGGAGCACCTGGAATTCATGATTTAATTCAGCTGTTTAGAAAAACAAAATAATCTCAGGGAAATGATTTCCTTTTTTTTCTATCTATACAATATTACATGAAAGTGAAAACAAAAATATCTCAGAGAATTAGCTGTTACAAGTACTGAATTCAATCTTTATGAAATGCCAGTATTTGATGTAAACTTATTTAATAAAATGTCAACCTAAAAGTAGGTATTTTTAGAAGCTGATCTTTCCTCAAGGGATTTGTTAATACAATGAGTCTTTGATCCAACACATGAAACATTAAGGTCAAAGTCAAGAGACTTAGGAAGGGGAGCATTTGCAGAATAGTGATACTTCACTGGCAAAATTAGTTGAGATTACAATGTTGTCAAAAGGAAGTGTAATTGTTCAGCCATTTCTTCTTTTTGATGTTATTCAAGGTCTTTGTAGTGTTACTTAAAGACTATGCCCAAAAAAACCATTTGATCTATTTAAAACCTTTTAAAGGGTTCTCTTGTTTTTAAATAAATTTCTTTAAAATAAAATTTATTTCATTTATTTTGGAAACAGTCAAATTTAGGGGAACAGGAAATATTGGAAATCCTTAGAAATGCTGGCAGCCAAAAATGCTCAGATGTATTCCCAAAGAATTTATACCTTTTAAGGTTAACTGAATCTTTGAAAGGGAGAGATTTAACTGAACTCCACGGCTTCAGTGGCTGCACAGGGATAATCTGCTGCCATCAGAGGAGAGGGCTATATTATTTCATTACAGACCTATTGGTTCCTTAACTTCAGTTTTAATGATCGTTCCTGAATACAGCTCATCAGTCTTCCACAGGTCCCAGGAAGGACAAGGATATTTCTACAAGGGAAAGATCAGTCAGAGACACTTCAAAAGAAGGAACCCAGAGAAAAAAAAAGAGAAGAAAAAAAAAGTCATATTTCAGTGATATGATAGATCTCTTAAAAAAAAAACCAAACAGCTCCACTTTACACTGGAATAATCCCTTGCTTCATGTTGTAGGTCTGCAACTCTCTCTCCCATCTGTGTCCAAAATTCTATGGCTCCCACTGGATGTCTATAAGATCTCCTTCTTTTAGTGTTGATGCATATGGAAGTGACCTAGTGAAGCTAGTCGTGGTCAGTCAGACAATAAAAAACCTGTGTGTACATTGACAAAAATTGAGCTTTACAGGACTGCCAAGAAAGAGGAACTTTATGTTGGTATTTGTTAATTAATTTTCTTGTTCAGCTATTTCCTTTCAATCCTAAAAAACCCACAATATTCACAAAATATATAAATTTTTTTCAAAGAAAGTTTCGGGAAAAAATACTATCTTTTCCCAGAAATAATTTATGCCAACTAAAACCATCCTTTACTATGGGGTATGACAATTGCTTTACAAATAGTAACAGAGTAAATTATTTAAAGTAAGGGAAAATCACTAGTTCAGTTCTGTGTTGGGTCAGGATGCAGAGTAAAAGAAGCATTTAGTTAAGTGGAGATTTTACTGTCCATAAATCCTTCAGGGAGATTATAATCACTAGAAGGAAGATGCTGAGTGAAAGGCTAGACAGATAGCATTATCTTGAATAAATGGATTACCCAGTTACTGGATGGCATTCAAATTGTAGTCCCATTTGTTGTAGGTATTTGATTAGTTATATTTTATGCTCTCAATTTTTTTGTAAATTTGTGTTCAAGCAATGTAATGGATACCTAGAAACATACTTCAGAACAAATAAATTAAATTCCTTAAGTGTAAGAAAGTAATTCAATTTCTTTTTGACTTTTTGGGCAACCATTTTTATAGCTTTCTGTGGCAATTCCAGGTACTGAGATTTTTGGATATACATGAATGAGGGATGAATATGAAGTATGGACAATAAAAATTTTCATTCTGAGACAACAGAATTTCAGTCCATCTTAATTTTTTTTTGTTCTTAGTATATCTGTAATATTATCTGTAATATAGTCTGTAATATCTAGCTATATGTGTAGTCACATTTATATATATGTTTGTCTCTTTCCAAAGTAAAAGAAAAAACCAATAGTTGATGATGCAACGGAAATTCTTCAATTTTTCAAAAATCAATTCATTATTATTCTATAACAGAAGAAGTGCTTGCTAATGCATATTTTATGATCCTGCACATTAATTCTATTATTCAGAAATGCTGAGGTTATATTCCAGATAAAATATAAGTCTTCCTATTTGGCACCCTAATTAAGGACAGGTTTGAATTCACCTTGCAAAACGCATTAACATTCTGACTTGGAGGTACAGGTCAAATGTAAATTACCTGGCAATTATGACTGAGAGTCCAGAAAGTGCCAGCTTAGAGTGCCTGGAGACTATTTTTGTTGACCTCATTAGGAATATTTTAAGTGAATACATAAACATGACGACAAAATGTGGAAAATATTTTTATTTTAAGTTTTTAATTAATAAGTCATGTTGATAATGGCTTAATCAGAAACACTGAAAACTTTTCAAAAAATAAATTATTAATATGAGAAAAGAGAGATAACAAATATTTTATATCCGATTTTTAGTGCTACAATATAATTAATTCCTAAGGTTACACAGTGGTCATAAGTAGAAATGTAAAACCAAAAGTGTTTTTCCGAAATTAGCATAAGAATAGCTGTACAGATACGAGCCTCTCTAGAGAGTTACAGAATTTTAATTTTATACATATACATAGATGTATACATATATATATATATATATGCACACACACAGTGTGCTTTCCATCTTCCCACTACTATCTGGGATTTACAACCAAAGGGTTCTTTGCCTTGCTTTTCTCTTATCTCTTGCTTTGCTTTTTGATATGTCTCTTGCCCAAAGTTGTGTTAACGACTTTGTATTTCTATTTTATCGAATTATTAAAATCACAGGAGGTAGCAGACCAAGTAAGATAAAGTCTTACAAATAGTTGGTAGTCAAATACTGATCTTTTTGAGCCAAAATTGGTCTGATGCAGAAATCTTTGGACAAAAATCACAACCCTGTTGATTTTCTGAATTTAAAGAAATGAAAGAAGTTTTTTTAAAGTCATCAAAACTAATATAAGGTTAAGATGACTATCCCTATGATTGTTAGTTGCTGCCTTTTCTGATGGTCCATTTTTTATTTCACCTGTTACCAACTATTGCCTTACTTATCACTGTTAGGAACAGGCTAGGAAAAGTTTTAACTTCCTCACCTAAAAAAAAAAAATAAAAAGCCACCTTTGAAAAGAAACCAGAGAAAATTCCAGTAGGGAGGTGCCAGTGAATAAAGTGATAAAATAATACAAAATCAGTGATGGAAATCACAGTAACTATGAATTAAGTAGCTTATTGGTCCAATTTAGCATGGTGCTATTACTGTTTGAATATTAAGTTTGATCAGCGATGTCAATAGACATTTTATCTTACCTAAATCTAACTTTCCTAGGAAAGGGAGACTCACACTTATTTTCACATAAAAATCCTCTTATAAAATCTGAACTACAATCATTTTCTTGTAATCTGTAATGTCTGTGACAATATTAACACAGTAAAATTACTTAAAAATGCAGTTTTGCAAATAATATCTCAAAAGTATCATGGTTTTATTTTGTTGAATTGGCCCTGAATATTTTGCCAAGAAATTAATGAATATCTTTACATCAGCTGCCTTGTCCTTATGGGTGATTTTAACTTCCTAGATATCACCTAGTGATATCATACAGCAGACACAAACAAGTTCAGGGAATTCCTGAAGCATGTCGAAGATAACTTCATGGAGCAAGATTAAGGAAGACAACTAGTAAAGGAACCCATCCAGATTTGTTGTTTATGAACAGAGGAGGACTTGTGGATGAAGAGGTTATTGGTTGTCTTGGGCCAGTACTCTTTAATAATTTTAATAGTAATAAAAAATATAATAATAGTTATAAACTATTAATAGTTATAAATTATTATAAATTATTATAAACTATATAAACTATTATATAATAATAGTTTTTAAAACTAACTTAGATGTAGGAATCAAAAGTAGAAGATAGAAATTTGCTTATGATACTAAACTAAGAAGGAGTGATGGATTCCCTCAAGGGCACAGAGGCCTTACAGAGACATCTGGGTAGATGTGAGAGCTGTGCGTTCACCAATCATATGAAATTTAACAAGTGCAAGTACATGATTCTACTCATTGCAGAAAAATTGGAATAGATTACCTTTAAACATCCCTTCTAATCCAAACTTTTATATCAGCTAGTGATTCTCCACCTAGGATGGGGTAATCCTGGTTATATATACAAACTAGGGGGTGATGATCTTGAGAGGACCCTCACAGAAAAATATCTGTGCAATTGGGTGAATGGCAAGTTTAATATGAGCCAACAGTGTGCCCTTGGCAACTAAAAGAGTGAGCTGTGTCCTGTGCATGAAGCACAGCATCACCAGCTGGTCAGCAGAGGTGGTCGTGCTGCTCTCCTCTGTGCTGGTATGGCCTGATACTGAGTACTGTTTTGGGTGTCTCAACATAAGAAGTACATTATCTCATTGTGTGTCCAGAGGAGGGCAGCCAAGATGGTGAAAGGTCTCAAGGGCAAGACCTGTAAGTAGCAACTGAAGTTCCTTGGCTTGTTTAGCTAGGTGAAGAGAAGGATGAGGTGGGACCTCATCACACCCTAAAACTTCCCGAAGACACGCAGTGGATTTGAGAGTTGATCTCCTCTCTGGAGAGCTGTCAGGGTAGTTCAGACTGGACATCAGGCAAAAGGCTCTTCCCTGGGCTGGTGATGGGATGCTGGAACAGGCTCCACAAGGAGGTGGTCATGGCAAGAAGTGAGCCAGAGTTCAAGTAACATCTAGACGTATTAGTCATATGGTCAATTTTTAGGTAGTCCTGCAAAGAGCTGAATGTCTCTGTATGTTTCTTCCAGCTCAAGATATCATATGATTTTAATGATGCAAATTGTGAAAAATTACCTGACAAGTTGTCTTAAATAAGCTCTTTTGCTTAAAATTTGAAATATTAAAGAAGAAAATAAATTACCACAGTGTAGATATGCTAGTAAGAGGATATCCTGGATTCATCAGAATTTAGTATTGCAGCAGGCAGTCTTGGGATGTGGTATTGGCCTCCCAGTTGTACATTTCTGCCATTTAAAAAGCTGTTGATTTCACTCTGTAACACAGTAGAGTTTGGCAGAATATCATACGTATCATGTATGCATTTAGGAATAAGAGTTCACCAGTTTTTCTTTTTTCTTCTCATGAGAATATAACTCACAGATATGAACTGAACAATGGTTTCTTTGAGGTCAGTACTGCAAGAATATAATGGTTCTGTGAAGTCAGAGAGAGAATAGCTCTTACTAAAAAATTATTACAAAGTTCCTCTAAGTCTAGTCTGTCTGTAAATAATGAGACTGAAAAGGTTTTATGTACGCAGGCTTTACTCATCTGTATGCTTATAATTAGATCTGTTGTACAATATCTATCAGTTTCCAGATTGTTCCCACTGTCTGTCATTTACAAACAAATGCACTGTGCCCTTGATTCATTGCTGATTAAACTTAGTTATTTAAAGAAATTTGAGATGCTTTTTAGGGTCACCTGGCCTCTAACTGCTGCTGCAGGAGTGTCTGGCTCTCCCACTGATCACATCATATCTGACAGCCATCTGTTTCAATGTCTTAGATGGCTGATAGAATCTCAGATGTCTTCAGGCAACTGAACAAAAGTTAAAGAATTGTGTGATTTTAGGCTGTAGACACTGAATTCTGAAGAATGAATGTAGGCATAATCATACTATCTAGGTATATAAACTTCAAATGCAGTCAGTGGGGATCTAGAGATCAATAGTTTAAGCATAATATCTGTCATCAGAAATGCACCCCAATACTTTTATCATAGAATAATAGAATACCTCATGCACCATCTGGTCCTAATTTTCCTGGCAAAAACATGGTCTAGACAGAGGGCAGCAATCTGTCCAGGCAAATCTTAAAAAATCTTATTTTTGGAGAATCCACCACTTCCTTGAGGACATTATCCCAATGGATGATTGTTCTCATTGTAGAAAAACTGTAAGTTTATGTCCCATCAAAATCTCACCAGAAGTAACTTGTACCCATTGCCCTATGTCTTTTCCAGGTTGCTTTCTGAGAAAAAGGTCTCCATCTTTTTTTGTAGGCAACCTGTATAGAGTGATGCAGACTCCCCTAAGCTTTCTTTTCTCAAGGCTGAACGAACCCAGTTCTTTGAGCTTTTCCTCATATTTTTTCCCAGTTGTTTCATCATCTTTGTGGCCCTTCTGTAGACTCTCATCCTGTCCTCATCTGTTTTACGACAGGGAGCAAAACTGAGCACAATATTTCACATATGACCTGACAAGCACTGAGAGGAATAATGGCTTTTTTATCTCTGCTGATGATGCTGTTGTTACATCCCAGCATCCTGTTGCCTTCCTTTGCCACAGTAGCTTCACACTGTTTGCTTATATTGAGTTTGATGCCCATTGGACCCCCCAGGCCCCTTTCCACACTGCTGCTCCACAACTAGGTAGCACTCCCAGCCTGTGCTATGATTTTGGATTGTTTTCCTGTGTGTGAGGCCTTACGCTTGATGAGATTCACAAGGGTCTTGTTAGCCCACCTTTCAGGTCTATTCAGGTCTACCTGCAGGGTGGCTCTCCCTTCCAAAGTGCCCACTTTCCCACTCAGTTTGGCATCATCAGCAAACTCCATCAGGAGTTTCCATCATCCAGGTCACTTAGGAAGATATTAGATAGTGTTGGGTCCAAGTTTAATCTCTGGGGGATCTCACATATGACAGACTGAGGGTTTGAATCTAAGTGGTTTGTCACCACCTCTGGGTGCTGCCTGTCACCTGTGTCCCACTTGCCACACAGACCACTTATCTAAACTCAAATACATCAGTTTCTCTAGGAGAAGTCTGTGGAATACAGTATCAAAAGAGAGATGATACAGGAGGCAATGTCCACCAGTCACCCTGTATCAACTGAGTGGGTTACTTTGTCATAAAAGCTGATCAGCTTTGTCAAGAACCATTTGCTGTTGGTGAGTTCATGCTGGTTTCTCCAGTAATGTGCTTCATATGACATGTGATAGCTCTCAGGAGGATTTGTTCCATCTCTTTCATGGGAACTGAAATGAGACTGATGAGCTTATAATTTCCTGAGACCTCTGTTAAGGCCTTGTTGACTGTCTAAACCAGTGCTCAGTACACTACATCCACTCTTCTAGGAAGTCTCTTGATATCCACAACTTCTCTCAAAGATCTCCACAAATTCTCAAATGTTAGGAAAAGCAGCCTTGCAGGGACATCAGCCAGCTCTGTTAACACACTCGGGTGGATATTATTAGGGCCAATTGTTTTGTTGGAAACAAATCCCTGGAACATTTCACAAACCAACACTTCCTTCATTGGGTCTTGGTTTTCATCAACAGATCATTAACCTGTGCACAACTTTTGCAGGTACTTACCTTGTCTCCACAAGAAGGGTCTGGACCCTGGTTGCAATATACCATCTATAATAGTAGTCTCTTTACTTACCAGTTTCATCTGTGCAGAAGCATTCAACATGTTTAGGGATTTCTCTGTAGAAACACTGGTTTTAAATCTCAGGTGAATGCCAGCCAGTATGGAAGCAACCCAATCAAGCATCAGCTTAAAAAAACTGTGATCTTGTCAAACAGATTGGTTTAGCTGATGCCTTGCTTTGATTATGTATTTATTGATTCAGAATATGTCAGAGGGAAGAAACTGTTCTTTCTGCACAGTTCTGTTTTCTTCTGTACTGTTTATTCACATTTTAAGTACTTTCATAATCTCTCCTGTATCCAGTTCTCCAAGTGTGACTTGTCAAATATGTCTTGGTAAAATACCATGATCTATCCTCAAATAATCTAAAAAGACCAAGAAGTTGAATTTTACTAACTAAGCATTCTTAGACTGATCACTGGTCTTGTCTGGAAATGCTAGATGCAGTGAATCTGCCTTTAAAATGATTGAATTTATTCTTTTGTGTGTTGCCTCACTCCAATATTTCTTCTAACTGTCATTTGAAAACTAAACTTATCACAACAAATGAAGTATAGCACCCACAGCATGATGTCAGGTACATTTCACAGGCTGGAAGGGATCCCAGCAGGCTTTCTACATCAATTTAATCAGCATCATAAATCAAACATACTTTCTGCTGTACTATTTACCATATGTGCTTTGTGGTGTTTAAGTATCAGACTTTAGCAATTAAATATGCATTTCAGTGCATTTTAAAAGAGACAAACAATTAAGAATTGCATACATAACCTGTTGCCTCTCAGCTACTTCCAATGTAAAAAAAAATACAGTAATGCCTACCAGGCTACTTTCAGAGATTGATGACATGAAGATGAAGAATTATTTAACCCTCAATAGATCTGACAAATGCACAAATCCAGGACTAAGTAGGAAAGAAGGTAGCCTCTGAGGCTGTCTGTCTGCAACTTCATATCATATTCTGGGAAAAGTAAACAGGGTAGTTTATGTAGAAAGCATTCAGTGATTCTGAGGACAACACAAGAGACAGTAGTTCTGTAAATAATTTGGTGGCTATGTCTCCCCTTTGAGGGACAGCACTTAACATCTTTAGTTGCAGCCACAGCTTTATGTTTTCATGTCAGCAGAGACTGTGTGTGTGACCTGCCAGGAATTTTGAAGATCTATCTCATTATGAAGTAATGGCATTGTGACATATCTTGTCTTCAGGAGGAAGAAAATCTGTAATTGAAGTATGGGACAGAAAATGTCTTTTAAATATTTTATTGTCATGCCCATTTTTTTGTTGCTAGCTGTGTCAATTACCACAAACAATAGCAAATTTTCTATAGAATATGTAATATTTTCAATGGGACAATGCTTCTATTAATGTGGGCACTCAGCTGAGAGTTAATCCAGTGCTTCTACAGAGAAAGGTCCTGAGATATCTGATGCTTCCACACAGATGGAAGTGATGGAGACTTCAGTACAGATGGCAGACTGAATGGGAATATCTTAATTAAGACAAGTGATGTTTTCAGTAGTATACATAGCTTGCTACAATAATTATATCTCATGTAAATAATGCAGTATCTAGAGGGTTACAAATTTACCCAATATGAAATGCAATCTGTTGTCATCTAAAATGTGTGACACTTTTATAAATTATGTGTTCCTTCTCCTTGCTTCTTTTGATAAATCCCTGATTTAAACATTATTGATGTTCTAAACCTATCACTTACCTATTGCATTCCTTACCTTTTACATTCCTTCATACTCTTGTGTATGAAGCCATCTAAGAAATGAAACTGATCTACTCACAAACACTTTGGAACTCTTGGACAAAATTCAGCTTCTGAAGGGCTGAAATAGAATTATTAAATCAGGAGGTCATATTTCTAGAATATTGACAAATTCTTCCAGGCATGCTTAGAAAAGTAGAGGTTACAGCTTGAAATAGCAATTACTCATTAATTGTACAGTACCACTACAAATGTACTGAGAGAATTTATGTATCCTGATACATCAAAGGGGGAAATACACAGAAGACTAAACTTTCTTTTCCAGTCATCCTCTAATTTTGAAGTTTGACATACTGATTTTTTAACTGGGAGAGCAACTAGTATCCTTCTTTTATCTCTCTCTCCTCAGCTTACAAATTAATTGTTGCAAAAGTAGTGAAGTGACCCACTCCACAGAAGTTGCAGTATGTTTATTGATATAAAACAGCAATTTAAAAAGTTTGATAGTAAATGTGTCAGTGGTAGACACACTAGGTTATTTACTGCATAGAGGACAGGGTCAGACAAAATTATCAGGGAACTTGTTGAGCCATGAGATTCACAAAAGCACACCTTATATTTTAAACTCCTTCTCAGAGGTGAGTATAGGTGCATCTGGATGCATATTTAATGCCAGACTTTTTCAATGCTTTATGTCTGAAAGAAATATATGCACAATTCATCCCTTATAACCACTTAACTAAATTTCAAAGTGTCAATGTATTTATTCCAAATTCACTTACTGAGTATCTGACATGATAAGGATCTTTTCAACCTCAAGGAGTAACCTTGGGATGCAAAACTGCTCAACGAAAGGTCCTGCTGTGCAGGAGACCTCAATGCACCCTTGGCTTTTTAGTATGTATGGGGTAATACAAGGAGCTTATTGTCATATTTGCATGCTGACTACAAATATTAGGTTGTTCTAAACTTTCTAGAGAGCCAGATCTCTACCAGCAATGCAATTAGATGGGTTCATTACCCAAATTAGCCCATGGATACTGCAATTATATCTATCTCTCCTGTATTTACTTTGGGCTGGATGCAGCCATTATGACTAGACATGCCCATTAGGACTGCCACTGGGGGTTGTCCCTTGAGCAGAGTTATGGGAAATAGAGGTCAGGTTTCAGGTTGAGAGGGAAGGCAGGGGATTACACTGTCCTGAATGGGTGACCTGCTTCAAAATTGTCTACTGCCTAAGCCTTCTTTTCAGAGCTCTTACTATGTGTGAGTATTGTAGGTAGAAGCCCATGAAATTTTGTCATCTGTCTCTAGTACATCTCTTGTTAGATCTCCTATGCTTGCAATAGAATCCTGAAATAGAAATAATTCTATAAATTGTATTAGAATAAAATCCTAATCACCCACTATACAACTCATAAATGCAGAGACTTATTTTATATCCTAATAACACTAATGATGGCATCTCTTCAAAAGAAAGTTTTCTTGCTTATTTAAGCAGGCAGTTCAGTTGACTAGCTGAATTCACTAGAAATCTGGGCAAGCTGAAAGCCCTTCTTAGAACGCAGGGAAACAAAATGGTCTCCTGAAACTAAAATTTTGATACATAAATTGACTTTAATGTCTACAATTACAGCCTGTGTCATGCTTCTTCCCACAGCTCTTAGCCTTGGAGTTTCACAAGCAAATATCTTACTTGTTTTGAAAATTTCACCAATATTTCACATCAAGAACCAAAAAAATATATAAAAACATGTCATGTAAAACATTGCCCTTCATGTGTTATGTTAGGATGGAGATCTTCCTTTACCTAAATCTTCAGAGAAATTTATGTTGCCTGCATGAACAATTCTATTCCTAACAGAAGTGACCAAATGAAATTTCAAAAATCATGCAGTGTGAATGCATGTGAAAATCAAATTGCTACTTGTGTTCATATGCTTCCCTTATATTGCATTGAGAATTTTTGTCCTTAGCTGAGGTCTGGGTCATTAGCCTGCCCATTACTGCACTGAGAAATAGTGTCATTGCCCTTAGTGTCTTCAAGAATTTAGGTCTGAGTGGTTTACCATAAAAATAAAAGGAAGCTTTTGGAATGGACATAGTGAATCTTGAGTCTTTTTTCAACAAATGAACAAAAAAATGTTCCTTTAACCATTTCTAGAGTGACCTCTTATCAGATCACACTGGTTGTAGGTTTATCAGATGATCAGGTTTTATTCATGACAAGAGTTTACTTAGGACACGCATGTCTTAGAAATCAATATCAGATACCTAATACAAGGAAAGAAAAAAATATTCCTATTCATAAATATAATGGCTGAATCTGAAGAACACTTCCCCCTTCTCCTCCCACCATTTCTAGCATGTCAGCACCAGATAAAAATAGCAGTATTCAGCTAAGGTTCTGAAGCAAGTAGATTATTTGATCTGGCATCACAATCTCTGTGGGCTTTTTGGCTCATATTGTATGTGAACAGTTCATCCTGAAGAGGTGTTGAAAGGAGAATTCATTTCACAAGCCATGGCATCAATTTCTGTATCCTTGCAGCTCTTTTGCCCTGCGATTTTTTTTTTTCCCTTTGCATTTTCAAAGCAAGGAACCCTAATTATTAGGAGAGATAAGGGGCACAGAAAGGCACCATAACCTCCCACAAAACTGAACCCTTATAAAATCAGATGTCAGGACATTAATTTTATTCTTTTCTATGAGTAGAAATAACACTCTGTAACAGTGTTACACCTTTGGAAGTGAAGGGCTTCTTTCTGACAGCACCAGTGTCAGATTTCAGAGGATAAGAAACAAACTTCAGTGTAACCCCTGTTTCTCATGGGAGATAAAGAGCCTCTAAGAATTATGGTTTGTGAAAACAAATCCCATGTTTATTTACAGGTAAAAGTTGTTCAGAGATACATAACTATTTTATTATGTAGTTCTGCAGTTTATCAGATAATTCTGATCACCAAATATAGCAAGTGCTAAAGACCTGTGGTGGCAGGGACAGGGCAGGTCTGTACATCTCTCTTGGAGGTTTGGAGTGGCCTTGGCTGGTTGGAGACTGTTGAAACCTATTGAAAACAGTTTTCTTGCCCCACACTCCTGTGACTGTCACTAGCCCCTAGGAGCTGCTGCTGGCTCAGGGTACCCACCAAGGGACAGGCACAACAGCCCTGTAGACTCAGGGTGGGGACAGCAAGAGCCATTTGTGTCATTGGGCAGAAGGCTGACAGCAGTGGGAGAAGTCTTTTGCAGCCAGAAGTGTGGCCTTCAGCAGACTATTCATAACCGTAGCTTTGTTAGACATCAGTTGCTGCTTAATTATCTTACTAAGGTTTTTTCTTGTCTGTGAGAGGCAATTAATCAGAGAAAAAAAATCTGCCTTCAAGTATTTATGTGCATTTCTGTTGATTAGATTTTGGCATGTTTTTCTGATGCTGTACTTTGATCTTAAATATTAATATCATCTGTTTTCCCCTTCTGATACAAAAACGGAAGTTACTCCCCATAATAGATATAATAAAAATACAGCACCAGGAACCAAATATTATGTAAGCATGCAAACATTTTTAATATGGATGAGATGATTTTTTTTGGTTGCTTTTATATTCTTTTAGACATATTGTAATTTTTATTTTCATAAGCAGAATTTATAAGACATGTATAATTCACTGCTATTTGCAGATTGTATTTATATTTTTTTAAATACAGCATTTAATAGATAACTTACAATAGTTGATCACAAAAGTTTTCATATTATTTTTTAAGCTTTCTCAGACTCTGGCTGCTATTTTCAAATAATCGTTCTGTTAATCCCTGCAACATTTTTTTCCTTATTTTTGTATATATGAAAATCCACATCTTCATATTTTTGTTCTGTACCCTAAAAAAATTTGCATTTTATATAAGATAACCTTCTGTCTTTTTACCCTTAACTCTTAAATTGAGAAGAAGATTCTCAAACACTTACAGGTTTGAAAGTATTTCTGACCATTGTAACAACTTCTGTTTCATTTTGGATGGGCTGAAGTCTCAGATGGAGAATTTAAAATCTTTATAATCTAAGTGGGAAGAGTTAGGCAACTTAAAATGCGATTCTCATAACCTAGATAATGTCATGAGTGAGGTAATCCATTGTTTGTAAATTAAGGTTAATACTTTTATATCAGGCAAAGTGACACTTTTAGGAAAAATGGACAGAAGTCAATATAAGTTGTGAAAAATATCTCCAGGTTTTTACCTTCCCAGGTTTTTACCTATCCAGGTTCAGATCAATTGCTCCAGGACAGCAAATGTCAAGTAGATTGTCTGAGATGTAAAAGATCATTAGTACCAGTTTCACGTAGAGGATATTGAGGGGAAAGAAGACAGAGACAAACTATAAAAGTAATTAATCTCCTAAGGGAAGGAGTGAATATGAAGTGAGCAAAAAGAACAGAGTTGAGGTGCATCACACCCAGTGGTGTAAATTGCTTAATTCCTCAATAATCTGGCTTGAGATGACATAGTAATTCATTCTGGGGAGCAGAGTCAGAGTCAATTGAGAAATAAAAGTGAAGTATCTGCAGTCCACACCACATCAATCACTAGGATTTTCTATTGTTTCTTGAAGTAAACAGCACAGAATAGAAACTGGCTTACATACATAAAAACAGGCAATTTGCATTGTCTATTCTAAATCTCAAACATCCTGATACACTCCTCATTTGGCCCAAATGCTTTCTGGATGCAAAGTTTCTTTGCATAATCATCACCTCCACATTTAAAGTAAGTTAGTTGGTAGGTCTATTGGAAATCAAACTAAGATTATGACATTCTTTGAAGATGTAAAAACTGTGGGTTTCCCAATGCAGGTTAAAGAGAAAAATATACTTGCTGAGTAGATTAAGCCTATTTATCATTTAATCTGGATTTATGTAGGAAGTTAAAATTGCTTTAAAATTTAATTTGAATATTATAATTCTGTATGCATAAACTTAGAATGTATCTTACTTACAAAAATGCAGTCCCATTTGTTATAATTAAAAGTGCATGTTGACATAAAATTTTGGCAAAGAATTTTAAGAACATGCAAATGGAGCAGTTGCCACTTTGATGTAAATGTTGCCAAAGTTCAGAAGGGAAAAATTCTGCTTACACCAGTGTCTTTTATTTTTTCTTTGGCTCCAAGATTCTTCTTTCCCTTTAACATAGAAAATCACGCCTGTTCTTCACATCTCTTTTCATTTATAACCAACTATACTGTTTTCTTCCCCATTGTTTACTCTTTTCTCTTAATTAAAAAAATTTAAAAGTCAGACTTTGGGGATCTGAATAAGGAGGATGAAAATCAAAAGAGAGGAATTATATTAATGTAGTCAATGATGTCTCTTTAGCCCATCTGAAAAGATTTAATTTTTTTACCTTCCATTCATGGAAAGAAAAGCATGAACATTAAGAAGCACCAGGAGACTAAACTGGTGACATTTTATTTGCATTTCTGGAAACAGGTTAAGAGAGGTAAGGTGGCCAAGAACCGTAAGAAAGGGTAAAGAATGGTATCTTGTGTAGCATATGAACCTTTAGGAACTACTGTGAGATACTCAATTTTGTCATTCTTCTTTTAGTGAGCTTTTGGACTGTGGCTCACTAGGAGACAGTACAGCTGCATTTATGAGCTCACAGCTGTGAACAAGATGTGAATTACATTATTCCAAAGTGTCTGAGCATGCACTCTAACCTGTGACATTTTAGCCTGTTTAGAGTCCTCAAGGTTGCCTGCTTTTACTGGTCAGAGTAATTGTTTATTTTTTTTTCCACTAAGTGCTAAATTTCTACTTGTCAGGTCTAGGAGGTTGTTTTTCTTTATGATCATTATAATTTCCTTTGTTCTTTTTTTTTCTGTTGGCCTGTCAGATTGCAACTGCTTATAGAAGAGGAAAAGATAGTCTGTGATGAACCCACTGTGGTGAGGAATGAGAACAAAGGAGAGAAGAGAGCATTTCCTGCTCAATTCATTGAGTTATTTAATAAGGCCTTTCTTCACATAATATTTTGTAAGTGAAAAACATTCGTTTCATGACTATACAGATCAAAGAAAACAAAACAACTGCTGTCATCCTTTCACTGCTTATCAAGACAGGGTTTTTTTCCATGGTTTCTGGGTGCCTGGAATCTTCTTTATAGCTTTTTCTGAAAGCTAAAGTATAGCTTTCAAAATACACAGGCTGAATGTAACTATTTTTGAGCTGGTTTTTGGTCCTGAATGCTCACCCAACCTATGAGAGTGCTTCTTTAATGACTGGGTTCAAAATTTCCCTTAAGCTTAAGTATAGCAATTATAATACATTTATAGCTCCCAATTAAATGCGTTGAACACTTTATAGAAACCTGAGGAGTTTCAAACAATTTGAAATAGTCTAAGTATATTCAACAAGTTATATGTTAAAACATTCTATTGTAAGATCTATAAAAAAATCATTAAAATATTTTCTGGACAATGGTATCATCTTCTTTTTGATTTAAGAGCTGACTTTCAAAGGTACGGATATTGGAAGTCCTTTAATTAGCTAAATCACTACACATTTTAAAGCATAGTTATGCTAATAAACATTTGTTCTCTGAACTATGAATCATGGGAGCAGAGATATCTAGGCTAGCAATAAATGAGCTAACTCTGAAGCTCTAATTATCCTGTACAGGTAATTGTAGAACAGAATTAATTAGCGTGGATACAGAGCCTTTCCAATGGAAGCATGTTTTCTTTGTTGACCCAGTCAAATATCTCTGTTTCATGTTGTGGAACACTCACTATTCCTGCTGCCAAAGACTTCCCCATGGATATAACAAACAAGACGTTCAGCTGTACAGCTCTTGTTAGTGCAAAAATAATTTTAGGTAACTCCCTGAATTCTCTTGTAATCATAATATAAAAATAGAATGCAATAATTGAATTTATAACGCTTTTTGTATATGACACACTTTTTTTTTGGTGAATTATGCCTGGTCACTTTAGATTATATTTTCCATGTAATTTATTTTTTAAGGAAAATATAATTAAAATTTTCTCCTAAATCTTTACACTTGGGAGGTGAAATTTAGCAATTACAATATCACAAATCTTAATAAATCTGTATTTCACTTTTGGTTTGTGATTGTCAAATTATGGTCTTTAAATTACTGAAGCACAGCTGGTCTCTTCACTTGAAGATCAGAGATCACTCAAGACCATAATTCACTTTTTTAGTAGCCTCGTTCTAAACAAGAAAAAAAGAACAACATCCACTCTGTAAAATGCCTCATTTTATCTCAATTTTTCAGGTGATTAGTTGCACTTTATTTCAATGAGAAAAAGAAAATGAAAAAGGTTTTCCCACTTTGTTTTCTTCCCACTCTGTTGTCTTCCCCATTGTTCTCATTAGTAAAAATTATGTAAAAGATCACATTCTGAAAGGCAAACATATGCCAAAATTAATGAAAAATAGTTAAAAACCAGACTAATCCAAGCCCTTTAAATTTTAACACAATTATTTAAAAAAAAAGGCGAAAATTTTGTACAACCAATGAGCTCAAATTTATCTTTTTTAATTATAACACCTTAGCAATTACCAAAAGCGTTATTTTTATTAAGTTTCAGTTTTGATTAGGACACCAACATATGGTTATTAGTACTGATCACTGGAAAAATATGACAGCTAAAATATGTGTTCTATAGAAAACTAATAGAAATATATATAATTATTTATTCTTTAAAATGTTTAAACAATTATTTATGGTAAAGTCCATTTAATTTTACTTAAATTTTCTTCTTGAGTAGAAATATTTTGGAGCTAGGACATTTTCTATGCTTACAAATTGATATTAGGCAAATAGATTTCATGAAAATTAGTTACTTCATCTGACAAGCACATAATAGGTGGTAAGATTTCATGAAATTCTAGAGGAACTTTAGATATAGAGAAAGATTTCTACTAAAAATATTTTTTCACATAAGTCTTTTCTGCATCCCTTTAAGAGCTTAGCAGTAAATGAAACCATAAATACAAAGTTTTTGGGAGCTTAACTTGTAATGAAAATTTATGTTAACCTAATAAATTACAGTAAGAAGTAAAAAATTTTTTTTCAAGCTTCTCTCAGGAAGTACAGTTCACCTTATATCTTTTCTGGAAGTGCAAAACTATCTTTCCTATGCTTTTTGCTTTTGATATGTTATGGACAGTGGGCCGGAGAAGTAGCAACAGTGCTGTCATGCCCGTGTGCTGTCCAGTGCAACCCTGAAGGTTTGCCACTTTATCACCCAGTTTTACAGCTTGTAGCCTGTAGTGCATCCTGGAGGAAGAGAAAAATGCCTGCTTCTCATCTAGCTCACTTAGTGAGCTGGGAAATGCATGTTTAGACTAATGCTGTGTAGTGCACTTGACAACAAATTAATTGTTTAAACACATTATTTGAACAGCAAATACCACTGATCACTCAGATGATAATTTTCTGCCATATTTGATCTTCATATATTTCAAAATAGAAACACAGAACACATTTTTGATTCTGTTGCTGTAACCAAAGTTGAAGAAGGGGAAACAACACAAAATTTAATTAAAGCAGTGTGCTTTAAAATGGAGAACTGCAATGAATGACCTAGTTAAATTCAGTAAAAGAGTCTATATTAACACATTAATATACTATTAATTTCAAAACATATCAGAATTTAGTATATAGTTCTAGATGCTTTGAGGCTTATACTTAATTATAAAGCACAGAAAAATAAAAGCCATGCCTCTTCACAACCAACAACAAAAAAACTACTGTCTGTTAAAAATAACAAAAAACTTCCCAATATCTAAAGTTTCCAATACTGTTGCATTGTACAGCTAGTATCTACATAAGTGACCATATGTTTAGACATTTAATATCTTAAAAATTGGGATTGTTCCACATGAGTAGCCATATATGAAGACTATATTGAGTTGCACAGTTGGCTTCTCACAATTTCTTTGTGCTGGGGCAATTGGTCCTCTTACCGGATTAAACATTTTGAACTGGAGAATTTGTGTTCCGCTCTGGATCTGCAATGTTGCACATGATAAATGCTCTGTAAGCCAACTGTCTCACTTGCATTGTGGAATTCTCTGATAGTTATGGTAGGCTGAATTTTTCATCATGGATTCAACAGTGTTCTGAATGTTCAAACTCCTTCTCAGCCACAGAGTGCTTCACTGAGGTTGGAAGTTTCTCTACAAGGTCTTGGTTGTATGTAGTAAATTAAAATGCAGGAACTCTATTTTTGATGCCATCTCATGTTGTCCTGTTCATGAAATATCTTTCCATTCAAAATATAATTTCAACAACTGTTCACAACCCTTTAATCATAAAATAAGTACTGAAGTCCAGTGAATTAATAATTACAACAGGTGCCTTAGGTAAAAAAAAAAAAATAGATTTTTATTTTCTGTGAAAATTTGATGTCCTTCTGTTGTGGATGGGATGATTTGAAGTTTTCCAGTGTTGCATATTGCATCAACTTCATATCAGTGATATTTGGACAACTTTTGGAAAAGTATTATTATTAAACTTTTGAAAGGAATATGGAAGGATGTCACATATTAATAAGCACAAGAGGAAGATCAATTAGCATTGGAAATAACTACAATAAAATTAAATTTAATAGAAATTACAAGCTAATAAATCTTGGAAGAAATATAAAGACAAGATACTGATTGAGTAATATGAAAAGTAGTGATGTTAGAAGCAACTTATCTAACTTCAGAGAACAGGTGAGCTACTTTTCATGTACATATATTTAATATACTTCCAATACAATGAAAAGAAAGTATATTTTATATGAAAACTGGTCATGGTGTTGGAGCCTTTGTTTAAAATACAGTGAAATTAGCACTTTTTAATTGATAAGGGAATACAAAAATACATTCTTTCCATAACTGCCTCATTCTTTTTGTTATCCCCTAAAAGACTTAGACACCATAATAAGAGTTCAAAATCAAATGATGACTGAAATACTAACAGACTAGAGATTGATCTACTCTTATGGTGCAGAAGTTGTCCCACAGGCATATCTGGAGTGGTTCTATGCCCTCTCCTACTTAATTTCCACTAGAATAGTCATGTTAAGAGTCCTGTTTAGTTCAATACCTCTATTCCATGCATTAATCATCTGTTGTGATTGGAGAAACATGGATTGGTAACCTCATAACATGCTGTGCTACGAGATGTACTTGCTCCTCAGTTTTCTTACTGTCATTACATAGTGTACAACATACAAAGATAATGAAACAAGAGCTAAACTGAGAAGTAAAGGCTCATCACTCCGGGCACAATGATGTGTTGACAAAATACATGACTTCCACATACACAGCTAACTTTGTTTTTTACTTACTCTACCTTGTAGAAGGAAGCAAGAAGACTTCTTGCTGCCTGGTAGAAGATCTTATTCAGAGCTAGCTTAGCTTTTGTTAAGAGTGTTGCATTGCATGGTAAATAAACTCCCCGACAGTCACTGTGGAATTACTACATTAGATGAAGCCAGGCTAGAATATATATTATAATTGCAGATGATATGCAAATGTCTAATCAGTCTTCACAGTTGTCAAAAAGCCCCAGAAGTTAAAAAAAACCAGACACCTCAGAAGAAGGGTTGCAGCGTTAAAGAACTAAAAATCTGATGCTCAGATTTCTAGGAAGTCTAGTCCAATTGTATTCACTGCTCCTATTTACATCAATGGTTAAGATATTTTTTCATAAAACAGGGTTTCCTCAGTCACATTAAAATGTAACATGAACCAACATGCAAAATGTAGTGAACATGAAGTAGCTGAATTCTTATTGTATTTTGAAAGATGTAAGTATAAAAAGTATTTTAATACCGATCATCTTGCATTACACTCTGCTACAAAAACATAAAATAAATTCATCCAATGACAGATAGAAGTCACCATTAACTTTAAATGATACATGTCAGTGTTTCTGAGGAAAGTCAGAGATGTAGTATACGTACAGCATTGTATTCAAAGACACCCACAACACATTCAGTTGTTTCAAACAACTCATATACCTATAAAACCAGTCTACTTGGGACACCACAGAAACTCTTCTTGCTGTCTGCTTACAAATTATCATGAAGTGGCAAAAGTATTTATGAATGGGGTGACACTCATCTAGGGAATTAGACCAATGCCATTTTAGTTTTCATTTATTCTGTATTTCAAATTCTCTTGTTGTAGTTAATTAATAAAACGTCAGATTCAAGACTGGAGTCATCACCCTACCTTACATGGAAAGCATAATGCATGGAGGAAAGAAATAGGGATACCCAAAAGTTCATGTCTGAAGACAGATCCTTCAATTATACAGATGATTCAATAAAAAAAACATTACTTCTTACCTAAATCAGAAAAAAGCAAAACAGTACAATGTATCTTACATGACTTCAATCAGGCAAAGCCTATCAGCTGTCTGAAAAAAAAAATAAATCATAATTTATTCACCTTTACATGGTTACGTGATCATGGTTTAATTGTTATATATCTGGTCAGATTAGTATTAATTCCTTCTTCCTGAAAAATAGATGAGTAGATAAACTGAATATGTCCAAGTCTTAAGTGAGGTATGACCAATGTGTCTGAAAATCATTCTTTTATGTTAGTGTGTTATAAATTGAGAAATATCATATCAGTGGTTATAAACCTTCAGTTCAATAAAATTTATGTGATTTCTTTCAGCAAATCTTGTTTATCTGTAGAGCCAGACACTCAAGACACAGTTTGAAAGCTGCCTTAAACAAATCCCTTCTGCAGCATAAAATATTTTTGTCACTTTTTATTAGCCATAATTATGGCTCTCTGCTTGTTGAGATAAATATTTTAACATTAAAAAGATAATCCATTCTAAATGTTCCCATCAACTTCTTGCCCTTCATGTGCATGGAGGTGATTTTCAGGAGAAATTACTCCATGTTCTTCTTGGGTGTAGCACTCTATCCTGTACTTCTTTAAATCCTCCAATTTGCCTTGTTGAAGACAGCTTTAAGGTTTGCCTTTCTCTTGAAGATAATAAAGAAATGGCCCAGCGAACAGCACCTGTTATAGAAACAAAGGTGTGAACCGTTATGTGAGTTAAATGCTGGAAACAGCTGTTCCCAGAAAAAAAAAAATTGTTTATCAGGTGCACTAAGCAGACAGTGATTAGAGAATGACCAAGGGATTGTTGGACAACAAAACAAAAGTCAACAGGAAAATAAAATAAAAGAAGCATGAATATTTGTTACAGTGAGGAGAGATGGCGGTAGAAGCAGCCATCCCAGGGGATCTGCACACTGGGAGTTCCACCTTGGGGTGCAGAGGACACAGCCTGGGACTTGCTCTCATGTGGGCAGATCTACTAAGATGATACCTGTCGTCCCTTCCATGGGAGGAAATCAGATTTGTACTTTCAGCTCGCACACCCGCAGTGCCGAGAGAAAGGGTGTGCACACAGGGGAACCTGCACTCCCAGGTGGGAGGCAATGTGCCAGTGGTTACCTGGCTGGTTGGAAGGGGTGGTTAAATACACACATAACTGTGCAAAGGTGTACCTATGGATGTACGTACAGAAGGTGTACGTATGGAAGTCAGAATTTCTTGGTTTATGCTACATTCGTTCTGAACTATGACTGTTAATAGAGTAATAAACCACATCTGTACTATGAATTGAGCAGATTCTCTCTGCTAGAAAGCTCAGACACACTGAACATATCTGCATATTCTCTGCACATCCATGTTGCCCCAGTGAGATGTTCCCTTGATTTCCCCCCTCAAGAGTGGAATTTTTCTTTCGTAATATTGAAAAGGACTTCCTTGAAGATCAACCAATTCTCATGGGTCTCTTTGCTTTCTCCCATTTTATGCTGCCATGAAGATCTCTGAACAAACAGAAATTGCTGTCTCTTGCTGTGAAAATAAATTTAATGAATATGATAATAATGAATTAAAATAGAAAATAATTTTATATGAAAATAAAAAGAAGCTTACTGTTCAGCACCGTGTCAAAGTACAGACTTAGATTATTAATTACATTTGGCATCTGGGAACTCAATTAGAGCAAGTAAAAGGACAGCCATTTAAATTAAGTGTCTCCAAATAAGTATTTAATTTCTATTTAATAAGGTGATGAGAGATGGAGGTGAAGGAATACATGCATAAAGCTGAATATTTAACTATTCTGTTATTGAGAAAGAAATAGGAAGTGAGTCAGGAAAAAACCCAGCTATTAATTTTTTTCAGTTTATTTTGTCTGTGTCTCAAGGAAAAACACTTCAATAGACTTGACAGCATCCATATTCAGCTTAAATAAAAAAAGAGAGAAAATATGTGCAAGAATATTATTAAGCATGAATTTAGGCTATTAAACAATGAATATGATGCAAGTTAATATTTTGTGAGCGTGAACTCTTTGAAATTGGAAAAGAGAGTCTGGTAGATATAAATAGAAAGAGTATATTCATTACCAGTGCAAATACCCATAGTAAGAATAGTTCTGCCTTCCTTAATACTTTCAAGGTGTCTACCTAAAGATCCCCGGGTGAGCTGAGAGATATGTGAAAAGTTTTCAGTCACCAGTCGGGAGAGCCCCTGGTGGCCTGGCTGTTGCAATACTGGGATATGGTGGTCCATGATATGAAACAAGATGATAGCAATTATTCAAATGGGGAAAAAAACCAAAACAACAATAAAGTTACCATTTTTTCCTTTATATAAGGTCATTTAGACTCCAAACATATAAATAGGTTTAATTTTCAGACATATGTGAGGGATATAATGTAATAGGCTGTATTTGAACAGATAATGTGCCTCAGCATTCAAGTTGCATGTGGTAAAATTGGTTTTTTAAAGATTATTCAGTCTTCTGTAAATTATTTAACAATCAGTTTTACTTTTTTCTATTGAGTCATTCAAAACTGCAACAGAAAATCCTATCTAAAGAAAAGAAACTCAGGATATGTGCCAGAAATCTAACACTTTCAGCCAATAAAAATTGGTAATTCAGATATTGTATTGTATTTTAAGATAGTTGTGTAAATAATCTACATATATTTTTACTTGAAATTTAACCACTGATTTTTGGATGTATCATAAAAGGCTGTAAGGCAGGTGGCAAGATAACTCTGTCCTTCATATTTCAGAAAGTATGCCTGCAGCAATCCTCCAGCAATGCAGTCTTACGGTCTGTATTCCAGAGAATTCATAGTTTTGTAAATTGGGTGGATTACACAAGCTTCCCTTGCAAATAAGAAAACCAAAACCCATCTTTTTCTTTTTTCCTACGAGTATATTGGTATATGGGAGGTTATAATTCAGACTGTTTATAATGAACTTCATCAACATGATGTAGTAACAACATCTAGACCAAGTCCCTCAAACTTTTGCACTGTTACATTTCTCAGAGCCAGAAATACTTTAATATCCTGACTTCAAGATCCTAAATGTACTCAATACATGAGTTCTAGAAATACTGAAGTAGCACATGCTTACATGCTTAACTATGTCCAGGCTGAGAAAATCTGTTGCTAATAAGTGTGTGGGTATTTTTCCATTCCCAACTGCAGATACAATATTGAGTAGAATTATAAATTCATTAAAGTTAGAAAAGACCTCCAAGACCATCAAATCCAACCTCTGACTTGCCACCATGCCCACTAAAACAACTTGTGAACTGCCACATCCACTCATTTTTATAGCACCTCCAGGAATGGTAACTCTATCACTTCCCTGAGAAACCTGTTCCCCTGCTCAGTCTCTGTTTCAGTGAGGAAAGTTTTCCTAATATTTAACCTGAACCTACCCTGATGCAGCTTAAGGCTATTTCCCCTTGTTGTATCACTCGTTGCCTGGGAGAAAAGGCTGCCCCCTCCCCCCATAAAAGTATGTTTAAAGTGCAATCCTCCAAAATCCTCCAGATTCTGTGGCAAAGTATCATTATTATACTTTTTTTTACAATATACTTTCAAAAATTTAGTACATATTCTATTCTTCAACAGCAAGATATGGACTAATACAATAGAATTGAAAAACAAAGATGTTGCTTCCAATTTACATATTTAAATAAGGATTTTTATGTTTGTTAATCCAGAAAGGCCTCCAAAACAAACAGAAAATTAATCACCAAAAAAAAATACAAACAGCTCATTTTTATTCTTGTTCAATTATTCTTCTATCTTAAATATTTACATTAACAAAGTAAGCAAATACAAGAAATTCTTCAAACTCAAACAAAAAAACTCACTGGACTTAAGCAGAGTTATAGCTATAGTTGTATATGCCTCCAGAGAATTTGATTCCATCTGATTATGATGCCAAACAGCTCTGCAAGTGTGAACAAAGAATATAGCAGACATTTAAAATTAAACTGCCTGAGGCTTAAAAATATGACCAGAATTATTGCCTCCATCCCACCATTAGTCCTGCTAATTCTAGAAAACTAAATAAGCAAACAGAAACCTCATTTAAACATGCATTTTTTTTTTAATCAGCTGGAGTTTTCTTTTATTTTGGGTGGTTTTTTTTCCTGTAAAGAGGTATTGACATGTTTCTGTGACTAGGAATGTTAATTGATCAATGACAATGTAATTTCTAAGTCTGGATTAACTTTTGTTGGCTTTTCTTCTCATGGCGTCGTCCTTACAAAATCTTAAAACACATCAGTTGATCCCCAGACAAAATAAGTGCCCTTTGATTTCTATTTTCTCTGTGTTATTTAAATTAGATTAACTGATTTTCAGATGACACAGAAAAGAGGACAGCTACTGTTGTAGCTTTCCTCAAAGACAATGTTTGAAATTAATCTGAGTGTGCCTATTTCAATAATTACTTGTTAATCTTTGATATGAATGACTATTGAAAACAGTATTTTTAACACTTTAATATATCACAATGATGATAAAAAATAGAACTTATTTAATACTGTTATCCATATTTGTTAAACTGTGAGTTTGGTTCACAGATCTTGCTCTCTGTTAATCTCTACAGAACAGAACATAACTAAATAATTGTCTATAATAGTAGGGGTTAGATGCCTACTTGCCAGGTGAATATCCAGTGCAATTGTAACTGCTGTGGTCTGAGTGAACAGTTGTAAAACATAAGGATATAATAAATAATTATAATTTTTAATAATTCTCATATGCAGGAAGTATACTCATTATCATCTTTGTATTTGTAAGTGAACTGATTGAACAATCAGATGCTATAACAGAAACTGCAACATCTTTGCTGACCTTACAAATTATTCCAGTCAAGTGTCTACCATTTTTATTTCTTGAAGGACAAGCAGACCAAGATGTTGGGGAAGAGGGCACACCCTGTGCACAAAAAGACATCATTATCCCAGTGTTGAGAACTGGTCTTGTCTTGGCTATACCTGTGTCTATGTGTCCCTGAGGTGTGGCAATAGTCAAGTGAAGAAGATCCACATCTTTCTTGGGAATGTCCCCTATGTTTCCTGCTGCAAAGCAGAGAGGATCAAAGCCAGGCTGCCTTCAAGCGCAAGGAACATTAGAATTAACGTCTTGATAGAACTTCCAGCTTCTGGTCATTTAAGGCAAATCAGGAGGGAGCAACTAATTGCCCATCTCTCTGAGGCAAGGAGTGATTTTGAAAAGTAGAGATGATATATTTGGCTTAAGAAGAGATTGTGTGTACTTCTGCACTTGTTTTTGTTTAACATAAAGTAGATTTTGAGCTCAGCAATCTTGGAGGAACTATGCTGCTATTACAAAGATAACAGTTATTTTGAGAAGATAAACAGAAGAATCTGCTATCACATTTTCCTGTACAAGCAGATTTCTTGTTGGGAATGACCAAAAATACAAAATTTTAAAAAAATTCAAAAGAATACTATGAATATACTAGAGCCTGTATGATAAATGCTTAAGTCCCATGGGACATTTACTCACCATTGAAATATACCTTAAAAAATACTTTCGTAGTAAGTCTTTTTAGATCACTAAAACTTGATAAAGGCTTTTTAGTATAGCTCTTAAAAAAACCCTTGTAAAATATTTGAAGATCTTAAAGGGTTTTGGTTTTGTTTGTTTTTATTTTAATAAATATTTATTAGCATAATTAGGTATTAGGAACTTAGCCATTTAAGTACTGTTAAATTAACATTACCTCAGCAAATTTCAGTTGGTAGACCATGATTTTTGACAACTTTCTTGAGGACTACTTCTAATCCTGTTGCTATGGAAACATTTTTGGACTGATAAACATGCTATTAGGAAGACATACAGTACCACTATTTCAGATGAAATAGCAAAAATAGGTTATGAATTCCTGACCACTGTCATTAGTAGTATCTGTTGGTGGGAAAAGAGAATTGAGTCTTCAAGTGTGTCCTTTACATACACCCCCTACCTCCACCCCCTCCACACACCCCTGTCCATTTCTACTATCTGATGGGCCATCACCTAAAACAAGAATACCAGGTGGGTATTTCATGAGAAACTGTGTGAATCCTGCCATAATTGATGTATTCCAGAAATTGGGAGGGCTGAATGTGACATTGGTGTACGTCAGCCTGCAAATATGTACAAAATACTTCTAGAGATTGGGCTAGCTGGGCAAACTGGTCTACTGAGGCTGAAGGCAGCTTCTGGGTATATACTCACTCCCAGAGGGATGCCTGCAGGATGTGTCCCCATCCCGAAGACGGGGAACACTCGCTTTTGAATGACTGAAAAAAAGCATTTAGATCTGGTCAAATACAGAGAAAAAATCCTAAAATAGCTACACAGGAGTTTTATTGCTTTGGAATTGTGCATTCTGCAAGATCAAAGACAGTGAAATTTTTTCTAACTGAACTTACTTATGATATAACTCATTAGCCCTAAGAGTCATAGACCAAATCTGAGACTCAGTGGACCTAGTTGAGCCTCATTCTCTGATAAGTTCAGAAAGCAAGGAGGTCTCACTGAAGCTTGGGACACAACAGGAGGGATGAAGAGCTGATGACACTCTAATCTGATGTAACAGATGACAGAGTTATTATTTAGATATTGCATTAGCAATATTTAGATACTGTATCAGCAATTGCAAACATCTAATCATAATCATCCATGTAATCATTGTGTCCTATTTCTCATGCCTGGCTGAGAACCTTCCCTCAAATACTCTGCTACATAATCTATGTTGATAAGTTTCCAAAAATATGTTTCCAAAAATGTTTTTTATTTATAAAAGCTCAGAAATGTGCCTGAGAAGAAGCAGAAAACCTTAGTTACATCTGTTTACATTGGATATGGCAAATTCTGGGGATAGGTAAGAAATGTAAGTGTTCTGTGGCGTAAGAAAAAATTTACTTCAAATAATAGTAGCTGTTCCACTTTCTGCATCAGACTTCATCATTGACAGTGTCTGCAGACATTAATGTCCTAAATGGATTTGAGAATGTGGGATTTAAAAGGAAGGCATTCAAAATATTTACTGACAAATAGCTTTCCCAATAACCTCATCTAATACTGTTGAGATCTGTTGAATAAATTAACCATAAGTTATGTAAAAGCTCTTACATGAGGATTTGAGGAGTTTGATTTCAAAATTTTGCATATTTTACTTCTGAAGAAACCTGTTGGGTTTTAACAATATCATTATCTTAGATTCCTCTTGTTTGAATACTGTAAACTTTAAAATGAGATTACATAAAGAATCTGGTTATTTCATATTGTAGTCCAAATGAACTTTCTGAATCAAAAAAAAACCCAAAACATCCAAAACAAACCTGTAAAAAATGGCTTTAAATTTGAACTTTATTTGTTATTTTTTGTGTTTTAATGTCTGTTTCATTTTCCTTTCCACGGCAATAATTTTTTTTCTCAAATAAAATAATCTTAGATATAGGTTATAAGTGGGCAGTTAACATGATCTTCTTTCTAAGCTTTTTAAAACTTTTATCCTTCAAGGTTTCTACACCTAATTTAAACAATGCTGACTAGAATGTGTGCTGTTATCTACATAAGTAGAATTCCTTTCGAATATTCGGGTCTAAAATGGGTAATGAAACAACTTTGCATGTATTGATACAATAAATGTATCCAGAGGCAATACACACACTTCAACACCACAACTCACATGACTGAGTGACAAATAAAATATGTAGTCTTACAACAGTATTTTAATGTATTTAGGGTGGTGTTATGAGCTAGTAACACCAAAACTGGAAGCAGAGCCTGGCAGACAAGCAGTTTGGCTGAAGTGGCTGAATACAGATAAGCTCTTTCTGGAGCTCTGCAAATAAGTCTGCATGTGTATGTTCTTTGTTGTTCCTTTTTGCTTCTAATCCTTTATTCCTATGGAAACAGCTAGATTGATACTCATATAATAAATAAAATTTGCTGAGATAAAAATACCATGCAGTGATAAATCCAAATTTGGTTTCACTAAAGCTGAAGCAATAACCTTATGCTGATATTAGTATCATGCAAAAGAAAATCTGAAAATCTGAATGCATTATATCATTATGGTACAACCTAATAAAATCACCCATGTCCATATGAAGGAATGGATCACTTTCGTTTCCCCCCTCCCCCCTTTCTAAAGCTCTTAAAACCATTAACATCTCTGGTATAAATAATACCAACCAAATAATATGACTCAGATCATCCAGATGCAGGCTCTGAGCATTATGAAAGAACAATGTGCCCGTATTATGGCAGCCAAAAAACCAATTTCCTGCTTAACCAGTTTTTAAGGGTAGAGAATGTAATTGTAAATCAGAAATATGGCAAAAATTCAAAGTGGTGGATGAAACATGGGGGCAATGGTGTGAGGTGTCCCTTTGTGCTGACCTTTTTTCCCTGAGTCAATTCCATAAAACATCCTGGCTCTGGCTTACTGGCTTTAGCTGCTTATTCAATTGCAAGCACCTACACAATAACACAGCAGACATGTAGAGCTGTATGTGCATCATCACACATCTGTCTGAGCGAATGAAATATTCCATTTGTTTGCAGGGAAAGAAAATCCATTATAATGAAAAAGTTTTCTACCCTGAAATATTATACTTAATTTTAATGGGGAAAGGAGCAAGAAAACACCTCCCTCCTGATTCTTTCATTATGGATTATTTAAAAAGTACAAGACTTAATTTCCCCTGCTCTAAAATAACGTTAATGAAGCACAAGAGCAAAGAAATATCTACTAAGAAAGTGACTTTCTGGTAGAAAGGCATATATTTTTTTCTATGCTGCCTTTACATTGCTCTTTCTCCTTTATACCTATCTTGAGATACTTTTATTTTAAGGATACTACTCAGAGAGAGATAGAGAGAAAGAGAGAAGACTATTAATTATCTTACTAAATTTTTTTTTAATTAGTAAGGGTTTTTTTTCCAATTATATTATTAAGGGTATTTGTCTTTAAAAATTCATTTACTGTTTGTGAGAAAATATCTCAGCATGTCCAGTTTTTTTTCCTGGCTTCAGACTGATAAAAAAAAAAAAAATTCTGCCTTTTGCTATTGTCTTTGCTGTTTGGCCTAACTCTACTTTTTCAAGGCCTGGAGAATTAGCAGGTGTGACAAAGTTGTTTCATGCACAGAGTTAAATATTCCTGCAGATACTACAGGTTTGCATGAAGAAATGTTGGCTCAGTGAGATATTGAGGCTGTACTTTTATGACGATCAAAACAGAGGACTTTACATACTGTATGTCAAATGCTTTAATATTATTAAAGATATTCACAGTTTGATTCTGCCTTTTTTCTTACAGCCCACACAGTCTGAAGCTTTGGTGACAGAGTTTAGGCTACGTATTATTATTCTCTCTGCCTTCCATTGGTGCATTTTGAAGCATTGTAATTTCATTTTTGCTCAGAAGGTGTTTGTTGCATGGAGTTTTTTAGGTTTTGTTTTTGTTGTGGGACTGGGCTTTTTTGATGCTCTCTGACATCATACTCATAGGCAAGCTTAGGAAGCATGGATTGGATGAGTGGACAGTGAGATGGATCTAGAATTGCCTAAACAGAAGCTCCCAGAGGGCTGCAATCAGTACCACAGGCCTATCACTAGTGGAGTCCCCCAGGGCTCTATACCAGATCCAGTATTGTTTAATTTATCCATCAGTGACTTGGGTGAAGGGACAGATGTGTCCTTCACAAATTCACTGTTGACACAAACCTATGAGGAGTGGCTCATACCCCAGAGGGCTGTGCAGCCTTTCAGAGGGACCTCAACAATCAGCAGAGATGGGCAGAGGAGAACCATCTGAAATTCAACAGACAAATGCAGAATCCTACACCTGGGGAAGAATAACCCCATCCAACATCCCAGGCTGGGGGCCGAGCTGCTGGCCAGCAGCTCTGCAGAGAAGGACCGAGGTGAGCTTGTGGACAACAAGCTGTCCATGAGGCAGCAGTGCCCTCGTGGCCAAGAAGGACAATGGTGTCCTAGGGTGAATTAGGGAGAGCATTGTCAGCAAGATGAGGGAGGTGATCCTGCCACACTGCTCAGTCCTGATGAGGCCACATCTGGAGTGCTGTGCCCATTTCTGAGCTTCTCAGTACAAGAGGCACATGGAACCCCTGTAGCAGGTCCAGTGGAGGGCTAGGATGATTATTATGGGCAGGAACACCTCTCTTTTAAGGCTGTGGGAGCTGAGCCTGTTTAGACTCAAAAAGAGATGACTGAGAGGAGACCTCATCAATGTCTATCAATATCTGAAAGGAGGGTGACAAGAGGTTTCCACATTCTTCTCGATGGTACCAAGCAATATGACAAGAGGCAATGGGCAGAAACCAATTCACAGGAACTTGAACATGAGGAAGAGCTTCTTTCCTGTGCAGGTGACCATGCACTGGAACAGATCATCCAGAGATGTTGTGGATTCCCACTTGCTGGAGTTATTCAAGAACGTACTGGGAGCAAGCTTGTGCAATGTGATCTAGGATGACCCTGCTTGAGTAGACAGGTTGGATAGTATGATCCACTGTGATCCCTTCCAACCTGACCCGTTCTGTGATTCTGTGAGTCCATACTACACGACAGATAAAACGTGAGTGTCATGGTTTAACCTGACACCAACCAAGTGCAATGGAACCACTCACTCATTCCCCCACCAGTGGAATAGGGGAGAGAATTGGAAGGCTAAAAGCTAGAAAATCTGTGGGCTGGGGTAAGGAGAGTTTAGTAGGGAAAAGAAAAGCCATGCACACAGGCAAAATGAAATAAGCAATTATTTCATTGCATGAGCAGACAAGTATACATACATTTCTTTCACATTTCTTTGGGTTTTCTGTAGGTTATAATTTTTTTTTTTAAATCTTCATTTTTCAAAAAAAGGAAAGGCAGAGAAAAAGACAGGACATGTAATGATGTCATCATATCACATTGTATTACACTGTATTTGCCTAGTGCAAATACCTATATTCTGAAGAGGGACAAATTAGTAGTTTTAAAAATGCCATTGTAATGGCATTTTCACTGACAAGTTTATCAAAAGTAATTTTTGCTGTAATATATAACTCCTATGGAGTTATATATTTTTCAAAGACAATTGATTTTTAAAATGTGCTTTATTCCAAGATTAAAATGAAGGTACATAGGGTGCAAAAAATAAATCTTGGATATGTTTACTTGATCACTTAAAAAAACTTAGTATCTGAATGTTTATGAAAAGATATTCTGGCTACAAAAAAAAATTTGGATTTCTTTACTCTGAAAGGGACTTTTTGTGTTTTGCAAGATGTAATGTCAGGTTTTTTATCCATACTTCCCTCTTATTCACCTCAGACTCTTGCAAGAGGCTCTATTGCATATGTTACAGTTGTTTTCAGCCTGGTAACAAAAGTTTTATGTTTGGGATTTTTTAATATTTATTACACATAGAGAGATAGATATATGCATAGACATATATCTTTTTATCAGAAACATATAATGGAAGCAGAAGAGGAAACTGACCAGCTTTTATTTTATTTGAAGAACTGCAGTCTTGTGGAGTGGAAATGTGTGTCAGAGAAACGACCCTGTTCCACCTCATGGAGCATTATAATACAATTAAAACAGTAATGTTCAAGACTGTTAGATTTTATAGTGGCTTTCTACACTTTATTTTCTTCATTGTTTTTTAGATATCACACAATAAGAACTTAGTCTGCAAAGAAATAAGGCACTTAAATCCTGATTAATTGTCCCTGTAGGCAGTTGCATATGAAAAAAGACAAGATGTTAAATGGCAAATACCTTTTTTTTTGTTCAGCTTCTGTATAGTCAGAGACCTTTCATCATTTTTACCATTAAGCCTAAGAAGCTAAGGACTACATAAATTCTGCTGGGGATCCTGATTGAAGATAAGTGCATTCCTACAGTTACATAATTAAACCTTGAAGAGAGAATAGCTTATGATTTACCCTGTAATCTATTGTATGGGACTCACACTCAACTACTAATTTTGACTCTCATACTTGGGCACTTAATCCTCCCTCAGCATGAGTGCAAGAGTAGCCTAGGTAAGTAATTTAGTACAATGTCAAATAGCAGGGCTCCTAAAAATCAGGTATTTCCTTGTACTGTGATCTTTAAACTCAGCATCCACAAAATTTCCTATGTTTTTTTGTGGATCTACATCTCAGTTGTTCATGGTTTGTAAATAAGACAGTCAAATCTCAGATAATTTAAATCTCCTTTTAATTATTGCAGGGAATTTTGTGTAGAACTGAGATTATTGCCATTAGTGCAATAGGTAATCCAAGGAAACTAATTTTTATGGTTTGTGGTTTATGCTTCCTACCTCTAAAAATTCAGAAATTGCATATAACTTATTTTCTTAGGGGCTCTGTTGCAAATGAAAACTCTAAGTGGAAAGGGAATATTATTTCTATTGTAATATGCAGTAATGTACTCCCTAACTGAGGAAATCTTCATTCAGATTCTGTGCAACAGCATGTCTGTGTTGCATCATTTGTTTGTACTTGAGCTGGCTTAGTGCTAGCAAATAAAAAAGAACCTGAAGCCAAATGATATTGATTACCTCACACCCACACTATTTAAGGCTAACATTCCTTAGAAGCTTGTCCCAGAGACAGCCAGTTGTTGGTAGTGATCTAACAATTAATAAGATCTAATAATTAAAAAGAAAATGAAAGGACATTGCGATCTTAGTTCTTTTCGATTCATCAGTTTACAACCACACTGAGGTCCCTGAAGTAACTCCTTAGATGGTAAGTCTGAGTACTCTGGAATCAACTAACATTATTTTAAATTTAACCCCACCTACAGCTTGATGATTAAAACATTTTTCATGCCAGAAAAGTAAGTTTGAATCTTCTAAAGAAGTGCAATGAATTGAATTTGAGTGTCTTATAAATACATAAAAAGAAGATGGCTCCATTAACACAATGCTTTCTAAAGTAGTCTTGATGTTACATCAGGAACGCTTTCTGGTCTGGGAAGATTTTCAGCATATCCCCATATTAAGAGCTCAAATCAAGACATGGTAAGCGGTGTGTGTGAAGTGATAATGTCTTAATTTCTGCACAAGTACTGGTTGTTATAATTCCCTTCCTGAGGTTTTCTGTATATGTCTATATCACATAATGCTATGCAATTTACATATGTTGGTGAAAAATACCAGTAGATTAAAGATAATACAGATACCACAGATGTAATATTAGTAATTCCTGGTGACTCATGTGAGCTCTGAAAGAAATCAAATTCAGGTATCAAAAAACAAATCTTCATCTTAGCAACTATGTATCAAAATAATTAATTTTATTTATCATATCATCCAATAGATGCCTTTAAAACATACCTGCAACCATTTTTCTGATCATGACATATCTATATAATAAAGAAGTGCAGCAAAGTGGGTAAAAGGATAACAGAACAAGTTTTGTGAGGAATGGCTGAGGGAGATGGAGTTGTTGAGCCTAGAAAAAAGGAGACTCGTGGGAGATCTTATTGCTCTACAAGACAGGAGGTTGTAGCAAGGTGGGGGTCAGTCCCTTCTCCCAGATAGGAAGAGATACAGAGACATGTGAAAATGAGCTCCAGTTGTGTCAAGGAAGATTTAGATTGGATACCAGCAAATAAGCTTTCACTGGAAAAATTGTCGAGCATTGGAATAGGCTGCTGAAGGAAGTGAATGAGTTACCATTCCTGGAGGCATTAAAAAGATTTTGTAGATGTGGTACCTGGGGATGTGGTTTAGTGATGGACTTGGCAGTGCTGGGTTAATTATTGGATTTGATAATATTAAGGGTCTTTTGCAATCTAAATGGTTGCGTGATTCTGTAAAGGCAAAATAAAAAGATCTGAAGGAAACTTAAGACAACATTAAAACAGCAACATAAGACATTTTCTATCAAAAAAAAGAAAAACATGAAGGAATCTTCTGATAGTATTAACATTAGAGTGGCAACACTTAGAGAACCTACTACTTAAAAAATAAAAGATAAAAATATTTGTGTTAAAGAACTGAAGCAACATTACAAATGGTCAGTCACAATTAGCAAAAGAAATTATAGTAATGGTTGGAGGAGAAACTAGTTCATTTTTTAACAATATGAAAAATGCAAATGTTGATCTATACAAAGTTAAATCTTCTTACAGCATAGTAAAATTGTAATTTTTCATGGGAGTTTTAAGTAGTACTTTGTTCATTTTTAACTCCTGATTTGCATATACTTAAGTGCTTTAGATTTTGTTCTAATTTACTCAAATAAAGGTGTTATATTTCAAAGTGATCATATGGATTTGTGTCAATCATGAAAACTCTGTAATTAGACCAGGAATATTTTTTATTTAATTACTCTGGCATTTTATTAGTAAGGATTAAATATACCTGAATGAATTTATTATCTTATTACAGTTTTTTCTTTGAGCTGTTTTACATAATTTGAAACCACTTGCTGAGAGAAAACAAATGTAAAGCAATGGGTCAAATTATATACACTTTTTGAAATATAATTTTCCCTTTTTCTCAATGCAGAAACTGCTGGAACTACTTTCAGAAACACACAGTGTTGCACATTTAAATTTTTTTAATGGTATGAAAAATGAGACTTGACTATAAAAACATATTCCCAAAATTCAAATACTATGACAGAAAATAGAAATAAAGAAACAGACATTGAGTCGTAGTTTCAGCTGCAAACCCCTATGGGTATTAGCTAGAAGTTTTGCACTACAGAATTTCCAATGGACTTTTTTGAAAGATGGAACAGACCAGGTGTGAGCAAATTTCTTAATTCTCACATTAAGAAGCTGCTGGTGAGGTTTGGCTTAAATCATGCCTAATTTGAGGATCCATAGTGTAGTATAGTGTGAGATTTATAAAACCTGCCTGGTCCTCTTTTCTGAAAAATATTTCATGCAGCACTAATAAATAAATAAACATATGTAAGTATATAAATAAATTTCTCTCTCACAGGAAGAGTGCTTAATTCTAACATCATCTTGGGTAACTTTTAATTAATAAGTTGTTACAGGCTATAATGCAGATGTAGAGAGAGGAGTAAATAAAGGGAGCTGGTGGAAATGAGGTCTGTATTTAAAGAAAAAAAGGCTCATTTGCTTATGTTTATAGAGGTCTCTAGGAGACATACAGATAACTAGACTTGAAGAGTTTAAAACTAGATAGCTTAAGTGGCTTGAAGATAGTTCTAGCATTTGCTAACCCCTTTTATTTTGAGGTCTCCGTCTACTGATAGGGTTTAAAGAAAGTACCCACTGAGAGGTGAGGATTGCAGCAGCCAGCCGAGGCTGTTTTCATGTCCCTACTGCCCAAATTTCATTATCTTTCAGTATGGTCCATTTTCAGGAGGCTCATTGTCTGTATAGAGTGTATGCTTTTGAAAAAGATAAAATGCAATTTAGATCAGTATCCACTTGTCTAAAACAAACTATTGAAGAAAACACATGCTATAAAAAATAGCCAAAATGTTAAAAAGTTAAGAGTCTAAAGGTGTAAAATTATTGCCATCAGATCCAATATCTTTACAAACATGAAAATGTGATTAGGAGAGACAAAGACATTGATTTAAATAAAACTTCTTCAATATAACCTGCTTCCAATTCACAACTTAGTGTTGCAGTTCAGGAACATTTTAAAAAATTCTTTTAAAGTCAAATATGAAGGGCAATGACAGCTAGGAACTCAGATAGATAAATATGTTGTGTGCTAGTCAAAACCCAGTGCAAAAGAACAGTTTTTATAAACTGCTGTCTTTCATATATTTGAATCTTTAATGAATGTCAGTTCCTGGTTCTATTCAGTTTTGTTTTCTTCCTCTGATATATAGATTTGCAATTTTATTTGGAGTCTTGTTTGGTTTATCTTTGCCTCCAGGACTGCATTATTGTGGAAAGGAAACAACAGATTATTTTCCTCAAAATGATGTAGGCATATATGTGTTATTAACTGGAACTTCACATAAGAAGTTTATGATTTTTATCTTGTTCTCCTTATATTTATCTCTACAGCAGATGTTTAAATGAAACCCAAAATATAAAAAAAATATTGCTTTATATGGGTTCCCATAGGTATTAGCTGGCATAAATTTGAATTGAGGATTTTATATTATGTGTTATTAACTAGAGGCAAGCATTTGAACTTACCTGTGAGCAGAGAAAATATTTATGCAGCAAGTTTCCTCCAGCTGCAGAAGTCAGAAAATATTTATGTAAGTTCCGTCAATATATTCATTGTGGTATATTTTCATCATTAAAAACAACCCTTATGACGACTGGCTACAGAAAAATGCGTCTCTTTTCTTTCTGCTTTAAAAAAATATATTTAAAGGATCTATCATGTAAATGAAAATTGACTTGTAATGGGATATGAAACAATATGAGATTTTGTGTTTTAGTAATTGTTTGAACTTCGTGTGTTTTTTTGGATTTCTTTCCTTTTCTTTTGCACTGCATACTCCTGGAGTAGCTCTCTTCACAACTTACTAAACAGTACCATGAAATAGTCTAGTTTAGAAGGCAAACTCGTACCTAAATTCTTATTGCTTTTCTTCATGGGTTCATCCCAGAGTGACTGTATCACCATCAACATTTTATAGTGGTTATAGCAACAAAAGAAAACAAAGGCAAAAACCCAGGATCAGGAAACCCTGTATTCAACTGTGATTCACTTTAAGACAAAAACCCTGGAATCATTGGACATGCCTAGTAAAGAAGCAAAATTCATAGAATAAGGAAATATGTTATGAGTTTATGGATTCTCAACCGAAAAAAAATACAGCAAAGCTTGATTTTTAAGAAAATATTTGCAAGGAACAAGCTGGGAATTATGCGGAGTTTATATTTGTGACTATAATAATAACAGTTGCATAATCTCTTTTGATGTAAAAACTCACAATTGTTTTCCATGAACTCCATAATGGAGTAAATCTCATTGCATTTAATTTTCTCAACCTCATGTAATTCAAGCACAATTTTTTACTGAGGTTAGAAGAATGTGAATTTGTATTAGTGAAAAACCTTTTATACATTAAATTCTTGTAGTGCTTCTCTGAAGTCTACTTCTGAGTTAAAGCTGCTACTTTCACTCCTCCATAAACTGCTTACTTACAAACTATAGTAAATCAGTTTTCATGCTGGTTAAGATATCATTAGTGGCTATTAACCTACAGCTGTTCTCATACTAAGGACATCTCAACTAGATATATTTCTACATATTTTTTTTCTGTTTTGTAGAATAATGACACACATCTGTGGGGAGTATATATTAGGTTTTTCTAAAATCTTTAAAGGTGTTGATGTCCTAAATATAATGGCATAATTTAAAATCATAGTTAAAGCAACCCTATAAGGTAATATATTTCATCAGTTCAATTGTTTTGCATTCTTTAAAAAAAAAAGAAATTTAATAAAATCTGATGCTTGGGTTTTTTGTTGGTTTTGAATATTTGGTTGTTTGATTTTTTTTGTTGTTTTGTTTTTTTTTTTCTCTCATGGGATAAATCTTTGCAAACTAATACAGGTGCTTGTGTTGATTTGTACTCCCAAGGTTCTCCACTTCTCTCTGTTGATCATATAAAGGAAATTTTACTGCCTCTGAGCAGACAAGTAACTTTGGATAACTGATGTTGGCTCAAATTTATTTTAGTTTTAGATGAACTGGGAAAAACTAACTGTTCCAGTAGGTTTTCTAAGCTAACATATGTTTTGACTCTGCTGTCTTTCCTAATACAGCTTGAAGATGTGAGATAGTACCTGAAATATATCCTCTTCACTTTGTGAAAATATGGATCTGGAAGATTCATCCAATCTTTTGTCTTTAACCTTATTAAGAAAACAGGACAGGATAAATACAGATCTTCAGGGACAGTAAGCATTTATTTCCACTATGAACATCATCTTGTTGTTACTCCAATTCCCTGGATTATTATGGTTATGAAGAGTTAAATTTGCCTCTAGTCTGTCCTTTGGTTGAGACATATAAACTCAGTGTGACTTTTCATGAGTAGACATGAGCAATAATAAATTCTTTAGTGTTTTTTTCATATTTTCTTCATAGAATAAAGAATTTAGAAACAAATTGCAGCTATACTGAACCAATTACATTTGGAATTTAAGACCTTTTCATACTATCTTTTACAAGTCATTAGAAAAATGTGTAAAAAACCCCCAAACTTTAATTTGAACATTTTTGAGATAGTCTAGGCTTAATCATGCTACCATTGAAGAAAAAGCTAAAACTCCCACTGATTTTAGTGGGCTCAGGATTATATACACAGCAGGGGACCGGACTCAGTAATCCATTAAGTCTTTTTCATCTCCATGTTACTACAATAGGAGCAGAAGTCTGCAGGAAGCATGATAATGTCAGGCTTGCAAGGCTTGAAAAGTTTGAAAGCTAGAACTTCCACATGAAAGATATACTTTTTGAGAAGTGCAACTAATATAGAAGAAACTGTGATTTTGAAATTAAGTTTCTATTGGCTATAAACATTAATAAATTCAGGATATCAATAGATCTGATACAGGTTTGTATTTTATAATTACTTTGGCTTAAGACTGAGATTGTTGTTTGAAATCTTTTCTTACTGTGAAAAGGGGCAAGATTTTAATTAGTTCTATTTCCAGCAATCAGCTGATGTGTATGGGTGACAAAGCCAAGTATGAGACATGGAAATAATTGTGAAGTCTTTACTGCAGTATCAGTACATTTATTCAGGGCAGAACAACTGGAAATCAGCTTGAATGCCCTGTCAGTGAAACTAACTCACCATCCTTTTTTGCATTTCATGTTCTTTTCCTCATTAACAACTGCAGCAGCTGTGCTAGTCTAAATTCACAGACTTTTTTTTTTTAATCCTCTTTTTTTGACAATCAAATGCTCTAATTCTAGAAAGAGTTAACTGCATCAGTTTTTCAGATTGGCCATTAGAAGTCAGGTTCAGATCTCAGAGCTAAGTGTAATTATTGCAATTACCGGCTAATTCAGAAGTCTGAAAATGGGCATTTAGGTATCTTACCCCATTTAAATTGTTTAAGACTATCTGATTTAGAGTCTTTCCTCTTTATAGGAAGCCAATATGACTTTCATAGCCATTTGGCTTTCTGTATGCAAGCAGATAATTGATCTTAGCTAATAAATAGAAAACAGTGGTAGCAGGACTATCAGTGTTCCCTCAGATCTCTCTGAAAATAAGCATGTGGCTCATTCCACTGCAGCATGCCTTCCTATCCATGTTAGCCATCTGCATCCACCTGGGGTACAGAAGACCTCCTTGCTGGAGAATAGCTGCTCATACAGCTAGAAGACTTCTGCTTTTAAGGGTTACATTTGATCCATTCAAACTAATCAAAAGTAATGTGAATCAGAAAAGTGCTTGAAGCATTTTGTAGATTTTTTCCCATCATTTGGGAAACATTGCATGTTTTTTCTTTTTACTTTTTTTAAAATAAATTTCACAGGTTTCCATAGTAAGATACAGCCTAATAAATCTTTTAAGTGAGAAACAAGTTGCAATAGTGGTATATTTGATTTCTTACCTTAGATCCTCAGTGCTGTTTAGAAATGTTTTATAAAAAAAACTGTTTACATGTTCTTGAAAAGGTTTGTTACCTTAATTTTAAGAAAGTTTTTATTAAGGATCATCAGCCTGTTTAAATAAACAGAACATCGAGATTCAACAAATTGCTTATAGGTTTTTTTATTTCAACTCAAGATCTAGTTCAAGTTGCTTCCATTCAAAACCATCTAAAAAAAGAATTAGCCTCTCAGATATAATCTTCCTGTTAAAGAAATAAAATAAATCAGCTTTAAACTAATGTGACAGTGACAAATCTGACACTGAACAATTTTCCTTCTTTTTTATATTTTTATTTTTTTAATTAATTTTTACTCAATTTGCACTTCTGAAAGATCCTGTTTAGGAGTCCCTGGAACTGAAATTCATTTTGTATTGACACAGCAGATAATACAGACTGTTTAGACAGCATTGGTGATCCTGCACTATCCTGACAGGATATCTTGACTTCAACATATTAAAGCATTCTGAAACTGAAATGGTAGATAAAATTTCCAGTACTTGACTGTGGTTAGATACATTCAGGGCTGTAGTTTGGAAGCTTTAAATATATGGTTTTTTAGACACCTTACTCTTTGGAGACTGGTAATTTCTTTTCAAAATAAATTTTAGGTGAACAGATTTCAAGCTGCTGTTAACAGCAATGAACAATTCTTGATATTTATAATATAAACCCAAGAAACATATAGTCATGGAATTATAAAAAGAGTTGTTTTAAAGATATTTCTACAGGCCATTTTGTTAAAGTATTGTTTGAAGCAGATGTGTTTGCCAACATGAGTTCAGGTTGGCTGTGACTTTGGCTGAGTCTCACCTCCAGAGGTGCAGAGACCAGGACTGCTCAGGGCAACCCATTTATGTATTGCACTACCCTTTTACTTACAATTATTTTCCTAATGCCTCATATGAGCCTCTCAAGCCCCAGGTTGTGGCCATTTGTCTTTGCAGAATCATCTGTCCATTTTCATGTTTGCAACTAGTAGACTGCTGTGAAATGACCCCTTAGCCTCCTCTTCAGGAGAGTAAGCACCCCCAGGTCTCTCCCCCGTCTCATGTAGAACATACAATCTAGACAATGGATGAGTTGGGTAGCCTTATGATGTATCCCTTTCATATCTCAAAATCCTTCTTGAGTGAGGAATCCAAAATCTCAGTGCATATTCCAGAGGTGTCACCACCAGTGCTTGCACGTCACTCAGGCTTTCTCTTTCTCCCCATTCTGCACTTCCCCAGAGAACAGGCTGGGTGGGCAAGAGGCTGGGAGGGGGCAGACATGAAAGATCTGACCTGAGCCACAAGACTTTTCACTTCCAAGGCAAGAATCTCATTCCATTTTTACCCTGTTCCATGTGAGGCAGGAGAGAGTGTGCAGCTGTATCAGTGTTTTGTTGTTAGCTGTCATCAATACAGTGGTCTCCAAAACAGCAGCATCATTTCATACAAAAGCTCTAATTAAATAAAAGTCACAAAGCATTATCTAATCTTTTATTATTTACAGAGATAACTGGAAGATTTAATTAAGTAAATAAAAGCAGAGAACACCAAATTTATAGGACACACATAACTGTAATTGAAATGCTTTCAATTTTAAAAACATATGTACATTCTTTCATATTTACATTGAGATAACAGGGATCACCATCTTGCCTCTGGACTAACAAATTCCATTACAAAGGACTTCTACCATCTTGTATACAGAAAGTTAATATTTAAGTGCTCAATCCATATAGGGTAGGAAACAGAAGTAATATAATGTTGATTTTTAATGAAGTCTACCAGGATGTTGCAAGTGTTAATTTGGTTCAATATACCTATATTTGATATCTATCTTAAGGATGTTTTATTCTTCACAGAATCTTTCATTTGCTATATTGAATCTTAGGAAACTGTGAAGCCTGGCAGGTATCTTCTGTGTCACTGAGTCTAGCATCCATCAGGGAAGTGGAATGTATCATCTTTTCCTGAAAGGTCAAAAACTATTAAAGCACTACTGAATTTTTTTTTATGAGGATGGGGGGATGTTTCTGCAGTTGAATGCAGTACATGAAACCAGTACTTTACACAAGCTATTATACTTTTTGACTTAACCAGGAGGTCACTGTGAAAGTGCTCTTTTGGTGATGTGAAGACAAAGAATAACTTTGGTGGAAAGTTTTCTCGACTTAAAGGAAATCTTGGAGGATATAAAGAAAGCTCTATGTCTTTCTAACAAACACCATCCCCAGTCCTTATACAATATACATAAGTTTCTGGAGTATGTGAGTAAAGTACAGGCAGTCAAGATATCAGTCAAAATGTCCTAGGAACTTATATAAACATAGTTGTATAAAAATATCATTCTTCTAATGAGTGTTTTGCTTTTCTTTTCCTTATTTTTGAGAAGAATGGTCAGCTACAGCTAAAGAACATACCACTAGATTAATGAGATCCCAGCTGAGTGATCCAGAGAGACAGGGAAAAATAAAACAGTAACTTTATTTTACAGATGGAATTCGGTGATATATTTTTTGATACACAGCATAGACCTCAAAAAAAAATCATATAAATTCCCTTTAACTTTCAGTATTCTGAAGCTATTCATTACTACTGGCAGGTTTCCAGTTTCTTTAGAGTAATATCCCTTTAATTCTTCTTCGACATTAATTTTCTGATTTTTCTGTCTACGAGAATTAAAAACTATATATATATATATATATATATATATATATGTATATTTTTTCCAAGAACTAGATCATGAAACAATTTTCCAAGTAAATACAGATGAATGACTTTCCAAGATATGGAAAAGACATATACAATGACTAATGGTAATGGTCTTATGCAGTTAAATTATATGAGACTGTTAAAATGATAACCCTAAATTTCTTTGTAAAAGAAAATTAAATATTGTTTAATGAAAAAAAACCCAAACAACCCACTTCAAACTCAAAATATTCTGTGAATCTGAAACCTCCTTTGCTTAACTGAGTTGCAAATATCATTCTTCTTAGATGTTTTATTTTTTTAGACAATATTAATTTCCTTATTGCATTGCTCCTTTTTTTTGCTGAAGTTAATATATTCATATTAATATTTAAGAACTCTACAACTGATAAAAAAGAAGCCTTCCAGACACAAGTGTAATTTTACACAAAATGCAGTGGATCACCACTCTGAGTCCTCTTTTTAGTGTTATAGATGTTTTCAGAATCACCCCAATAAGATATCTAGAACTGTAATTTTTTTTAATGCAATGAATCCATATACCTATATGTGCTATTTATAAACAAAGCAAATTTATTGTGACAATTAGGGAACTATGTAGCAGTTTAGATAATAAATTTTTCTGTACTGAAATCCCTATCAGTATCCGAAACCTTAACAATTTGGTGATTTTTATTTACGTTATGAACTTTGGTCGCAAATTCACCTTGGATAAACACACATCAGCGTTTCCCAACATCTACCAGAACCTCTGACAGGAAATACATTATCAAATCTTGCTGTGCGTGTCTGTATATTAAATATCAAGTTCAATGTTCTACATTTGGCACTGCTACCTTTCATTTAACCTTATTAGAACCAAAGAGGTCACTTCAAATTAATGACTCCATAAATTTGCCAAAGGATTTCTTGCAACTGTGACCAGGGAATTGCAGAATGTGAAGGAGTGATTGATGAAAGCTGTTCTGATATTGCAGCAGTGAATTATCTCCCCAGATAAAGATGACCAATTCCTTTACCAAAGGAAAAAAAATAGGGAGCAAATCACAGTTGAAAGCAGATGAGAACAAATTAGATTTTGTTATCCATAGCTCCCAATCTGAGTGATACCCGAAACCAGTAGATTATCTGTCAGTTCCTCAGGTCAGTTCCTGACCACTTGACAGCTTCAGATAAACCTGGAAAATCTAGACTCCATCTTCTCTGCGTACTCAGATGAGATAATTGTAGACAGCAACCAAGATTCTGTAGGCAAGGCTGAAGCCTGATCCATCAGTCTTGTCATCTGATTGTAGAACCTCTTCCAGCCATGACTATCTTCATGACCTCCATTTGTTGCATTTGCTTTTCTTCTTGGGCAACGCCAAACTGCATATTTCACTCCAGATGTGATGAGCAAAAGGGAAGTACCATAATCCTGGTCCTGCTGGTGACAACCTTGCTTGTGCAGACCAAAGGATGTACATGGCATGTGAGTTGGAGGCTCATTAAACTGGAACATATTGCTAGTTGGTGCATTATTTTCTAAAGTAATGAGATAGTGGAACACATATATGCATATGCATGCACAAAGATACCTGCAGAATATGTGTGTTTAATGATGCAGGCATTTGTCCTGCTTAATTTTTTTTTTTTAATGCATACCACCAAGCAATATGTGAGTGACCAGATCATCTTGTAATGCTCATTCTCACTGCATTAGAAACATGTCACTGTTTCAAACGTCCCAGGAAAAAAAAACAAAAAATAACAGGCAAAAATGTGCAATTATTTGCATCCCTGTTTGGATATGAAAGACAGATTGAAAAAGCTCCTAGCACAATAACCTTTATTCACATATGAGAACAGTCTCTTGAGTGAAAAGTACTTAGTCAAGTAGAGACTGCACTGTATTTGGCATAGAATGTATATTATTTTTTATTCTTTCTTCTCTCGTAACAACTCTCTTAACAACTGTTTCTCCTTTTTTAAATCTTTGCCACTAATGCATTAAAAAAATTTAAAGGCTGCTGAAGATTTTGCTACTGCAAAGTTTTACACATATGTAGGATACAATATGTACATGAATAATTCAATCTTAGGTGTGTGACCGCTATGCCTATAGACTTTAAAGACACATATGCTTTCCTTCATTTGAAATTAAGTGATTTACTCTATTTAACCATGTTTTATTGCCATTAAAAGTAGCTCAATAGATTGCTGAGTTAAAATAACAAATAACTTGGCTCAAGCCAAGTAGAGTAGTAATTTATGCATGAGGTAATTAAGCGTGAAAAACAAAAAGTACAAGTTTCAGAAAAAAGGGAAGGGAATCCAGTCTTTAACCTCCTCTCCTGACCTTACTACTAATGTTGGTACAAATTTAATGTCTCCTATATTACAAACACTTGAATCTTCCTGATTTCTTACCATGGAAGAATCTATTGTAAATTCTCTGGGTTTTCCAACTGACCTCTCACAGCCTGATTAATTTATACCTATTTCTTCTTGCAACAGTGCTGACAGTTCTTAATTCTTTGGATATTTATAGAGGTGAAAAAAAAAATATGTCTCCTAAGATTTTGTGGTTTTATGCTAAACTTTTGTCTTGTCTTATTTGATAGGTTCTTCTTTCTGTGAACACTTATAAATTTTACAAATCTGCAGCAGAAATTTTCCCTAATGTTCAGTCACAAGAACTGCACACCATATTTACCCGTTTCTTGTAAAATATAACTGGAACTTCATTACCAGAATAAAAAAAAGATGCACTTTCATACTTTGGAGTATAAACATATGCTTGTATCTCTTTGTTATCTAATCTTCTTAACATAAACTAATATGACTCAGCTAATTTTAACTGGCCTTAAAAATATCTCAGTCTATAGACTTTTTATTTTTCCCATTTTATGAGCAGAAAATCTATTACACAATCCTAAATTACTTTTGATTATTGTTTATATGACCTCCAGATGCTGGCAGATCAAGATTACATAAACATGAAACACATTTCATTATTTATCCCACACTACATTTTTAATGTAACATTGAAATTTTCTCATATACCTGGTATTTTTGAATATATTATTTACACAATTATGTTTCTAACTGGATTGGTAATGTGTCTTAATTGGAAATCCTGAATAAAATTATGTAATCTTTTATGGGGTTTGCATGTAACTAGGAAGAGTAGGAGTGATGGAAGAAGTAGGACTACAGCTGTTGTTAATTATTTCTAAGTATTAGTCTTTGTAGTATACATTTTCAATTAATTAAAGCAATAGTGAAACCTAGAAGAACTTAATTAAATTTAGTTGATACTATTTAGGGAAAAACCTAAAATTTTAATGTGGTGCTTATTGTATAAAAAATACTTTTGAATATGATTCTCTGAATTTACATATATATGAGCAGAATTTCTTTCAATTCTTTATAAAGGCATCAATTGAATTAGTCAGTACAAAAATTATTTTTTATTAGCAGAATAAAGTTTGTTTCTATGTAGAGAAAAAGCCAGTGTTTCTTTGCAAAGTGTGATGAAATGTCCTCCTAGACTGAAATAAATTAATTCAAAACATATAGAAAGGTACCTGAAGCCAAGAAATTAATGACATAGGAGGTTTTTTGGTGCATCTATCATGATATGATTACATGATATTCTAGAAGAAAATAAATAATGCTGTCTTGTATTGTAGTTCATATGTTGTGAGAAAAATACTTCAGAAAAAGAAAAGTGTTTAAACTAAAGCATAGCATTCCATGACACAGGAAACAAAGTTTGTATTCTAGTAACATGCTTAATTCAAGGGCAGATCAGAAAAAAAGTGCTGCTTCAATAAGGTGAATAAAAATTAAATAAATTATAATTTTTTATAAAGTCAGATCTTGAGACATAATCTAGTTAGTGCTAGGAAAGAAAATATCTATTTCAATGAAAATGGATTTGAATAATTGCAGGAACAGAAACAGAAAATCTGAATGTTTATTATCCCTTGTTGAAGTAATTCCCTCATTCAGAGAACAGAGAAGGAACACAGAGAAAACATGACCTAGAAAAGGTCTAGGAAAAAACCATTGCTGCTATTGTAAGAAATAGCTGCCATAGATAATACATCTCTCCGATCTAGAGCTTTTACAACCTAAATTGTGAAAGAAAGTGTGGAATGCAAGGCCTTGAATCCTGGTTCTCCAGTTTCTCAGGAGAGAAATTCATTGCAGAACAGATGTATTTTCTTAGTGTTGGTTCTGATCTACAGCATATGCATCAGGACACATGAATGCAGCTTAGAAATTGCTAAGCATTAATCTAGACTCCAGTATTCAAAATGACCCTTGCTAGCAAACATGGGATCAAATATCTCATCAGTCATTTTCCTTTCCATCTCTACAATTTTACACGTGTGAAATACTCTGTAGGACTACTGCCATCAGAAAAAAAGAACCTTAGTTATTGACTGATACATCTGTGGAATTTTAATTCATCAGTTTAAGTTAGATAGCTGATAAAATTTTCTCCCAATATTTCTTAAAAGTAAGACCAGCTAATTATATTTTCTCACATCGTAGTGCTTTCACTTATTATTTAACAAGTACAAAACATGAATATTACTAGCTGAAAGGGTTTGTGATAAGTCATAGGGAACTTACAGTTTTCTGTTTGGTTTTGTCACCACCAGAAATCAGAACAGCTCCATTGCATGCTTCTCAGTGCTGACACAAAAGATTACTTTTCTACACTGCTTTCTTTAGAATGAAAAAGGAAAATGGCGTAATATATTTGTATTTTTTATTGTACCATAAATAATGAAATCTGGAGCTTTTCAGAAAAAAAAAAAGAATGAAAAGTACATTACATTTCTGTTATTTGACATCTTAATAGTCACAGTAGAAATCTTAGATGAAGAAATGTGCAATTTTTTAGTAAATCCAGTCCATTTTATTAATTAGCTTTTTGTCATCCAAGCACAAACATGGACCTGGTCTTCTCCATCCCAAAAAAACTAAAGTCAGAAGAATTGCCTGTAGCACAGTTAGTGAAGCCTGTCCATCTCATGCAAATATGTGAATGCTTAATTTATGTATGTGTGTTTTGTGGCCAATTTTAGCTCAAGATAGAGGGAAATGAGGGTTGCTGGAGAAGGTGGCTTAAGAACAGTTAAGGATTCCTCATAGAGTTTTGTTACTGCCTTTGGCAGAATCAGAGGAAAATGATCCAGCCAGAACCTCGTCTAGGACCTTGTGGGAGGGCTTCACAGAAACAGAAAGAAGCAGAGTAAAAAATTGTGGAATAACTGAGGTAGAGAGAACTCAAAAGCAGACAAGAATAAAGGTTGGTGTTTTCCTTTCACTTAGTATACAGATATACTATCTACCTATATAGATATAGGTAGATATTCCTGCCTGTATACAGAACCTTGACCAAAGAGAAAAAAAAAAGGATCACAGATAACATAGATTGAAATTTTTTCTGATTAATCTTTTAATAATAGGTTTTGTTCCTTTATTTGATTTTTGACTTCAATAAGACATTTTCAAATATTTCTCCAGATTTCATCCAAGGTTTGGAGTCTTTTTATTCCTCACTGCTACAAATATGTCCATATATCAGCTTCATCTCAACAGTTGTTTTTTTTTTTCTGTTTAATAACATGCCTAATGATACAGTTTGGTGTTAAAGAAAATATATACAAAATTTAAGACAATTGTTAAACAGAAACAGATAATTTTGCTTGTTAAGAACACTAAATAAGAACAGCATATTTAGACATTTCTTGAAGTCATGGAATCAGAGAACGGTTTGGTATGGAAGAGACCTTTAAAGTCCCTCCAGTCTAACCCCCTTACTGTATGAGGAGGGACATCTTCAAATAGAGTGAGTTGCTCAGAGGCCAGTCCAAATGGGCCCTGAATATTTCCAGAGATGGGTCATCTACCACCTTCTCAGAAAATTTGTTCCAATGTTGCTTCTTGTCTGCTTGCATAAAATGAATTCAATGTTTTCTTCCTGATCTTGTTTTCTTCCTAGTCATGTCTTTACTGGGAAAAAAGTATCATAAAGCCACAGTTGTATGCAAAGCTGGCCTAAAGTAATGCAGCAAAGAGCATAGTCCTGTACTGTTAATGGAATCAAGAATAGTCAAGAATCTTATCTTTTTAATCCTTATTAAAAAGAAAGAGGAAGAAAAAGATAAAGAAAGAGGGAAAAAAGAGAAGATCAGAAGAAAATCACAGATAAAACAACAAACGTAGCTTTTTTCAGTGTATCCTCCTTTCCAATAATTCTTTTGGTGACACATCTTTATTTTATTATAGGCACCTGCCATTGAAGTTTAATTACTACATTCATGAATACCTTTTATTTCCATACTTACATGAATAATATTTCTATACTCACAATTTCCATAAGCTCTAGGACATCTTTAAGGCTATGACAGGAGATCACTTAACAAATTGATGGGGAAACTCTTGAGAAGCTTGGGATTCAAACCAAAGTCACAATTTAATATTCATTATGCAAAGTTCAGAGTTAACCCATCATTGTTGAGACTGAGTTTATATAAATTGAATGAGATAAATATGAATTCCGAGAAAAAAAGTTAACACATTATCCTTTAGAAAAGAGGATCCTATCATTGCAAATATTATATAGGAAATTGCATAAGTTTTGTTGGTTTTGGGTTTTGTGTTTTTATGCCTAAAGAAAACCACATCACTATTCCCATGATCACATGAAAAAAATTAACTGAAACGGTCCTTTCAATGTACACTCAGTTACTCAAAAAGAAATTAGTAAATAAACAAACAAAAAGAAAAATGGACAGTGAAGGGACCTAGAGAGGGTGCAATGAGAGATTGAGTATTCTTTTTGTGCTGCCCTGGCAGTTTATAGCACAATCCAGAAAAGTGTCCCTGCAGGAACTGGCAGAATCTGTGAAAAGAGGATGAATACAGCCTACTTGCCGGGATAATTGTATCACACAATGAGGGATAAATTAAGAAGTTATACATGTGATACACCATCTGTGTCTGTTTTTGTTATTTTCTCCATATACATCTGTTTCTATTCAGCTATAGGGCAACACTCCATCATATTATGCAGACCAGAATAACACAGAAAGTTCAGTTTTGTTGACAAAAAGAAACTTCTCTTCCTAAATATATGGTAAGCCAGCAGAGTAATTTTTGATCAGTAAGCTTTCAAAATCAAAACAAGAGTGTTGATCCAAATATATTCAAATTTTATGTTTGATATTTATAACTCTGGATGAAGATCTCCAGATTCCATATGTAGTTGTAAATTCAGCCAGATGCTACAGTGGTAGGTGTTTAGTGTTTGGTCCCAGCTGGAATGTAACAGATATCTGGAGAAAAAGAGAAAATTTTAAAAAATCTACACTATGTTTATACAGAGGTTAACCTAGAAACAAAACAAAGAATGATATCCAATTGTACTGGTGAACTTTAATGATTTTATATCTGATGTCAGGTCTTAGCTGGAAACTGAGCTTGGGGATATTCCTTAGCATCTTTCTCATCTACTCCTCTCCTGACCTAGCAGGACAGCTTCGACAACTAATCAGCAAACCAATACTTGATGTACTGACTGTTAGGTAATGTCTCAAAGTAGTTTTTCAGGCACTTCAGAAGTGATTGATATAACTGTTGCTCATGTAGTTTCCATTTTTTTTTTTAATCTTCATTATTATGTCTGACTAATCCGGCTTTAAAATTCTAGAGGTTTTCAAATGCAAAAGCAATATGATGTCACACTAGTAAATGCTGAAATCTTGCAAAGCTGGACAAATAGCTTGGAGATATAGAGAAGAGTGGAGAGATGGTATGTATTCTTAATTGAACCAGAAAAAAGTTTCACGCAGCCACTGTAAATTGTATATATAAAAAATATATAGGGTCCTTCTGAAATATAATTGAGGAAATTGAAATACAGAAATGTAAGTACAGAAATGTCGCTGGTTGCTTCAAATCAGAATATTATTCAGGAGAGAGAATTGAACCAATGAATCCAGCAATTTTTTTCTTATTCAGTCACTGTGATAAACTCCATACTTTCTAGACAGTCCTAGTAAGCTAATTCTACCATTTTCTGTAGTACTCTCAGATACTGATCTCAACTAGGTTTCAATATGTTCCTAATTAACTTTTTGTTTTTCTTCTGAAAAGAGAATCTATCAAAAAAGACGTATGGCTGAGAACCACAAAGGAAGGAGCTCTGACAAGGACTGCAGATGTTAATAGGATGGTCTTTGAATGACTTTCCAGGTCTTGGGGTGTTTCTAGGATGTGGTTAGATACTAGGGTGACATTTAAAATAAAAATCTTCCACAGCAATGCTGATATCTAATGCAGAGATCAGGACTGAGAGATAGAATTCTTTCTACAATGAACATGCTTTAGGAATAAGAGAACATTCTTGAAAGAACACAAAGGACAAAAAAATAACCTGATTCTTTCAAGGATTCTGTATTTGCCTTAATGGAAAGCTAAAAGAGGAAGGGTCAGAAAGTTGTTAAACCCTTTCTTAACAGTTCTTATAACTTCTAGTTGACCTTACTATATTTTTGCTTAGTATCCCACTAAGCCTATACTAAGCCTAGCAATTAGGGGAATCAGACAATAAAATTTCTATCACCTCAAAATCACTTCTTAAATATATGAAAAATAGATAACAGCCCATGTTGTACATGTAAACTTTGATTGCAAAAATCATTAACTGTAATCTGAATGTTCACACAATGTATTTAATTTGTATGTTTATCTTTCCTGTACTGAGCATATACTCAGGTGAGGGCAGGGTAGGGAGAATTTATCAACATGGATATTGTAGTTCTTCTTTACAAATCACTTTCAAAGAAATGAAAATCTTGTCATGTTAGGGAAAAATAACCAATGTGAATCTATGTACTTTCCCTGAGAAACATCCTGGATGACATTTTAGTGGTGCTCATATCACCTAATTTTAAGAATTCACCCTCTTGTGAGAAAACTGTAGAAAGGCTTGATTATTCTATAACATTTTTATCTCATGAACAAGCAAATATGTAGAAAATATGTAGACACAGATGCCTGAGGTCAAGAAAAAAAATTATAAAAAACTCAATCTAGTTTTTACAGGAAAATAGACATTATACCAAGAAGGAAAAACAATAAAACAAACAAAACCAAACCACCAAATACATACACCTTTTTGGGGGTCTAACAGCTGTTATTGTAAATGTTCAATCGTCAGCTGCACTCCTGTCTATTCCCATGTAATTCCCTGGGGACTCATTTTCTGCCTATTATCATTTAGCATTGAGCATTTGTAGCTCTTAGGTTCAAGACAAATTTAGATATAAATGCTCAGACTGTAACAATGAGGGCTGTACATGCTCTTTGCAAAGCAGCTTAATGATCAGACCAGTCACTCATTAAGTAGGAGAACTGAGTTCTCACTCTTAATTACAATCCACAGCTCTCACATCCCAGAAAAGATCCTTACTGGATGATAAAAAACTGACAAGTGGAAGAATAATTTTCAATGTACTTATTAAAGATACAGGATTACCAAAACCAACAACAGTCTGAAGCCATAAAAATGGGTACATTATGTTCCCATTTTTGGTTACAGAGGTGAAGTATGAGGTAGTAGAAATTCTGCTCTTTAGTCTCCTAACTTTTTGTTGATGGGAAATTTTGCAGTTTATTTTTATTTGCTGGGTAGTGTTTGGTGTTTGGTGTTATGGCTGTTTCCTCCAGTGATAGTATTCTGTAAAACATTAAAAAAACCAAGTAATCAAAATGATAAAATCATTATTGTACATAGCATATCCTTATTAATTCATGCCACTTAGCAGATTTGTTATTATCACTACCTCCTTTATCATTGTGTTGGTCAGATTTGTGTGTTCTGGTTTGTTTATCCTTTGACCAGGTAAAGTTGGAGCACACACGTTGCTTCCACATGCCCTTATTACACTCAGCTCGTGGGTATTATGACTCACAGCTGTCTCCAGTTTCTTTTATTGCCAAACTGAACAAGTATTTTTGTGGAGAAAACATCATAATCACTCAAGAGCACATACAGTTTTTGGGTTTGTAGCTGAGATTTGGCTCCAATTTCCCCAGTATTTTTACATTAATATCCCAAATGAATCTTCCAGTATGTTTGGAAGGCTATTTTTAAAGTTTTAAGCTGTCAAAATAGATGGATTGTCATTGATAAGGTGAAGCTTATAGTAACTGTTTGGTAGATAGAAGAAGGATGGGGAAGGGGGATATCACCATTTCTACAAAGAGAACTTTAAAAGTTTCAAGTACTGGTGATAACTCATATAGTAGGTGTTTTAAATCCAACAGAACAGTTTGCCTATATGTATGCTATATCCATTGATTTTCTTAGAGAGCTTACTGTCCCACAGTACTTTCAAAGACATGAGTGCAAAATATTGCAAATTCAAATATATAACTAATCATGGGTGAAACAGTTAAATTTGCAAATGTCCATGAATCTTTATGACTGAAATTTATATCCACCTTCACTATGATTGTGATTCAGGCCACTGGAGTCTGGTTCAATTCCACTGTCATCAATAAACCATTGGAAAAACAATTGCACTTGACCTACATTGAGAGGGTAGGAGATCAAGTATAAAAACAGACATTTAAGTGAATACCATAAAATCATTCTATGGAATGACATTTAAAGACCTGAGATGGGCAGCTTACTGGAACTAATTTCCTAAGAACAGACGGAATGAATTACTCAGAGGAAATAAAAAGAAGAAAAATGAGAAGTAGAAAAGATAGAACATTGACCCGCTAATTTTTCTTTTCAACAGTAATTTGATGAAAGTCATATGAATTTGATGAAAGTCATGATAAAAGTCATTGAGAAAGAATGTGGTGATTATGCCAAATATCAAACAAAGAAAATTAATACTATTGCCTTGATGCAATTATGTCACTGTAAAGCTTTCTCTAACTAATCTTATTATTAAATGAGTTAAATTGTTAACAATAGTGTATAGGTGGAGTGACCAGTAGAATGAATAATAAGGATTTCAGACCACAGAGACAGATATTAAGGCAAAAATATTATAGATGTGTATATGCTTTCTGATGGATCCAGTCTCTTGGGCACGTTTTTTCCAGTTTTGTATTTAAAACAATAGATGTAAAATTTTGGTTGTAGACATAGAAAAGATATTTTGCACTGAAGATATGTCATCTAAGTATCTGAATACAGAATTAATTAAATTTCTTCATAATTAGGCAGTACCACTATTATAAAATGTCTTTTGATACACCGAAGAGAAGAACAATATCTGATATAAAGAGCTCTGAAACTACAAGATCCCTAGCCCCTTCCTCTGCCTACCCAAAACTCAAGAGCCTAGTCTTTCTCAATGATCTCTTTCATTAAAAAACACTAAAAAATGAAAAAAGAGAATCACAGCAACAATTATTTGTTGATTCTTAAAATTGAATATGAATATATAGAGAATGTGGTTCCAATCAAGAAAAAATTGTTTCATTTGGATTGCTTATTCCCTCAATAAAGAAATAGGACCTCACAGAAAAGCCGAATCTTGCATATATAGCTTGCAAGGCTATTTATCAAACTCCTGAATGAATACCTGGATGTTCAGTTTGTCTTTTTATAGTTTATTAGTTGTTTTTTGGTTACTCTAAAACAATAGTCAGGATTCAAACCCACTCTTAGTAATCAACCATTTGCAGAAAGAAAAGAAAGTAGTGGTTTGTTTTGTTTGTTTTTTTTCTGAAAAAACTCTTGGCCTTGTTATCTCTTCATCCACAGCTTGTTTTCTCTAATTTTAAAATGTCACCTTATCTGGCACTGAAAGTGTATGATTACTTTTTTAGTGGTGTAAATTTATGTACATTTAGTAGATTGCAATAATTTATGGTCTCTTTTATAAAAATGTGATTTCTGCTCTCTTATTGTTGTTTCTGAAATTCGAATCACTTTTTTTTTGGCCTTCAAAAATTGAGCAGGAAAGACAATGTATCTTTCCAAGTCTATTGCTAGACTTGGAGATTTCCTTATTTTTATGTATAGCTCCATTTTCTGTTTCTGACTGATACAAACGAACATGACCTACTGTCAGCACTTAATGCATTAATTAATAATGCTAGTGATCTACAAGATAAATGTTAATCATAATATATTTTGTCTTTTCCAATTTTATTAATTCCGTTGTCTACATCATCTTGCATTTTCCAAACATTAAACTAGGAAGTAAACTTCAGGTACTTACTGTTTTAGGTTTTCAACTTTGAATCCTTTCAAATTACTTGTCTCTGAATTGATTTGCAAGATAATATTTATCTTCTGTCCTTTAGTAATAGAGTGTGCCATAGGACACTTTATTTCCTCTGCATTGGTTTTAAGCACAGCGAGTCCATTTTCTTTTTATAGTATCGATAGTTAGTTATCACCAACATAAATCAAATAATTTCCTACTTATATCTGCATATACACCGTAAAGTTTTCTCCATTACAACTCTGATATATAGCTTAGCTGGTCATGTAGAATAAGACTAGGAAGCAGTTTTAGTATAATGCACTCAGAGTCTACAAAACCACAATCAATCAAATAAATATGAGATCACTCTAAACATAGATAAAGCATTCCCAAAGTTATCTGTTATGTTAGCTGCACGGCAGTTTTTTAAAAATTTTGGATTGATGTGAAATTTCCAACATTGATATAATATCCAGATTGATTATTTACTGTTAGTCATTAAAAAGGGGAAATTGTCAAAATCGATATTATTAAGAGTCTAACATCTTACCCTTAGGATAAATCTAAAGTAAAAGTGAGTTTGCTGATAGACATGGTAATGTAAGCAGTGCAGAAAGACATGCTGCTACTACCTTTCTGTGAACTTGTGTAAAATACTTTAGGAGTAGAACAGAGACAGGATAAGTCCTTGAGTGCCTGGCAGTTACAACTCTCCTCACAAGATCTAGAAGAGGTGAAATTTGAAAGATTCTTCTCATTGTACATATTCCACTGAGTCCCCTGTCTGCTACTCCTATTTCTTTTATTGAAGAATAAAGACACTTTTCATATAAAAGCTTGGAGTGCATGTGAAGACAGATATTAGGCTATGATCTTCTAGTCTTATCTTATGTCTTAATGTTTTTTTTTTCCATGCTTTTCATTCTCTTTCCCTTACCAGGCTGAAGCTGAAAAAAGTGAAAATCCTTAAACTCTTTTTATATGACAGAGAAACAAAGACAAACTATGTGTCCTTGTTGAAAAGGCTTTCTCTTTTGAAGCTACAGGCTTCCTAAAGAATCTCAGGAATTAATTCCTCCCTCTGAACTTCCTTCAAAACAGACACAAAAGGGGAGACAAGGGTTCTGTTTATTGTCACAGTAACTGATACAGGGCTAAGTTTTGGATGTGTGCAGAAAACAATGTTAAAAATACAAAGATGTTTTTGTTATTGCTGAGCAGCACTTGCACAGCAATTTCAGCTCCTCACATGATCCCACCAACAAAGAGGCTGGGAGTGCTCAAAAAGTTGTGAGGTGACACAGATGGGAGAGCTGACCCTAACCAGCCAAAGGGATATTCCAGACCATATGGCAACATGGTCTGCAATAAACAAGGGGGATGGTTGGCTGGGGGGCTGCTTCTCAGGAACTGGCTGGGCATCATTTGTCTTTCTAGTTTTTTTTTTTTAATCTCTCTTTTTTTCCTTTTCACTACAATATTAAATTCTAATAAATTTTACTATTTTATTTTCTCCTATTTCAATTAACAGATTGTTCTTATCTCAACCCACAAATTTTCTCACTTTTATCCTTCCAGTTCTCTTCCTCTCATCCTGCTGAAGGGGAGTGAATGTGCAGCTGTGTGGTGCTTAGTTGCCAACTGGGATTAAATTATGACATGAAGAGTTTGAATGTACAAGAGAAATCTATATAAAATTTAAGAGGGGTTAGTTGTGTATATTGAGAATGAAAAAAAATAATGATTAACAGATTTCTTAGAACTCTTGATAAGATAACAAATGATATCTTAGAACTCTTGAACAAATTTAGATAAGACAAACTAAACTGTAGAAAAATCAAAGGACCAGTTCTTTTCTCTGTTTCTGTGCTGACTTTATCCTTCTTCCTAGGAGCATGTGAAAAATATACATATGAAATTTTTGTTTGTTTTCTTTCTTTGTTTTTCAAGTATGTATTGTTGTCTGTCTTGATTTATGGATCACTTTATGAGTATATAAACATAAACATTCATTTATACAGGATCTTTTATTTTGACCACACAGAAAATGCTTTAAGCCACTGCAATACCTGAAGGAAACAACTAATTTGATGTAGAGAATTAATTTGTCCGCTCCTTAACAAAGATTGCAGTCATAAGTTATGAGGTTAGTCATGCCAAGAGAAGTAGTTGTTAAGTTAAATTATTCAATGAGTGGTAAAATACATTTAGCAACATCCATTTCTCCCACCAAGAAAATAGTATCTAGCCATAACCCTGTTGTCTCTTCAGAAACAGAAGATGTTTTTATGCAATTCAAAATATGAATGATGTGGAGAGTTTTTCAGTATTTTTCTGTGAATAAAATTAACATTTAGAAAACAAGAGAGAAATAAAAAAACATTGGATTTTTTTGGATTAAATAAGGATTAAAAATTTTAACAGTGAATTTCATACTTGCAGCCTCTTCTCCACAAACTGGCAGCAATATTATAAATACTGATCTTTATTTCAGATCCTTTAGGCTGCAATTGATGAAAATAAAGGAATTAATGGTGTTTCTAAGAACAGCTGCTTATACAGTTCAAGAAATGATACCTGTCTCTTTTTTTGCTGCATACAGTGTTTTTGAAGAAAAATATTTTGATGTTTAAAGATATACAACTAGTTATCACACGAAAGCAATATAAGCTGTCTACAGCTTATATAATATATATAAAGTTATATAAAGATATATAATAGCTGTGGCTGTCACATGAAAGCTAAGAATATGTAATCATAACATCATAGAATGGCTGGAGTTGGAAGAGACCTTAAAGATCATCCAGTTCCAAGTCCCTTGCCATGGGAAGGGACACCTTTTACTACACCAGGTTGCTCATAGCCCCATCCAAACTGGCCTTGAAAACTACCAGGAAAGGCAGCCACAGCTTCTCTGGCAATCTGTGCCAGTGCATCACCACCCTCATAGTAAATAACTTCTTCCTAATACCTAATCTAAACCTACTCTTTCGTTTTAACGCCATTCTCCCTTGTCCTGTCACTAAATGCTCTTGTAAAACACCTCCCTCCACCTTTCTTTAGGTGAATGAAAGGTGTAACAGAGTGTCAGTATCCAACGAACATTATTTGTGAATATATCAAAGTCCTCAGAAATGTAAAAAACTGAGAAGCGTGCAGGTAATACTAAGGAGAAGCAACCAAGGGCTTCAAATAGACTGGTCCTTTTTTTACTTCTTATCATAGAATCAAAAAATATTCTGATTTAGAAGGGATCCACAAGGATTACAGAGCCCAAATTCTGGCCCAAAATACACTTCTTATCCCTCTACTTTTCCATATTGATTTCTCTGAAGTCCCATTTGATTCCCACTTTCCCTGCCTCTACTTCCTCACATAAACATTGTAAATAAGTAAACCTCCCCCAGCCCTTAAGGGTGATGGCTGTCCCCCCTGGGCCCACGGGGATGAGAATCTCCAGGAACAGCTCTGGGAGGGCCAGACCAGCAGCTCAGATTTCCAACAGGTGGGTTGTTCTCCCACCTGTCATTCCTCCCCTGTGCTCCTTCGTATTGGTAGAAATAAATGTTTAATTATGCAAACTAGTGGTCACCAACATATATAAACAGTTGGTTTGTTTCATTTCTTAAAGTTTGATGAAAAGTTTTCAGAGGTAACAGTATTAAAACATTTCCTTCAGTCAAATAATTACTTGGAGGTTTTCTTGTTTAGATCAAAATTTAACTTTCTTTATATTTCTCCTTCAGTTCTTCCTTTGCCAAGCAGACAACAGTCTCTTTGAAAAGAATCAAGCTGACCAGTAGAAGGTCTGTTCTGCTGATTAGGTAAAAGAGCTGAGTATAACACTATAACATAAGTAATCTACAGGTTTTAAAAGCACGATTTTAACAGGCAAGAAATATACATCCTTTTAAAATCTGGAAGGCTGTTGTCAGCTTACCCAACTTTAATTGCAGCAGAGGACTGACTGTAAATATGTGAAATAGTGTAGCCTAGAGGGGAAGCCACAGGACGAACAGCTGAGGCCACTTACATTGTTTAGCCTGGGGGAGACTGAAGGGAAACCTCTATGCAGCGTCCAACTTCCTCATGAGGAGAAGAGGAGGGACAGACACTAAACTCCTCTCTCCTGTCCAGTGACAGGACTTAAGGAAACAACATGCAGCTGAGTCACGTAAGGTTAAGTTAGATGTTAGGAAAAAGTTCTTCACCCAGAGGGTTGTTGGGCACTGGAATAGAGTCCCCAGGGAAGTGGTCACAGCACCACCTTGACAGTTTAAGGAACCTTTGGAAAATGCTCTCAGGTACATGGTGTGATTCTTGGGTCAGTCCTGTGCAGGGCCAGGACTTTGATGATTCTAGTGGGTCCCTTCCAACTTAGGATATTCTATAATAACTATAATTTCAACACTGAGAATTAAATATGTAAGAGATTCTTTTCTGACTTCTGAAATACTTAAAAAATCATGTCTAGTGAAATCTAGTCCACATTAATGGTGTACTAAATTACCTGAATGAGCAAAAAAACAAAGCACAGACTGACACACATGCAAAGCCATATTCTCAGGCACCAGATGCTCTTATTACACAAGTCATTGTCATTAAAATGAAAAACACACGCTCCTTGCTTGTGACATTCCATCACTTGTGCCAGGTTTCTGATAACAGGTTTTTTTCCGGGCAGTGGCTCCAGCTGTGTTGCTTCATTTCTATGCAAGGGCTGAATATATGAACTCAGACTCTGCAGAGGAGCCAATGTATATAAGTGCTGTGCTTTGCTTTGTTTAGAATTTACCCTGCCAGGTCTTTAGCTTATTTTTGTTTGTGGATTTTTGTTTCCTCTTCCATTTTTTTCTATACTTGACATATCTAATTACTGAAGAAATGCATTAATTTCACAGAAAAAAATGTTTTATAGAAAATATTTCCGTTCATATAAGAGATCCTAAAGGAATGAAAAGTCTATAACCAATTAAGATGCAGATATAAGAAATAATAGTGACAAAAATCTCCAATCTCCCTACCAGCTAGTTTGCTAATACTGATAGAAAAACACATATTTTCAGTTTTCTCAAACCTTGCTATTGATATTTCCATCACTTCTAATTAAACTGATTCCCCATATTTTGTTGTTCAGTTGATCAACAAATTTTGCTGCATTTCAAAATAATGCAACTGGAGTACAAATTGAATGGAAGAACTGATCTATAACTCATAAATCTCAATTTCCTAAGCAAATAGTAAAGTCAGCATCTAATATTATTCAGATTAATAAAATAACAAAGAGAAAACAGGAAAATAAAATAGGGTTGAAACCTATGGCATCCAAAATTAGTGATGGTGTTTGGCTGTAACCTCCTTGCTTATGGAATTCACGAAAAAATGCTAATTTTTCCTTCTATTATAATCAAGACACTAATGAGCTTGCCTTTTTTTAAAAAAAAGATTTGATTGCTATAAATTGCAGATATAACATAGCAAGAATTATACTAAATAAAAAATTCCAATCAGTTGCATATTTCAGTGACCAAATCTGCAACAACATACAAAATAATTCAAAGGCTAATATTATCCATAACAATTTTGAAAATTTTCCTAACATGATGAGTTATTCCCATCCATTATCTAAACACCTACACAGTGTCTCTCTTCTTCTTAAGCAGGATGGAAGACAGGAGTAAAACAAAACCTAAAAAAATCATGGGTCAACACAGACACAGGTTAGAAAGTGAAGGATAGAGGAAAATAACAGGTGATACAAAGCCAATCATTCACCACCTTTCAAAAGCAGACTTGGAGGTCCAGCTGCCTCAGAGGATAGTGCCACTGCTTTTTAATCATCTACTAGGTGTCAATTTTGAGTCAGTTGTCCCATCTATATTCCCTCATAATTTCTTGCTCACTTTCACACTAATTCTGAAGCTGGACAAACTGGGGGTAAAAGCAGAACTCCCCCCTAAAAACAAAACAAAGGAAAAAAACAAAGAAAACCCACATAATGAACCAAAACAAAAAAAAAAAAACAACAAAAACAAAAAAAAATTAAAAAGCATAAAAAACCAAAACCACATAAAAACCACAAACAGAAAAAAAAAAAGAAAAAGGATAAATTTGTAATTTGCAAAGCCTTGATCTGTTCTAATCATTATTTAGCAGTACCCAAAACACTGAAGTCTTACCCACTCTTTTCACCAGCAACCCAAAATACTGCATCATGTGGGCTGCTATGAAGGAAGCTCGCTCCATCCTAACCAGAGCCAGTACAAGTGATTTACTTCCCAATCAAAAGATAACTTAATTTTGATGATCAATATGTGGTTTCTCAAATACATTTTTTTTAATTGCTGCAGGAAAATAGCAAGCACTAATTTCTGCCATATAACAAGAATGAACTACTTTGGTTGTACTGCAGGGTGTTCTCGACACAATATCTCCCAGAGTACACCATGGAAAATCATTAGTTGCTAATTGAATTAGAAAGTCTTCTCCAAATTCTCCCTGTTCTTTTATCAGCAACAGAAGATGACACACTGTGCCCACATTTTTGGGCATGGCTGTGAGAAGTAACGATAAAGGGGAGAGAGGAAGATAATCAGATGCTTACCTAGTGTCTTAAGCATTTCAGCAACAGCAGTTAAAATCACAGACATATGAAATTTATAGAATATTTTGAAATTCAGTAATTATGTCACATGAAACTGCACACTGTGTAAAATTTAAAAAAATCATATAGGCTGTTACACAGAGATTTATTTCTTGGTCTTCCTTGGTATAAACCAAAGTTACATCCCCAGCCCAAAACTGGCAGATACATCCACTGTATTCTCAGAACTACCATTCTCAGGCTTTATCTTTTAGAATTGTGTCATTCAGATCTTGTTACTGTAACTGGTAATAGAGATGAGAATCTTGGAGGATAGCACTTCCCAGCATGACTGAGACAGGATAATATCCTCATAGGTGTTCTGCAGCTGCATGTTAGGAGTGGGTTTGAAAGAAAAGCTGTAGAAGCAATACTGAGGAATGATAGTACCTCCCAATTGATCTGATATTTCACAGGAACATGAAGACTTAGCTTCCCTGAAAAGATCAATATGACTGACTAGGAACACTAGAAGTGAAGACTTGAAGGTAATCTACGGTCAACAGTTACAGCAAATACTACAACTCCCAGAAATAACAATATTTTACTCAACACTGTTTAGCTTCTGAGGTTGTAGGCAACTCAAAATAGTCTCAGCAAAATAAACTACCCAAACCCAAAATGCTAAACAACTCATATATAAAAATTTAGTCTGTTCATTATGCAGTTGAGGACTTCATACAAATAAGTGAAAAAATAAGTATTTAATTGCTTTGTTTTAATTGTTAATTTTGCATTATGCCTGATTTTATTGTTAATTAGATTATAGAAAATAAACTGGATCCTCAGAAAGAACAGAATTATTGGTCTTCTTTCTGTATATGAGCATTGTTTCCTGCTAATTTTGTTCTGACATCCAGAAGGAATTTATTTAAAAGTTAATATTGATTTAATAGTTGACAATAAACTTCTAGAGTTAAAATATTTTGAACTTGACTATCACATGGTAAGCAAATTCTACTTATTTGTTACATGTAATATATTTTAAGAAATAAGAAATACTTATTCTGTATTAAAATTATGACATACTTTCAAATATTAAAACAAGTAAAACCAAATAAAAATGAAGTAAGGATTCCTGGAGTTCTTCCACTGCCACTTTCATATATCCCTAATCTGTTCTGTTGGAATGCTGATTATGAGATGTTGGAAGAGAAAAATATAATATCTTCTCAGTAACCTACTGATGAAAAGCAAAGGTGTATATATAAATATTTTTATGATTATTTTTCTTCAGCTGCAGAGAGGTGGCTCCTCTGATTCTTCTTCATTCTCCCTTACAGGAAGAAGATACTCTCTCCTTGCTAACCAAGTTAGCCTCTTCTTCCACTGTTTCTTCTTGACTCCAGGAAAGTTTTAGTTGAGGCTTGAGTCTGTGGGTTTAACTGGAGTGTTCATTTGTATGGCCTTAGATACAGCGAGCCTCTTGCCCCACTGAGGGTGCAGAACACAGGCTTAGTAGGTGTAGCGTATGTTCTAACACAGAGCTAGAATTTCTGTCTCTTTGGTGTGGGTAAGGCATCCCTCCTTCACATGGTTTACCATTTCAACACTGGTTTTGCTACGAAGCCCCAGACCATAGGAGGGGAAAAACACTGTAAGCAACTCTCTAACTCCTTCTCATGCCTTGCCACCTTGGTCTGCCCAGGCCACGTTCCTGTGTAGCATTATCAAGTGGTTGGCTGAACACAAAACCAAAATCATAGAACACACCAATACAAGCATTCTGGTTACTCAGGAAAACTCAGGAACAGAAGGGTGATTGCAACAAAGCAGGAAACCTATTCCAGAGGAGGAGAAGGGAGGAGTGTGATTGTTATATTCCCCTATTAATTGACTTCTGGTGGGAAAGAAGAGACAATTCTAAGAGTTAAATCTCCACATTTTCTTTCCTGGAGTACTGAGATGGCAGCAGTGCATGGCCCAAACAGCAGATTAGGTGAAAGGCCAAGTGTTTCTATCACAGTACTGCCAGGCAAAATGATAAAAATCCAGAATAAACAGAAAAAGCTGAAACAGCCAGGTGGGAGGAAAGCAAGAGAGAGGGCACACCACAGAGCAGATGAAGGAACAAAGTAAACAGTATCAAAAGCTATCAGTCAACACTGTGTCAAGCAACAGCAAACCTGCTAAACTGCTACAGCAACAATGAATGAAGACTATCGTATTCCAATCAAATCTAAATTATCTAAAAACTCCCAAGACCCATGTTGTTGGCTTCTAGACAAGACTTTGGTGGCTTGACTCCAGCCAAAAACTGAGCACTCACAGAAATACTTAGTCCCTCTCCTCCCCAGCAAGATGGGGTGTGAACCAGAAGAGCAAAACCTGAAATTCATTGCCAGAGATAAAGAAAACTTAATAGGCAAGGGAAAAGAGGGAAAACAAACAAACAAACAAACAAAAAAAAAGCTAAAACATGGGCAAAACAACACTCCCCAAAAGCAAGCAATTTAAATGAAGCTGCTCACCTCCTGCCACAGGGAGGTCAATGCCCAGAAAGTCTCTGAGCAACTGCTGCTTTGTAAATAGTATCTCCCCAATTTTATTGCTGAAAATTATGTTCCATGCCATGTAATAATTTTTTGCCACTGTTTGTCTGCTTTCACTATTATGTTGACTACCATCGTTTTGCCCGCATTCTCACAGTAGCAGCAGAAGGAAAAGCTGGATGCCGTGAAAGCAAAATCCAGCAATAGGCACAACAAAGATGTTTTATCATGAGTACTTTAGTCAAAAATGTAAATATAAAACACAGCTTCTTCTGTGCTGTTGGGAAGAAAATTAACTCAATTCCAGTCAGACCCAGGTATACCTGGGTTAGTTAGATGTATTGAAGTTTGCTTTGAATCTAGATGAAGAGAGATTTCATTTATTTTCAAGAACATATGGAAATGTATTCTGACCTACCTATCATAATCTCTCTATCAATTATCAGTTAATGTAATTAAAACTTTTCACTAATATTACCTGACAAGCACAAAATTCTGAGGAGGCTTGCAAATCTCTTTGGGGTTACAAAATGTCTTAGCATGCTCTAGAGGGAAAAGATGTCACCCATTTAGATATTCTTGTCTGTGAGGCAGTTTGTTTCTATCATCTTGTTTTTTTTGCAGGACTAAGCATGAGTATTACTACGTAAGTTACATTTCCATATACCATTTCTTTATACAATTAAATATATAGTGTTATGTATATGTCTGTATGCATCTTATGCACAGGTTAGTTATACATAAAATTTAAAAAATACTTTAAATTTTCAATAAATGGAAAAACTATTTCAGTAAATACAAGATCAAGTTATTGTTGTGTTTGCTTATATTAGGACTTATCGCATTAACTTTTCTGGGTGATGATTGAACCGTACGCTTCCTTTTCTGACCTGATTGCCACATGGTTAGTTTTATTAGGATTGACATGTTAGCCATGGGACAATATAAGAAAAAACTCACTGTGCAGGTGTAATTACAGCCAGAGAAGAATGAGGTAAGAGGAACAACTCTGCAGACACCAAGGCCAGTGAAAGAGGGCAAGAGTCTACAAGCACGTGAGCTGAGTTCCCTCTGCAACAATGATGCAGCACATGGGGAAGCAGCTGTACCCCTGAAGCCCATGGAGATCCATAGAGATCCAGAGATCCACCACGGAAACAACTGGGTGCTCAAAAGAGGGCTCTGAACCTATGAGAAACCTGTGCTGGAGCAGATTACTGGAAGAGATCTGCAGACCCATACAGAGAGGAGCCCCCACTGGAACAGGTTTCCTGGTAGGACTTTATGACCACGTGGGTGACCCACTTTGGACCAGACTGTGCCGGAAGGACTGCACCCCAAGGAAGAGTGACCTATGCTGCAGCAGTTTGCAACCTGGAGTCACAGTGGAGTGTTGAGACCTATCCCCATACAGGCCCCTAATTGCTGGCATCACTGCTTGGCACCAATCAACAGTGGATGGAAACTGACTGTCATCACCAGTTTGTTATCGTACTGTAAGACTTTCACACATTCTCTATGTGAGGTCTCACAGGCAGCTCCTTGCAACACTGACTCCTTTTCTCTTTCTTCTGCACAACTGCTTCTACCTGTCCCTCTTTGTACAGTGGAGAACTGTATCCTGTGGGAGGGACCCCATGTTGTAGTAGGGGAAGGACTCCTCTTCCTGAGCAGCAAGAGAAAAAACTTGACCATGATCCCCATTCCGTTTCTCAGCGCACGGCTGAGGGGAATGACGGTAGAGCCTGGGAAGGAGAAAAGGGTGTTTTTAAATGTGGTCTTTTAAGATAACCTGAATAAAACAGACTTGAATCTTTAGTTCGAGGCAACTTAGCTAGTGCAGTAGTGTTATGCTCACTAAGGGGAAGTAATGCAATAATGAGAATTAGTGACTTGTACTGAAACGTGCAAGATGTTATGGGTCACAAAAAATTGTAGGCTTTTAGTTCCTCTTAAAATTATTAGAATTCTATTGAAAAGAAATCAAAGAGATAGAGGAATATGTATATAGGAATCATGAATATATAAAATATAAACCCATGGAAATTGTATCATAGCCATACTTCTCTAAGACATAGAAATTGTGTTTATATTATTTAAATAATCCTGTTTCAAATATTAGTATGTATTAGGTATTGTAAATGTAGGTTTCTTTTTTTTGAAATCTAAACCAGCTTTAGTATTTTTTTTTAATTGTCTATTGATTATGATTTAGCATGTTCTGACTTCACATCTGTGATAAGGTTAATGACACACCCCAGCTGTCACTATTTAGCAAACAGCAGTCTGTTCTTACAGGCTGCCATAGCCTAGGGCATCATCAGGCACCTCTGTTGGGAAGGCACAGGGCATCAGATGTCCTGAGGTCAGGTCAGGGCACTAGCCTGTGGGAGGCTGTTTGGATCAGGCCAAGTGGGAGATACCAGAGCCACACAGCCCCAGAATGGCTGGAGAGGGCTGTGGGCATGAGGCCAGGCTGAAGGTCGACTAGAAAGGTAGTCCAGCAAAGGAAATAGGGGCAGAAGTGTGGCTGCGAGGGAGCAGATCCAGGGATTTTGCAGTGGGAATCTGAGGGCAGACAAACCCCCTACAGCGATGTTTTTGGCTGGGATAGAGGTAAATTCCTTCTTTGTAGCTGGTACAGTGTTGTGTTTTTGATTTAGTGTAAGAATAAAACAGTTTTAGGTGGGTTTAAGTAGTGTTTAGCCTAAATCAAGGACTTCTCAGTTTCTCATGCTCTGCCAGTGTGCATGTACATAAGAAGCCGGGAGGGAGCACAGCCAGGACAGCTGGCCCAACCTGGACAAGGGATATTCTATATCCCAGAATGTCATGCTCGGCACATAAACTGGGGACATTTGGCCAGGAAACACTTTGCTGCCTTGGAGCAGGCATGGCATCAGTGAGCTGGTGGTGAGCAATGGCATTGTACATCACTTCTCTTGGGTGCTGGTTCTCTCTCTCATTTTCATGAATATCATTATTGTATTATAGTTTGTTTCAATTATAAAACTGTTTTTGTCTGAACCCATAAGGCTTATTTTTTTTTCATTGATTCTCTTCCACACTGAGGGCAGGAAGGCATAGGGGAGTGGGGGTAGGAGCAAATATTTTTATGGTTCTTTTTTGGCTAAATCATGACAGATGGTCAAGGCAAGCAGACCCAGGCAGTGAATTCTAGAGAAGGACAAAACAGACTGCAAAAAGAAAAGCCTGAAAAATGGTCCCAAAGAAACTACAGAACTTTGGGAATGATTGTGGTCTCTCTGCATTGTTGACTATATCCCAGCAAAGAGGAAAAGATGGAAGGTGATTGATGATGGGGCTTCAGCACCCTTTGCTCACCACTGTCAGACCTGAGGACCCAGGGACCATCACAGAGAATGAGCACAACCCTGTGGCAGAGGAGCAGGTGCAATAAGGACTTTTGTTTAACACTTTTTAGTGTATTATAAAAAATATTTTTCTCTATTGATTTGAAGTATAAGTGTTACTGCAACTGGACTAATGGTCACTCTTTGATCCATTTCAATTTGGTCACTTAGAATTTCATTAGGCAAACAGTATTTACCTTGCTCTAGGCATTAATTTTATTTTCTCTATAATTTTGACTGCAACAGTACAGGCAATAAATACAACTGTTGCTACTTAATATCCAATACAAAACAACAATTGATACATTAGAATACACATAAAATAATTACACATACTAAAATATATCAATAAATTAAATAGATGAAGGAAAGGTACTGCAAAGGCTATCCTCTCTTTAAGAAACAGTAATTAAAGAATCAGTTTTAAATTTTGTAGTTATTTCAGAATAGCCATACAGTGCTAACAGATTTACCAAAAAATCTAGAAAACAAAATCTTTAAGTTGAACATCAATAGAATTTATCATAAACTGTTAGAAAATGTGTAATCCCTTATAAATTTCCCTTTCTCAACCATCCTGCATTTTAAGCAAAACTGTTAATTTAAATTTCAGTATTTTTGTTAGAAATAAATAGCATATTTATTTCTATGAAAAGCATATGACTTCTTTCATAACATATGTCATAATTTAATAGCTACAACATAATTCAAGAAATGATTTAGTGACAGTGAGTTCTGCAATGTTTACAGTTGTGAACAAATAGTTTTTATTATCAAAGTTCTACAGAAGGATATTATACAAGATCAACCCTGGGCGTTGTAATCTGCCATCTGCTTTAGAGATGTGCAAGTAGAAAATTGTAATGAAGAGTGATTTGAAGATAAAAGGGTGAGTCGTATGACACAGGTTTTCTTCTTCTTGAAAAAACCCCATGCACATTTAAATGTTAGAACCTTACTTAATGTCTGATTTTTAAATAGATGAATATAGGGCATCACATTTTTTTATAGAGATATGACTACATGCTACACTAAACAGTTTTTTGATACATTATGAGGTATATATATTAGATAATATAATTTGATATATTGTGAGGTGTATATATATAAGGTCTGTGCTTCAAACACTGGTGATCTTGTCAATAAAGAAGATGGCACATCCAAGTTCTTTCTGTACAAGTAACTATTTCAGTAATAGTAAACTATTTCAGAAAGTAACCATGACATCTTCTGCCATTTCAACAAGCAGTGCCTGATAATGACTAATTTAACATAAACGATCTTAAAATCATTTAAAACTTTTGCTTTTGGTGGGGGGGGGATTTCACTTTCTATTTTGACTTTTTTCTTTGCATTACATCATCATCTAACTTCTCCGCTCACTAATTTGCATTTGTTAACATTCTGTCATTTAAAATTATTAAATTGTTAATAATGTGAAATGTGGTAAACATCCACTGTTATGATCTTACTCATTCTATAGTCATGTAATTTTGGCCAAAAAAAATAATTTAAATTCTCCTGATGGAAAAGTTTTTTGAAACTTATGTCAAGTTCTCTTTTTTGTTGGCTGTATGGTGTAGTTTATGACTGATTAATGAATTGTATTATCTACCTTGCAGAACATTTGCAGGACTTGATCTATGTTGCTATTGCTGTATCTATACAATGTATAGATATATCTATATATGTATCTATACTTAGAAAACTGGAAATTAAGTGTGACCATGTTAGAGACAGAAAATCAAATTTTTTTCATATTTTCAATATTTCTGGTGCTTAGTTGTTAATCATTATTAAACATTGTATTTACATATGCAAACAATTATTCCTGATGAAAAATATAAACTTTTTTTACGGAAATGATGTTGGCTTAGCAGTGATGGCTATGATCCTTGACAGTTCCTAGACCCAAGTTTAAGGTTTTCTGACTTGAGAACTGGGCAACAGAGATGCAAAAGTAAAGACTTCCTCCCTTCCTCCCTTCCTCCCTTCCTCCCTTCCTCCCTTCCTCCCTTCTTCCCTTCCTCCCTTCCTCCCTTCCTCCCTTCCTCCCTGCCTCCCTCCCTTCCGTTTCATTTTTTCACTGCCAGTACCCAAAATTAAAACAGGTGATCTCACAAACAATTCATACGTTCTTTTGAGGATCAAAACTTGATCTGGTTTTCCTTATTTTGCAAAAGTATTATGCTAGACACTTTTTGAGTCTTCTCTGCAGGATCATTTGGTATTTACCAGATATCTCTGCTCCTTTTTAATATCTTATTGATGCTACAGTTTTTTTTACCTGACCTCTTGTACTTTTATATTCATAATGGGGATCTCTTTCTCTCTGATGTGAATAACATATAATTTATACTTTTTTTCTTCCTTTATTTTGGATCTGCTTGGATTCACTTAGCTATTCTATTAATATTGCTTAAATGTTTTTTTCTTTTCATTTTTCTTCTAGTTACTCAGTTTATTGTGTAGATAAGTGCAATTACAATATTATTTAGTGAACTGATGCAACCTCAGAGTAGTTGCACAGGTTTTGATTTTTTCTTTCCTAATTATTTCCCTTATTACAAAGTACAAAAGTGACTACCCATACCATCACAGTTATAATACATTTTAGTGTTGTGTTGCTAAAAAACATTGTGGCTACAGGCATTACCTGAGTAGTTGACTTACTCCTAGTTTAAGAAATTAATCACAGCTTAGATTTACCTCTTAGAAGAAACTAGATGATCTGTACAGGAAACATCTTACAAATGCTTACCTATGAAAAAAATGTTTCTTATACTTTCTTGGATACCGAAACCATTCACCCCTCAGAACCTGTGTAGTTGTCAGCCAGAAACACTATTTTGCATTAAGTTAGTGATGCATATAATGATTAATCCAGGTTTACATCTCTGTGTGATGGATACCATGTGACTACTACTTAATCTCAGTGTATCTAATCAATATTATATTTAACAATGCAGGTATAGTTATTACATAATTACTCAGTGTACCTAAAGATATGTATTTAACTGTAAACCCGCAGAGAGAGTATTGCCTTGTGTACTTGAATATTTACATGAATCTACTCAGAAACTATAACTTTCATAGTGTGATAATATTTAAGTGTATTCTCCAAGGGGCTTTTCAAAGATGAGTCCTCATTCTAGGACTGATTGATTGCCACTACAGAAGATTCTGAACAAGCTGGAGAACCCTCTATGGATAGACCTATCCAATAGTGTTTTGCCTAATATTGTACTGTCTTAAGGTTTTCATCATCAGAAGGGATACACGATTTTATAATCTTTTGATGTTTTCTTGTCTATTTTTCTTCTCTATCTTGTAAGTGTTTGTGCCTTTCTTTTAGGAGTCAAGAAGGAACAGGCACCTTGCCAGTGCACAAGAGCCTACACTTCAGAAAACCACGTTCGGTAGTCAGAGCTGTATGTGGAAGTTTCAATAATCAGATCAAATTAGCAGAAATAAAAAGAATATCATATTTTATAGCCACAGACTAAACTCTTTAAGTGATCAAAGTAGGTTTGATTTCTCAGGGACACTGATTATCCTTCAAAAATACTGACAGGTGTTGGTCAATGACTCTGACTGGCTGGAGCAAGAGGAGACTATCTTCTGCCCCAAGTGACATGACATAAGGTTACAGCAACCAATAGTGTATTGGTTTTGTGGATTACTTAAATATATAGCAAAAGTGACATAACAGGAAATATGTGAGAAAAAAGGAACCAGAGCAAAAGATTTTTACCAAATAAAAAGAGGAAGGAATATTGATTGTCTAGAGGTCCCTATGGAAAAGATATGGAAAGGTTTTATTGGTCTTCAACAATTTCTTCTATAGGAATATATTAAAAGTAATTTCCAATTTCTAGTATTACAGTAAAAATATTTTGAAGACAGTCTTTACTCAAGTTTGATTTCATAAAATATACAGAGGTTCTGTTGTGTTGAACTACTTTTAAACATAATGGCTATCTTAGTAATTACTAATTATATTTATTACTACTAATTATATTTATTACTAACATATTAGCTATGTATATGACATTACAGCAGAATATAAAAGAGGTTTCAAACCAGATTTGCTGTTGCCTAGGAAGAAAAATTTGTTCAATAGAATGAACACAAAATATTGTGTCTTTTCAGATGGTTTCAGATGCTTTTTTCTTGGTTTTATTTGTTAGTTCTTAACCAAGCAGTAAATTTAAATCCTCTCTTGCCATATACAACTGAACTTTTGCAAAACTGAAATTATTTTCAAAGTTCTTCTGGATTTTTGTGGATAAAAATTGAGTTTATAATTACTCTGTTGATGTCTGAAGCTGAGGTATCTTGGAAATTCTTTACAGTATTTTGAAACTATTTTTATTAATACAAAGTGAAAACGCTATAAAATGTTAAGGAAAATTCATTTTAATAATATAAGTGAACACATAAGTGAATAATTGTGCAATATATTGCTATAGCAACCAAAAAATTTTCTTTGTTCCTTAATTTACTGTAAAAGGTGTTTGATATATAATGATAGCACAAAAGAGGACATGCGGTGCATAAAGATCTCATCCATTCAAAACTTACCAAGATAATAAAGAAAACTGTAATTTAACCAATACAATAGGGATGATAATGGGGATTGATATATGGTAGACACAAATCTCTGGCAAGGAACAATCAAAAAACTTTCTCTAAACTTTTATAGTTATGGACTTTTGGGAAAAGAAAATATGTCTTCATTTCACAGAAAGTTAAAAGTGCTTTGTCAGATAAAATTGTTCTATTTATTTGTTGGCTTATCTTCCATTTAAATAAAAAAAAATAGTCTCATACATTTGACATCACAGAGAAATGGCTTCTTCAGTAATAATCTTAATTTATGTTAATTTTCTAAAAATAACTTAGAACTTGTATTTTTTAGCAGCAATTTCTCACGTTAATTGCTCAAGATCAGTCATAAAATTATGGGCAAAAAAGATGTTTTGCCTGTTTTTAGTTTTACGAAGGCTGATTTCAGAAATCTTAAAATAAAAGTAGTTGCTTTCCTTGACATTAGAATTAAATTATTTCTTGACCTTTACTCAGCAATGTTTTCCTCAAATTTTAAATCAGTTAAATGCAATGGTGGATTTCAGTATTTTTTACAGCAAAGGCAAAATTACCGATAGTTTATTTTTTAAGTCACTGTCAATTTTTACACTGTCACTCAGTTTGGCAGAATAAACAGGAATTTTCCAAACTGCTGGGACTCCTATCCATCTGACTGTAAAGCTAGTCACTTAGGATCCCTTTGTAGTCAACAAAGAGAAGTATTATTTACAAAAAATTGTTCTTTCTGCCCAAAAATATCAGAAATAACATTAAAGAATACTACAAAGGACTTTTTCTTTATATGTATGGGATTTCTCATTCAAGCAAGATGGGCTCATACTTCTTCAGACTATGAAAGAAATTGTCACCTGATACATTTATCCTCATTATTTTGCATGTGCTCTGCATTCATCCTCCTTAACATATGGAATATCACAGGCATCACCATTTGAAATACGAAACAATCAGCAATAGATGTGAACTCTTCATGTCCAGTTCTCCACGTGTCTACAGTCTTTTCACTTCATAGGGAACACTAATTTATTTTTAACTGTGATATTGCAGTAAAGCCTCTTTCCCACTTTACCTTTTAAGCACAAATCTCTGGTCTTCTTTCTATTTAAGAAAAAAGGGAGTTGTGAATGTGTTCCAGAGATTCAGATTCATTTATTGCTTCCACAGAGCTGAGTTACAGTATCAGCTTAGTGTATTTCACTGCAAATGTGAGGGAAATAAATATATTTTTAAATTCACTTATAAACTTCTCTCCAAAGGTTTCTTTGCGAGGAATAGAAGACACTTGCAAAATGGTAATTTTTTAAAACATTTTAGCACATATGAATATTTATTAATATTTATAAGTAAAAAATGCATAATTTCAAAACTTCCACAGAATTTTTCTTCAAGTTCTATTCCCTAAATAAAGCTTTTAGAAATCCCTGCACCTGCAAGAAAAACTGTCAAGCTGGAGAACGGCAGCTGTCAGGATTTTAATTTCATAGGAAAATATTTTAAAAAATATAAATATTTTTCTGACTTAGAAAGATACAGCATAATCAGTAGCTTTTATTTAATAGTGGAAGCTGATATGTACACATGAATTGTGAATGAGATTTTTTTTCCCTTGCAGTTTCATTAAATCATTTCATAAAGCATTTTTAGAAATTATTGGCCTATATATTCACATTTCTGATGTTCCTTTCATATGATCTAATGGTCTCATGTACTATTTTCCCCCTACTTTTGATAAAGTCATATTTTCAAAATGCTACAGTATCAAACAATCTTATGGGCTATAAGTAGAAAATATATAACAAAATTTAGTAAAATATTACCAATAGTCTGAAAATTATATTTGTAACTTTCGATGGCCTGCTGTTATTGGCCCAGTTCATTAGCCAAATTTATTATAATCCAACAGATATCCATGATGGTAAGACACTAATTTTCTTTCTGTTAACAGAAGAGTTATTATAACAAAATTTTGGAGTTAATAGGTAATTGAATTACTGGATCATCCTGTGATCAAATTTCAATTGTAGTTCTCAGACAAAGAATATGAAATTCTAGTTATAGTTCATGTTCTGATAATTACAACATATTTATTAAATATAAGAATTCACTTTTATCATCAAAATGTAATGGAGAGACATATAGTCAAATCTTGAAACTGTAATTGAGTGCTCAATATTCTATTATTTTATTGCTATTTATTTTAATTCCTATCAGCTGGCTGTTCTATATTTTATTGATTTTATCTGACAAGTTCCTTAAAATATATAGATCCAGTCAAGAGAAAAAAATGTTAGCATGCAAAGTACTACAGATAACCAAGTATCACTTCAGTCAAAAGAACCATATCAAATACAACAAGGCAAAGTGCCAGATTTTGCACCTGGGATGGGGCAATCCTGGATGTACAGACTGGGGAATGAGATGCTGGGAAGAAGTGCTGCTGAAAGGGAGCTGGTGGTCCTGGCTGGTGGGAAGTTGAACATGAGGCAGCAGTGCCCTGGCAGCCAGGAGGGCCAACCCTGTCTTGGGGTTGCATCAGGCACAGCATGGCCAGCCGGGCAAGGGAGGGGATTGTCCTGCTCTGCTCTGCACTGGGGCGGCCTCACCTCTATGCTGGGGGCAGTTCTGGGTGCCACCATATATGAAAGGTATAAAGCTGTTAGAAAGTGTCCAAAGGAGGGCAGCAAGGATAGAGAAGGACCTTGAGAGGAAGCTGTATGAAGAGTGGCTTAGGTCACTTGGTCTGGCCAGCCCAGAGAAGGCTGAGGGGAGACCCCATTGAAGGTACAAATTCCTCATGAGGGCAAGGGGAAGGGCAGGCACTGATCTCTTCACTCTCCTGACCAGTGACAGGACTGAGGGAATGACCTGGAGTTGTGTCAGGGGAGGTGTAGGGTGCATATTAGAAAAACAATCTTCACCCAGAGCGTGGGTGGGCACTGGAAAGACTTCCCAGGGAAGTGGTCACAGCACCAGACTAGCAGAGTTCCAGAAGTGTTTAGGCAATGGCACTTCGTGTGTCTCTTGGGGATGGTGCTGTGCTGGACCACGAGCTGGACTTGATAATCCTTGTGTGTCCCCTCCAACTCGACAGATTCTGTGATTCTGAACTGTAAGGATAATTTTGAGGAAGTCCACTAAAAGCTGTTCAGACAAAAAAAGATGGGGAAAGAGTACTATACAGATTAACCCTTATTATTTAGAAGTACAGTTTGTTTTCACAATTCCTGGTAATCCCACTCTGTTTCATACAGCAGGGCAACAACAGCGATTTTTTTACCCTTTAGTGACTAGTTGTACCCTGTAAAAAAATAGTGAGATTAGTCACTGGTTGAGGGGTCTGATGAATAGCTTATTGCAGCATGTGGGATTTAGATTCCTATATTTTTTCGTTGGCAGACTGTAAAAGGCAGGAATATGAAAATCATAAAAATTTCCTAGCCCAGGGATAAAATCTGTCCATTGTTCTTTCATGGAAGAAGAGGATAATTCGGGGAAACAAAACAAATACAAAAACAAAAACAAAAGATTATCAAACAGCAGGTTTTTTATATATTTGATCATTGGCTACATTTAAATTATGAAAATTCTCTGTTCTTGCCCTTTGGGTTAGAAGACAATTTTTGTGTCCTCATACACTTATCAAATTGACTGTGTTATTTGAGGTGAAGGTAATTAATTTTCAGTTTTGTCCTAGAGGAGAAGCTTAATGACAACTGAAATAAATGTATATGCATAACACACACATGTAAAAAATTTACTATAAATCTAAATGGATAAGATGACTGTACCCACACATTTTATATAATTTTTGTTAAATTAAATAACTCCATGCAAGTACAAAGAGATTTGATTTTTCTGTTGTCATAACGAATGAGTTGGCCGAAATAAGAAAATTCAAATAAGACAAAGAGCACAGCAAGAAAAGAAAGCCCTAAGGCTTGCCACAATCTTAGCACACCTGATTCTACCTCTTCTGATATTCCCATCCTATCTATTTTCCAATGTATTGAAAAGACTTTTAAATCTAGATGTAGAAAATGCCTTATTGTAGGCAATCCATACTAAACATAAAACAATATTTTAGTCCATTAAGGGCAGCCTGGTAAAATGAATATATAAAGTCAAGACATCAATATTAAAAAGCCCTGTCTTAAAGTATTTGGGAACATGAATCATCTATATCCATATATAAATGCTGATAAAGCACCAGCTTGTAATCTGATGCCAAGTGACACTGAACAGCTTTTATCTAAATTGGGTTGAGCTTCTCCCTTTGTAGTGACTCTGTCATAGAAAAAAAAGTAATTCATGTGGTAAAGAATACAAACAGGGACTGAAATGACAGATAAATAGGATAGGAAACCAAGGGTTCAGTGTGAGTTAAAAAGAAAGCACTAAATTCTATAGTGAAAATTCCTTAGGTACTTGCAGGTAGGTACATTTCATAGGAGTTCAGTTGCCATAAGTCAAATTTATGGTCTAAAATAAAGTTTTAATTTTTCTCCAGTTCATTAAAAGATAAAAGAGTTAATTCTATCTCAAAAACAAGGGTGATGGTAAATCTAAAAAAGTTTACCTATTTTTATTTGAAGGAAGACTGAGATTTCCATACTGCAGAACCCCAAACAAATATCCTTATTTGAGTTAAATATAAAACCTTTTTTTCATTTTTTTTTTTTTGTAATAAAAGGTGCTGTTCTTGACTTTTTACCTGCACAAAAAATATTAAATTTAAAGGAAGACATGTCTGTTTGCTTTCTTTTCTTCGGTTTTTAATCAGATTGATTAGGCTTTTTGGAGGCAAGAATAAAATCAAAATAAAATATGCAGTGGGTTAGCAACAGTCTAGTTTCACTGAATATGAAATAAAGTCTGGAATAATGAATTACAGGTTCAGTGCTTATCTGCAGCTATGATGTGTGGAACTAGACTAGAAGATATTACAGTATTTAATTCTGTTTCCCTGTAGAATGTGTCCATTAGCAGATTAAGCTCAGTGCAGTGATGCTCAGAGGTCATCTAGTTCCAAACCACTTGCCATGGGCAAGGATGCCACTCACTAGATCGGGTTGCTCAGGGCCCCATCCTGCTTGGCCTTGAACACTTGCAAGGATGAGCTGTACACATTTCTCTGGATAACCTGCTCCACTACCTCACTAACCTCTAATCTAAATTAGAAAAATTATTTCTTCTTAACCTCTAATCTGATTTTACCCTATTTTAGATTAAGGCCCTTCCCCCTTGTCCTGTCACTATCTGCCCATGTAAAAAGTCACTCTTTTTTATAAACCTCCACTAAGTGGTGGATTGCTGCAATGAGGTTCCCCCCAGAGGATTCTTTTTTCCATGCTTTTCTGGGGGTGGCTGAACACCTGCTTGCATATGGAAAATGATGGATGAATTCCTTTTTTTGCTTTGCTTGCAGGCAAGGTTTTTGCTCCAGTTATTAAGCCGTCTTTATCTCAGCTCAGGAGTTTTCTCACTGGAAGTAAAATAACCAGATGGGATTAGTTATCTAACTTTAAAAGTACAAGAAAAATATCTCCAGACCTAAGCTAGCCATCCTTGGATCTTTTTATAACCAGTTGAGAGAATAAAACTTCCCAAAGGTCATGATTTATCTCAAGGGATATATCTAAAAGTAGGTTAGATCACTCATGCCCTTAAAATATTTGTTTCTTTCCACTGACTGTGTAGGGATCCAGAAGAGAATAGCTGACACATCCACAACAGATAAACAGTTTCCTATTTCAACCCTGTACTGCCTTTCTTTTATTCAGATCACAGAGAATCTGAAATACTTCTTTTATCTCTCTCTTCTGAACTTTCTAATTTTCTCTTAATGCATAGAACCACAGGAACTCAAAAGACATTTCTTGATACAAAGACCAAATTTTATACTTCTCTGTTTGCTCCTTTTTATAATATCAAAGTTTTATAATTTATGTTTAGTTTCATTAGAGAGGGAAAGATAATCAGGTATTCCTGGAAGGTTTACAGGTAAATTTACAGGTTGCCTAGCAAGTTAATACTTCTCAGAAAAAAAAAAAAATGTTTTCTTCTGAACATTGAGAATGAAAAATTAGGGTGGATTCATATTTAAATAGAATATTTGTTAACTGAAGCAACCTGGACATGCATAAATACATAGATCCTTATGGGATCCATATGAGTGCTGAGGAAGGTGGTTGATGACATTGCAAGGACAACCTCAATAATATTTGATCAATCATGGTGACTGGGAGGAGTGCCTGTGGACTGAAGGAAAGGAAATTTAACTCTTACTTCAAAGAAAGTGAAGAAGAAAGAACTGGAGAAATACAGCTCAATCAGTCCCACCTCAGTTCCTGGGAACAATTAACCCTGGAAACTGGTTCCAGGCACATGAATAGCAAGAAAATCATCAGGAATAGTTGGCATATATTCACCAAGGGCAAATGAGGCTTGACCTGATGAACTTACATAATGAAATAGCTGACCTGATGGGTGAGAGAAGACAGTGGATAGACTGCCCAAACTTCCCTGAGGCCTTTGACCCCAGGTCTCACAGGATTCTCACAGACCAGCTGTCTATATGGGCTGGGTGAGCAGACAGGGAGGGAGATTGGAAACTGTCTGAGTGGCTGTGCCCAGAGGATGGTGACCAGCAGCACAAGGAGTAGCTGAAGGCCAGTAACCAGCACTGTACCCCAGAGGTACTGGGTATGGTTCTACTCATCATCTTCATTAACGGTCTGAGTGGTGGGACAGAAAGTTGACAGATGACACCAAACTGAGAGGAGTAGGTGATATGCCAGAGGATTGTGCTCTCATGAAACAAGGACTGCAATGTGTTCTAGTGGGGAGCATCCCTTCCCGAAATGGTGGGATTGAAACTAGATATTTTTTCAGGTCCCTTCCAACTAGAACCTATCTATGACTTCTAAGAATTCTATGATTACTTGGAAAAAATGTAAGAAACCAGCTCAATAGAGTGTTTTTTAAAAGTTTTATTAGGTTTAATATTAGAATTAAGTTAATATTAGAATTAGGACCTATGTAACTTAACAAAAATAAGAAAGTAAATAAAATATATACAAAACAATATAGAAGCTGGTAACTCTCAACTCATTTGTTTCAATAGAAACAAATTATTTTCCTCCAAATTAGCTGTGTAGCTGTTACTATTGACAAGAGAAGAAACTGACTTCCTGCTGATTTTTTATATTTTTGGCCGAGATACATTACTTTGCCCAATTCACCAGACAGCAACATTGCATCTATTGGGCAAGTGTGTTGTTCAGCTATTCATTTTTAAATAGACACCCTAGCTAGGTATTTTTGAGCTGAGAAATACCTCAGTATGTTACTGGCACTGTAATACGGACAGTAGCCTTCAATCAAATTTTGTAACTTAAGTGTGCAACTTAAAGCCACTTAGTGTGCATGGCCACACTGACCTATGAGGTTCAATTCTAGATTTTCCACCTAATTTAGATTAAAGATGTAGGTATCCTAAATAGTCTCTGTACAGGTGCAGGTAAGGGGACTAATCAATACAATTGTAACTCCAATCAAGTAAAATAAGTTTCAGTTATTAATTCTTTAGAACATATCTGCAAGGATCTCAATTTAAAGCATGTCACCTAAGTAGGGATTAATTTGAAATTTGAGAGTTAACATAGTGGTTTGGTCAAGTTGGGCAGATTAATCCAATTGGCAGTTTTGTCTCATTCAAATACAATGGCATATCTGGCATTCAATTTATGAGGGAAAATCTTTGTTACTATATTGTAAACTGTGAGAATGGGACACCATGAGAGGTGTATAATTATTCCTTAATTTTGTTTGCTTAATAATCTTTTTCCCATTCACAATAATGTCTTTTTTTTTTCTTTTAACTTAAATACCAAACTTGGATGCCAGTATTTGTTACCCAACATCACATAAACTTTTCTTCTGAAAGATCTTTCTTTAGAATATTGCTTTAATTACTTTTTTTTTTCCCCTTCTTCTTTTTCTTTCTCAGTCAGTACTGCTTCACCATATGGCAGTAGGCTTTTAACTAATAAGTTTGCACTTAGAGAAGAAAGGGATGAATATTGTTTATGGTTAACTTTATATCACAGGTGCACTTCCAGATAAAAAGACTGTGTTAAAGTGCCAGCAAGGCATAGCACATTTGATTATATTGCTTGCTGTCTCAAAGAAACAAACAAGGACTGAATATTCAGTCTTGACATATTTTAAACTACAATATTTTCCCTCATGTCCATGAAATATCTTTAGTATCAATGTGAAGAGAGCTTATTAGACTTCACTAAAAATCTCAAGGAAATGCTTAATCATGATAGATCAGGGTCTGTGAGTCCTGGGGAAAGGTATTTTATCAAAGCATTTAGATGAAATGCTTTTTGGAAAGCTTGATTTTAGGAAAGTAACCTATTGTTTGCTTCAGTTGATAATTCTGCTTATGTTACTGAATAGAAGAACTAGAATTACTTTGTGGGTGTAATTTACTCAGTGGCAGTGATTATTATTTCTAAATGCCACCTCAGTGTCGGAAGGTCAGGTTGGCACAGGGGGTCAGGCTAAGATGAAGATGACTATCAGCCAAAATAATCCTCAGAAATGGTCATCTGAAACTACATTAATCTTTAGACTTGGTCATACACGTAATTATGCAAACTTAATGACATTAGACAACTTAATTAGAACATACCCTGGAGGCTACTTTAGATACAAGCACATGAATAACATTAAAAACTTCTGAACAGACAAGGGTGGATAATAATCGGAAAAACCAGAGTTTTCAAGTTTACAGAAATCAAGGAGGAATTCAGTTCCATGTCATATAATCCTAAATTGAAGTGTCTTCATATGGTGCCTGTTGGTTATAAGTCTACACTATCAAAATACTCAAATTAAAACAAACCAAAGTTTATTGGTTTCATCATAGGGGTCTCATAATACTTGAATACTCATAATACTCATTAGAGTAAGCCACCTGGCTGCTTGTGATCACCTGTGCTAGTGATACCAAAAGACTCCAGTTTCCTCTAAAATCCCTGTCAGACTCTTCAGGTTTACAAGAGGGCTTCAGACACCTAGCCACTAGACAGGCTTTTATACAGTATGGAATCTGAAGATCTAAATTATCTTACGATAAATTTAATTGTTTATATTTCGATAGAATATTACTACTGATGTTCTTCATCTGTAGAAATCCTAGTATGCTTCTGCAAGATCCTTACTAAGGAGAACTTTACTTGTCAGTCTTGGAAATACAAATCCAATTCTGTATACAATTTTATCCCTAGGTATTGTCTTTTGTCCTTACAACATGATATAATGATCATCCTTTGTTTAGGGAGTTAAGATCTAAGGGAAATGTTCACACACAGCCACCCCAAATCTGTGAAGCATGAGAATCTATATTTATTAAAATAATTTCACTGATCTATTTGGTGAGTAATATTTTTTCTCACTTAAAATTTACTACCAGAGGAATTCAGCCTGATATTTGAAACAGTGGCATGTTTTGTAGCTATTGTTTCTTTCTATGGCTATAAAAGCAAAGGATGTTTAACATCTCTCGTGTTACACAGAAGCTGAAATAAAATGTAAAGATAAGTGTGTATAGAGACAGAGTATTATCTGCTCTGAGCTGTAACAGCTGTGTTACAATGTTTACTACCATGACTTCCAGATGGAAACAATGTTGTAATTCATGAATTTTCTAGGGAAAAAGAGGCTGCATGCTCTTCGAAAAAAGCTACCTCTATCAAAAAAAAAACCAAAAAAAAAAAAACCCCAAAAAAACTCTTGGAAGAAAGCTACCCATATGACTGCATAAAGAAAAGTCCACAGTTTGGTTAAATAAATTTGATTTGTTACAAGGAGGACCCAAAATCAGCAGCTTTTTGTTGTGTTTTTTTAAGCTGAATAATGAAACAATGACTCATGCACAAGGTAGTACACAGGTTTCAGAGAGATATGTTGATATAAAAGCTAGACTAATACAAGTGAATATAGACTATATTTTAAAATATGCTGCAATCAACACTTTATTAGACCCTATTAATAAAGCTGATTTAATAACTGCTTTACTTAAAGCCTGTTGTAAACCTAAGATAGTGAGGCATTGCTATTTGTCAAACCAAGTTTATGAGGGAGAGCAAATGGAAACTTATGAATATTGTTAATCTATACTTTGATTTTCAGGCAAAATGGAAACAGCTTCACAGGGAGAAGAACTGCATTTGGAAAGATTTTTCCTTTCATCCTGCAGAGGAATTGTTACTTCCTGTGGTTTATTTTTTCTTGAAAACATGGATCTATTGCACGGATTCAGGAAGAAATATATGAAAGTAAATATTAAAAAAGTATAACATGAAGTGTTTCTGCAAAAATATTTTTATCTTTTAAATGTAAAAAGTTGAGACTTCTGGGTTTTTTTTTTCATTTCATAATAAAACTGAGTTCTTAAGATGGAAACATTTTGACAGCCGATGCAAAAAAAAAAAAAAGAAACAAAAAACCCTCAAATCATTACTGTGTATATCAAAAAGTTTTATTTCACTTCAGTACTTCTTTTTTATTACAAAATAATTGTATTAAAATGAGCTGTCATGTATTTAAATGAGCTGTCATGGTTCAGGAATGGTACTCTCCAAACCACACTGCCGCATGTTCACACCTGCCCTGCTCACCTGCAGTGAGATGGACAGAACTGGAGGCACAAAAGGTAAAGATTTCGGCCTGAGATAACAACAATTTACAGAAACAGCAATAAGATAAGAAAACGAACAGAAACAACAACACTATTAATAACACAAATGTACAAAAGAGGGGAGTGATTCACACACAAAATGATCAGAACTAGGGTTAGCCTTATCTCTTATTCTGCTACACATACACAAACACAATTCCTTCTCCAGGAAAGGGACTCTGTTCCTCCCACCTCAAGCAAAGACATGAAGTGGTATAGAGCAGCCTCTGTGTCCTAGCCATGCCTCCTGCTTAGCAGATACTGTAAAAATTAGCCCTGTCCTGGCCAGAACCAGGATATAAACTTAATAAATATATTCATTTATAACTAGGAGGAATTCTTCATGCAATTAGTCCAAAGCAACTGACCAAGACAAACACTTTATATTTTTATAGTGTTATATAAAAGTAAATTGCATTAAGTATTTTTATTATTAAAAATAACATAGACCACACAGACAAAGAGACAAAAAGTGTGTCCTCACAAGGCAATAGTAAGAAGTGGACATGTCAAATAAATGTTCTGAGAAAAGCCTTCCCTCTCAACAGGAAAAAATAGACAGTTTAGACCATGAGTCATCTGACTTATTTAAAGTCTGCTTTAAAGAAAAGATTAAATGTAGCTAAAAATACTTGTTTGTTCCCTACTGACTCTAAATAAAGACTAGATTTTGACCTTAAGAATACATGTGTACATTAGAGACATTTATACCAGCTTGTCTCCAGACTCCAGACATGTGAAAGATTCCTCGCCCACCAATCTTTTAGGATTAGTAAATTTATGTCTGGGATTTATATGGGTTATGTTTGTTTTGGTTTGATTTGTTTGTTACCTTGGGTATAACAAGTTTTTAACTGAATTTCTTTTCAAAATCTAAAGGAACACACATATGATTTCTTCAGGATGTAAGTCAATATCTAAGATTTATTCTGGCTATTAAAATATATTGCCTTCTGTGAGTCATCTCTAGCATGTAAGAAGACCCATCTAACTGAGGAGACAGAACAAGTATTTCAAAATCTAAGCAATTTCAAGGGCTCTCAAAAAAAAAACCCCAAACACAGAAGCTGAAAAACTGAAAACATTTCAATGTCTGAGAAGCTCAAATTTAAACATGACAACATTGAGAAAGATTTTTCCACACTAATAAAAGAAAGATGATAAATGCTTTACAAATTTTTCTTAATGGTACAAAGTATGCTATTTTCTGAAAGCATTTTTCTCTCATTATTCATGCTGAGAAAACATAGAATTTATATTAAAATTGTATTAATTGTAATGAAAAATGGAACAATAAAATTTAAAAAACCCATTTTCAAATAGGAGAAACCATTTTTTTCTGCAAACTATAAAAGTATAGACTTAAGAATTCTCAGTTAAGTACAGAAAGGAGATTTTGCATGTATGACAGCCTCTGATTTGAAAGTCAGTTTGAGCAACTGCATTGGCAGATGAACTTTTCCTGTGAGAAATTGCAATAATTAGGCTACAAAAATAACTTCTGAAGAGGCAGTACTTACATAAATAGTACTATGCAGGATGAGAGTACAGAAATAAGACTTTGGATCTATGCATGTACACAGTGAGAGCTATAAAACTGTTGTTGTCTGAGATTCGTTGTTGGTAGTTTCTTGAAGAAAACGGAGGCTACTAACATGTAAATGTAAAAAACTCATAAAGCATCATTCACACTTGCATTTGACTTGCTCAGTGTTTTATTCTAAGTATATAATATTTTGGCAGAGACAACATGTAGAATATTTTTGGGTGCTGGTGCAGTATAATCAACTATTCTGTGCATTATATTAATTAAACATTTTAATTCTGACTCAACTTTGCAAAACTGTAAAAGTTTAGGAACTGAGATTTTTCGGTCCTGCTTACATATTTTATGAATCTGCCCATTATCTATTGCTATGAAATAGAACAGAATTACATGAGGAATGAAATATTTTCCCTTGCAGAAGTATCTGATGGCACTGTGATTCACAGATTGTATGTCTGTATGCTTTCTTCTTAGTAACAAAAGTAAGGCTACAAAGAATAGTATAGTAAGGGTTCTTTCTGTAGAAGCGAGGGTATCATTTACAAGTGAAAAATGAACATTATAGCCTGGAGGAATCCAACACATCAACCAAGTCTTATGTCCACTTCACCAGTCAGCCTGCATCCAGCTGAACACAAAGAACAATTTCTCAGCTTGAATTTCAAGAACAAATACTGCAAATTTATCATAAAACAGATATTTAGGGTACCAAGCATATGGATAATTTAAATATCTTGAATGAACAGACCCATATCAGAACACATAATTCAAAAATAAATGGAGAGAAAATAGCACTCAAAGCAATCAAATGAAAAAAATCCTGATGTTCTTGCTAAATTAGTTGAACAATACGGATAAATAAGGGATATTTTTCATTTTGGCAAAAACCTTCCTATTCATTTATAGGTGTAGAGGTTGGCTAGAGACATTAACTTAATATGCAGCACTTGATGCTGTTATTTACTCCTACACTGCTTATTCCATGGAAATGAACAGAAGGGATTGTTCTGCAGATATTGTTGTGAATATTACACTTGAATGGATATATATTCTTGAAATTGGTGGCAGCCACATAGTGCAAGTTTAAATGTATATTTTTTCCAAAGAAAATTTTAAAAAGGCACTCATGACAAACATGTATTCAATTATTCCCAAACAGACTAGTGTAATTCAGCTGCAGCAAGATATTTTCCTGCTTGTGAGTTCTCTTTTATTTGCCACTTACAGTGTTCCATGGGTTGTTTTAAACTGTTTTCCATCATTACTACATTTACCACAACAACCTAGTACATAGTGATCCAAATTGGAATTCTCATTCTTCTGTGACTTCCATTCTTAAGACCTTTTAATGAAAAAATAAATTTCCAGTCAGGGACTGTAAAAAGTACTATAAGAACATTGATACTAATGATGAATTTGGCTGAAAGTTCCATAAGTTATATTACATATTTTACATCATTATAGCCTCCTGGTGAACTGGTTTTTGTACTGTTGCATGACACTTCACTATACCATGCATTACCTGATTTTTTCTGTTTCTGAGCATCACAGAATGAAGTCCAGCAGATGCTCAGGAAAAAAAAATGAAAAAAAGAAAAAAAGCAAACAAACAAGCAAACAAGAAAAAAAAAATAAAAAGCTCCCACAGAAACTCCACAACTCTAAAAGATCATGTCTAAAGTGTCTATATTTTCAGTGTGATATAAAAGGAAGAGGAAATTGTGACTAAATGCTTTATATAAATCATCATAAAGTAGGTCTCTGTTATATATCTTACCCCCATTTTTGCCATTTTATTTCCTCCTGAGATACTGCTGTTGCCTAGTAAGGAATCAGAAATCCCATGCCCTGTGGTGATTAATTTCCCTTAATGTTAAAATGGAATCTGTAGACGTGACATTAGCAAAAGCTGCAACTTTTTATCATGTCATTTTGCTATCATCTCTCTTTGCTTCCCAGTCCTTCAAAAGCCCATAAAGCCACTTTCCAGCCTCATACTGTAAAACCTCTATCTAGGTAGTACAGATGAAGGATAGTAACAGTTAATCTGATTCATTTGTCCCTTGCACATTTGAATCATTGTGCAAATTGAATGTTTAGAATTTTTTTCCCATTTTGCTATTGCAAGCAAGAGAACTAGATTCTATGTAGAAGATCTGCTGCTGTCTGTCAAATACAGTTGTTCTGATTTGCCATTACATTATCAATTAAAAATTGATAATTTTTTACAAGTTCAGAAAAAATATTACAAGTAGATACATTTTAAGAAAAGGATAAGAATTTATGTATTTTCCTGTTAAAATTTCACTTTTGTTCTAAACCACAGAGAATTCTTCTGTTCTGTGCATGATTTACTTACATCTAACCCACATATTTTCAATCTTTGAAGTTTTCTGTGTTACTTCTACCAAAACTCCACATACACTGAGGAAGAATGGCTGGTCTAGGAACACTTGCTGATGTTTTCAACACTAGATATTTATCTCTTAGATTTACAGCTTTCATTTATCTTCAAGACCATATGTGTGATATTATATTGACAAATATTGACAGTGTGTTTTTCACTAACAAAAAAACTTACATGAAGGTAATGTAATTGTTTTGTTCTAAGTAACTGAAGTAAGAACCTCTTCATCTATCAGATCCTTTTTGCTGGGTGGCCTGAAGCAAACACCAAATGTGAGGCTTCCTTTGCTGTCTTGGCCCCTAATTTTCACCCATAATCTCTCAACCTGTTCATTACTGTTTTTAAAAGAAAAACTGTCTCAGTCAGTCCATTTTTGTACAAAGAGAAAAAGTCTCCTGCCTCTCCTTACTTTCCTGTCTCTTCTGAATGGTTTATAGCTGCTCATTGCAGCGTTTCAGTAATTCAATTCATTCTGGCACTTTTTCATTGATAGCAGACAGATCATGTTTCCAGATGGACAGTAGCTATCAGCTCCTGGTTGTTAGCCATGCATTGATACAGAGTTGGGAATAACATATCACCTTCTTAGAAGAACATATCCTAATTCCTTTGAAGCACTCAACAATAGTTTCTCCCTGTTGATTCCTAGGATATCAGGAGGCCTTGGGTCTTTGTTACTCAAAACTCCACCCCACCCCCCCCCGCTAAATCTAGTTAAAAACTAATAAATCTGGCCAGTCTGTACTTTATCCTCATTTAAAATTTTCTTAAGTTTATTTTTCCAAAAGAAGGACTTTTCATTTTTTCAACAAACTAAACAAAGAACCGGTAATATTTATTTATTTTATGAAGTGCCTAAGTTAGAGAATTCATTTAAAAAAAAAAAAAACAAACTGCTAAATCTTGTCACATCTCCAGGCTCCCCTTAGAACCTTACTTTAAATATTAATCTGCAGCTCATTTTAATTAAATATGACAGTACAAAGCACCTCACTTTCTCCAATACAAGTGATTAGAAGTCACACCTGTGGCAAAGATTAAAAAATAATCCTTGGAAAAAAAGTCCTTGGAGCGTGAAACTCTTCAAACATATGTTCAGGATATTCACTTGGACTAAGAAGTCTGTTTTCCTGGAATATTCTTAAATAAACCAGAACTGTTATACCAATTTTTTCTTGTTTGTTAATTTTCTATTCTTGACAGATATTGAATGAAATACACATGCCAAAGATTACCTTTCTCTCTGATAAGCATCTTAAGCACCAGAAAATAAGTTAGGATAAGTGGAATATTAAAGAAGAATATTTTCCTCTCGTATCTTTTCCTATCTGATGTTTGCCATAAAGGACACACACATATGCTGGTTTGTATTCTCTCAAGTATAATTCTTCTGGCAGTTTAAATGAATCTGATTTTATTTGGAATAGATTGAAGTACTAACATGGCCAGTCACCAGTCTCAGCTGAAAGGTTTGACTGACAACTGGAAATGCAGGCCCAGCAACTTTCTGACTTGACTGCTAGACAGCATTCTTTAGAAAATCATTCTAAACACACCCTTTAAAGATAAAGACCAGCAATGGTACAGTGAGTCCCACAGTCTCTTTGCATATGCAGCTTCATGTCTACAGCTTTCCCATGCTGACCAATGTGTCCTGTACATGATCAGGGTGTAGACCTGACATGTGGCATCAGTATTGAGCTAAGGTGACTGTAAGTAAAACCTGTTTCCTTTGGGTTAATGACATTATTTACATGGTTATTCCCTTTTTAAGGAGAATTACCTAAACATTACATGCACATTTTTAAAAAACTCCAGATCAGATTGGGTCATGACTAAAATAAAATATTGCCTCACAAAAGTTTTATGCTGTCATTTTTCTTCAACAAGTCCCATGTAAATTTATGTATATCCTCAGACCTACTTGATATGCTTTGCATTTGTGATGTCTTTGGAAAGATGTATCCGGAAAGATGTCTTCCTTCTTTCTTTAACTTCTTTTTTTCCCTTTTCTTCCCTAAAGAAAAAGATGCTCTCAGGTTTTAAAGGCTTCCTTCAATAAGTATCTAGGAATAAGTAATCATGCCATAGAAAGAAGCAAGCCTTGCATTGCTAGAGGCATAGCTCTCAATGGGATTTGTTTCATGTGTACTTATTTTATAAACAGAGGAGAATAGAGTGTAAGTTCAAGTCTGTTCATTATCATGACTTCTAGCATATAAGTGTCTAATTAATTAAATGCAAAAAAATAGCACTTTCTGTTCATGATCATAAAATGTCCTTGACTGGTATTAATATTTTGATCCCAGGTATTTTTCTAACTCATTGTTTCGATGGACATCAATACTTTCTCAAATGTGGCTCCATAAAAAAAAAATATTACTGATGTTATAGGTCTGCAAAATGCATCAGATCAAAACTGCTGTTTGGGATCTACTTCTGATGCAATTATTGAGCACACCATGATAGAGCTATAGGCATCCTTCACCTATCAGATCAATCTGTGCCAAACCACATATTTCCTGTGAAGTTTTTAAACTTAGTTTAGTTGTCTAAGGTTATATTCATTTTATCACCTTAGAAATACAGGCTGAAGTGCTGAAATTGAATCCATGGTGTTCTACCACAGATGTTTCTCTTAAAAATGTGCTTTTCAGTTACCTTTTAATGCTTCACTGGAGACTGAAGTTGTTTAAGTTCCTATCTCTTTGAATTGCAATCAATCCAACCTTTCTCACTTTCATCTGTGTGACTCTAATTGAAATATGCCTTAACACATATTTTTTTTCCACAGCTGCTTCCACTGACTTTTCTTTTACTTGATGTGATTTATTTCTTACAGTCCTGGAGGCTTCTAGCAATGTTTGAGTCACGCTTCAGACTGTCAAAAGTGGTGGTATACTGTCTATTAATTACTGTCTCTGCTGTCATTCACTTTAGTGCCCAAAGGAATCTTCAGAATAAATTCAACTTCTGTAAAATATTCCAAAATATCCATTAATATCCAGAATCGGTCAAAAGACATTAATGTTTTTTATTATTTTATTTATTTAAAGTAAAATTGAAAATTAAACTTTCTAGAAAGTTTACTAGAAAGTTTAAACTTTTTAGTAAACTTTCTAGAAAGTATTTGGTAGATTTGTGGTTAAAACTTCTTGTCTCCACACAGAAGGAACACAGAAGTAACACAGCGGATGAGGAGCCCCAAACATACTCTGCCTGGCTCTTCCCAGGCCTATCACAGGGATCATCAGCCCACCAAAGGTTCATCTTCACAAATCCAGACAACACAGGAAAACACAATGGCAAGCTGGAAACCTAACATAACAGCCTCAGCCCAAGTATCCAAGTGTGAAACCCATCAGGAGGAGTCAAGGAGATTCTCCAGAACACTTTTCAGACTGATGGGGGGTGCTGCTCAGAGGTTAGGGACCATCATAAGATAGAGTGGAAGAGCATTTTGAGATTGCACAAGACTCATTTTGGGATCCTTAGAGGTGGTATCAATGGCAGTAAAAGGAAGAAGGTTAGATGATTTAGAGGCTGACAATTGTGGGAAACAGAAAGATAAGGGAATAAAAGAGAGGAACTGGTTCACGTGCTCTTCTGATTATGCCCTGTGCCTCACCAGAGACATCTGTCCTGTTTTCCCATTAAATTCCTTTATATTAAATTCTCTATCACCTGGGTGAGGATTCTTGATCCTGTGTGTATGAGGAACCAAGATCAACAGAGCTGATCTCTGCTTTCATCTGTTTCCCAGTAAGGGCCTCTCATATATATGTGAATTTATGGGAGTCTGGGCTGCCAGCAGCTGGAGTGAGAACAGGTGAGGCAAAAAGTCTGTGGCTGATGTGAAGGTGAGGGTGAATGGCTGAGCCCATTGGTGCTGTTTGTTTTCATGCCACTGAAGTGACTGTGTGAGGACTGGGGCTGTTGCCCATGTATGGATGTGTGTACATACCTCTGTCTGTGTGTGTATGTGTGTGTGGTTTGTCTATTTGTGTCTGCTGGGCATTTTCAACCTCTCTGTGCCTGGGACCTGCAGCCATGGAGCCTGATCTCTCTTGGGCTGTCAAGTCCTGAGTGGTGTACTTTCCTCTAACAATATTACATAGTAAACATTTGATTTCAAAGCAATATTCTAACTTGAGAGATTTTTGTCATTTTCAATACAGTGTATTATTTTTCTCAATTTTATCATCTGTAAGAAATATTTAATCTGTCCTACTATCGACATTTTATTTTATTATCTTTTTCTAGACATTAGGATTGCTTAGTTTGAAGACTTAATCCTCTGCTTTGATAGCATCACTGACTACTGGTTACTCAAAATGCTTTAATAGCTAGACAAAAAGAAATACCATGTGAAAGCAGTTTGTAATACTTTGAAAGAAACAAATAAAAACCCAGAATCTATTCTCAATATTTAATTTTTATAAAATAATGTGTAATGATATTAAGATAAAAGTAATTCCAAAATTAATTTTAAAAATTAAAAGGTAGTAAAAAGAATTACTTGAAATACTTTCCATTAAACAATATTAATTTAATTCATCCTCTCAATGCTATTTTGTTCCTTGCTGCTCTTTCAATCTGTAGTGGTTATATTGCTACTGATTTTTAGTAATTTTAAACACATTTTAATGTAAACAAAAATATTTAGAAAGTTTATCTCAATTCAGTTTTTCAGATCTAATTGGAATTTATATAGAAAGTATAATTAAGAAAGGGAAAATACATTTATGTTATGTAAAACAAAGAGAGGAACTTGAGCTTGAATCCATTTAAGTTATCTGCTGTTAAAAGACAAGAGGTTTAAATTTCTTTAAGAAAGGACTATGCTAAAGAAATTATGTAAAGATACATAGACATTTTATAAAGGAAAATGGAGAAGGGAAGCCACAATCTCAATTCAAGAAACATACAAGAATACAGCAGAGTTATAGTTTCAGGCAGGTTCTGCAATCTTATCAGTGTTAACTGACCATATTTGCAAAACGTATTTCCACTTTTTTGAATAAGTTGTAAAACATTTCCTTTACAGTTCTGGTAAGTTTTTTTTATTAGAAATTTAACACAGAATCCTATAAATTTTTGAAAAGGAATAAATTCAGGTTGCTTTTCCTTGCTATAGTAGTTTTTCTTTTCCTTTATTGCTCTCACATCTCTCCTCAAAATGCTGAAAATGTTTTGGTTTTTTTTACAGAATTTGATAGTAGCCTTGATGCTACATGTTTCAATAAAAGATGGGACTCTTAATGCATCTTGAAAAGCACTTGAGAATCATAACTTAGCAACTAATTTACTTGTAATAATTTTCTACTACCGTATCACATAAGCACTTTGCAGAATCACCTTTTAAGACTTTAAAATATTATCTTATCTTACATGGAGTGAAACACAAAGCATTCTCAAAAAAAGCAAAAGTGAACAATCTATGTTGAATCTGTGAAATGGTCAGGATTCACAACAATGTAGTTAAGAGACAAGAGCTTATGTACTATCTGTATAAATTCTTCTAATTTTAATTTAATTTCTAAAACATTAAAGTACTTCAAATTTTAAAAAAGAAAAATTGGTCTTAATTATGTCTTGGAATGTTTTGTATGTAATGAACAACTTTTCACTACTTTTCAGTATATGAGCAGGAATATGAGACAACAAATTTAAACTTTAAAAAATAGCTACTGGACAATATATATTTTTTCGAAGATGTAAACATCATATTTAATAATAAAGTAATTTTAAAATTACCTTTAGAATGCCAAATAATGTTTCTAAAACACAGATGGTCTAAAACCTTTCAGCAATGAAGAGATCTATCAAATTACATTATATTACCATGAGAAATAAACATGGATTTACATCAAAATTATTTCCATTTTTTGCATGTAAGAGCTATCATTTATTTATTACATACAATAAACAATGAAGCATTAACACAACTATGTGACTTCCTCTTTCTAAGCAAATATATTCTAATTATAATTTATTTTCAATTAAAATGGTTCACATAAACCTCTATCTCAATAAGTATTGCATTCATGAAAACAAGGAAAACAAGCAGTTTTTCAATAGCAGTGCTTAGAATACTGGAAAAAAGATAATTACAAAATTATTACAATCATGTCATAACCTTGAGCAATTAGAGACTTAAAGGATAACAACTGTACTCATGAAAGCTCCATTTCTTGAACCAGAGTAATTTAGAGCATGTATTCCATTAAAAAGAAATTCATTTTAGTTTCTGGTGTCATCCTTTAGAAAAGAGAGAGCAATACCATGAATATTTATTTATTGCTGAATTCTGAAGCTCTCACAGGTGAATATTTTCATACATATGTATTTATTCCTCAGTTCAAATTATTGCTTGGAGATAAGGTGGGAAGAACCACCTAATTATTTTTTTCAGAAGAAACTAAATACAAAATGTGGCAATAAATTTCAAATTTTTGTAATTTAAATGTCAAAATACAGTCTAGTTTTGAAATTAAGGTGCTTAAACCTTGATGTCAGCATAATTTGAAATCTTCAGGTGCTTCATGTCTGTACTCTACCTATTGCTACAGGAAGGCATGACTATTTTATAGATGCTTTATCTGGCAACCCAGATGGAGGTACCCTATAGCCTAACAAATAATAAATGGCTTAAAACCATGCAAGTTAAGGCCATTAAATTCACCTGAATATGAAATTAAGAGCTAGTCTTATAGCTACATTGACAGTTTTAGGAGATTAGGCCCAAATCCTCAAAGCATATGAAGTGAAAGAGAAAATCTAAAACATTGACATGACAGTGACTCAAGTGTACAACACTAGATGGAGAAGAGAATGGCAAAGATAAATACAATAAATATGGTTGAAATAAAGGCACTTTAATAGGCAAAACAAAAGCTGGGTCCACAAAGAAAGCAAAGCAAGGAGCTCATTCACTGCTTCCCGTGGGCAGAGAGGTGCTCAGCCACCTCCAGGAAAGCGAGGCCCTATCACGTGCAGTGGTTGCTTGGGAAGAAAAACACTGCCACTCCCAATGTCCCCCCTTCCTCCTTCTTCCCCTGCCTTTCACTGCTGAGCATGGCACTGCATGGTGTGCAATATTCCTTGGGTCGTTTGGGGCCAGCTGTCCTGGCTGTGTCCCCTCCAAGCTTCTGGAGCATCTTCAGGCTCTTCACTGTCAGGGCTGTGTTGGGAACAGAGACAGCCGTGACTCTGTGCAGGCGCTGCTCAGTAATGAGTAGAACATCAGTGTGCTCTCAGTACCGTTCTCAGAACAATCCAAACCACAGCACCATAGCCTCTGCTAAGAAGAAATAACTCCATCCGGCCCAAACTGGTACACATTGGTGTATTCTTTATTCTCCTACAGAACTAAAAATGAAAAGAAATTAAAGGATACAAGAAAAATGGCTTTACAAGGATGTACAACATTATAATTTAAAACCCTTAATATTTACTCTTGTAGAACATACTCTATTTTATGAAAGGCATGGTATTACTTCAAAAACTAAACAGCATCCTTCAATGTTTTTATATAGCATGTAATACTTTTGAGAAATAAATAAAAACATTTTCTTCATTTTCTTCTAAGCTGTTTAATTATTTCATTAAATAAAATGTGACAGGTGCTGTTCTGGTTTGAAAATATCTTGCATGAGAAAAAAAAAGCCATGCAAACATAAACGTGAGTGTCATGCAGAAATCACTTGGAAAAACATGGACAATATCAATGAGTTTTCTATAGATGATAACTTTTTCAAGAAAAGCCTTGCATAATGATGGATAGATAAATACTTTGGGAACATGTACCCCTTAACCCTTTCCTAAGAAGATTTTGTTATTGTACATATAGCAACAGCCTCTATTACTGAAAAACTGTATCAGTCCCAATGAGATACATAAGTTGAGCTGTCCTAATAAAAATAGCAAGAATCAATATTGTTTGATGTAAGATCTAGAATTAAAAGTAATTATCCTAATAACTTAGAGGAAGCAGCAGCACGGCAAACCTTCATGTAACAGATGTGTGTCTACCATCCCTGAGGGAAAAAAAAAATTATTCCCTGGTTCTTCTCAAGACCAAGGTTTATTTTTCCACTCCCTCTGGGCAGTAGTTATGGGCAATCATGCAGAGTCATGGAATCACAGAGCCACAGAACCACAAGCTGGATCAGTTTGGGAGGGAATAGAGCATGTAATCTCATCCAACCTCCCTGCTAAGCATGGTCTTCCCAGAGTACATTGTACAGGATTGTGACTAGATGGTTCTTGAGTATCCTCAGTGAATGATACTCCACAACCTCTCTGGGCAGTCTGTTCCAGTGCTCCATCACCTGCACGGTAAAGATGCTCTTCCTAATGCATTGAGCATTCATTTGAAGTATGATCTCTGTGCTTTGAAGTGCACATTCAGGAGAGCAACTAGAAAAAGGCTTAACTTATTCTAGGAGCAAGCAAACTCAACTGGAAGAACCCCTCTCTCTGAACAGAGTGATTTTGATTATTGTCCTGATTTCTACAAGAATTGTTTTATTGGTTTTTGTTTGTTTGTTTGTTTGTTTTTAAACCAGAGTAAAAGAGGAGTTTTAAATTCTCTAAAACAAAGTGATTGACTGTCTACAATCCTTTTCTCATTGCTTGCATATTATGTTTCTATGTATATTCAATTAAGATATCTGTAAAATAAAATTCTAAGAAAATATATATCTGCTTTTAGACTTGTAAATTAAAACCAAAAGAAAAAAGAAACACCTCTCTGTAGTTCTTGATATAGTGCTCAAGAAGCATAATTTGCATCTTGTCCTTTTCCTCAGCATTTTTAAATTAGTATCTTCATTCAGCCATATACTAAATTTGCTGACAGACCGCTGAAGGGCTCAGCAAGCTGACTGCTCTGAATGGCCATTTGGGATTCCAAAATCCTACAATGTAAAATGCAGTTAGTCCAATTCGTCCATTTGTATTCTCAGCTTCACAGTGGAAGTAGTTTAATTACACTGAATTCCCTAATTGGTGCTTAACTACATCTATTAAGGCTGTATCATCTTAGGATACTCTATATTTTCTTAAGATGTGCCCCCTGGTGTTTCACATCAATGCTATTGGATACAGGACTATCAGGAAAAGTACCACAAGCAGAATTTGGTCCTATTTATATATTCTGTATAGTGACTTACATTTTCATTTATACCATTTCAAACAGAAGCATAGTCTAACATAATTTTCTTTCTGCTTTTTTTCTAGAACAATAAACTTTAATATTTATTGTCTTTTCCCCCTATAAAGAGCTTATGTTTATTTTTGAATCTACTAATATACTCTTTTTTGAAGTCTTCCTGTTGACTGTTTATGACCAATATGTTGCTGCATGCTGAAGTAATAAAAGGTCACAAATCTAAGCTTATAAATGAAATAAAAAATTAAAAAAACATTTCCTAGAATAGCACAGTATTTTATAAAAGAATAATGGGAATAATGTAAAAGATTATAGACTATTATTAGGGCTTCCTTTACTGCAGTGAATAAAAACAATAGAATTAATTCATTTAGGCTTTTACAATCTCTGTAAATCTGCCCATATTATCAAAGGAAAAGGAAAGAGAAGATAAAAAAATAACTAAAGGCATATAAGCATATAGATAATATGATACCTTAACTCTTGCACATTTTCATTTCTAGAGACAAATGTAATGAATTTGTGTCTAAACACTACCATTCAAAAAACAGTTTTGCCCTTTCATGCCTTGAAGGTTAAACTGTTTTTTCACCTCTGACCATTTCTGAGATCACTACTTAATATTGGGCAATATATCAGATGGTAATCAGAGGTCAAACAAAAGCTCAGAAATATTCAGGAGAATCATTTCAGGAAAGGCTCCCTGGAAAATGAAAGGATGTATTAAAGTTTCAAATTTCTGGCAATGCAGACAGCATTATGCTATCTTTAGGAGCAGTACTTCAAGGCAAAGAGAAATCTTGTCAACTTTTTGTTCTTAAAAATGTCTGGTACAGAACCAACAAGCTTAAAATATTCTGGAAATCATTAATCCATTTTATTGAAACTTTTGAAAGGAAGCCAATGGGAACATTTGCTGTGGCTTGACCCACTGTGACCTGAGTGTATGTTTTCAGGTTTTAACTTCCCCTACACATCAGTTTGGGCATAGAATGCAGAGAATGAGCAAGATCATTAGAGCAAGACATCAAGTTGTACTACATTGTTATTTACAGCTTTCCTCAATAAATTATTCAATATCAGTGAACAGTTCATGCCTTATCAAGCAATGCCCAAAAGACTGCATCTAGGTTTTATGCACTTTTTTCCTCATATAGTTTTTGTTTTATAGGTGAAATGTTATATATACTTACATTCTTGTGTTTCTCTCCTTCTACTTTTGAAATACAAATGACAATATACCTGGCCCAGATTTAAGACTGTTTGGCAAACAGAAAGACTCCAAATTCCAAAGAAATGTCAAAACTAGTTAGGAAAATAGTTAGGAAAATATTTGTTTGCCATCCTGTGGTCTGATTTGCAGTAGAAATTTTCATTGGCTGCAGCAAGTTTTAGTTCAGGCTGTAAGGAAATAGTTAAGAAATAGTAGCATAACCAAAAAACATTTCTGCCTAGCTGAACTGAATGCCTGATTCTATTTTGTACCTTCATATTTTTCATGGCAAATCTGGATTAAAAGACAATCAAGTTGAATTTAGAGTTTTTTTTCCTCAGTTCTGTGGTTTGTGCTGTATTTTCAACAGCTTATTCTGCAAACTTACTGGTTTGAGTTTACAGACAAAATAATTTGCCATATTATTAAAAGAGAGAGAAAAAAGAGGAGATAAATATCAGAATTAGAAAATTTTGCCCTTAGTAGAGAATAAGCAGATGTCTTAGAGAGAACAAGGACATTTGCTTGTCCTTTATGTTTGATCACTTTGAGATTGATGCTGAATATCTATGAAAAATTAAACTTTTTAAAACGGTGAAATATCATTCTATATAAAAATGAAAATATTGCTGCTCAAAAAGAAGCATTTTCATGAGATTATGACCAACCTTTACATTTCTATACAACTTAAAACAGATCTTATGAAATTTACTTGTGTTAGTATGCCATATTTCTTATATACATTTTAAGAAAGGAAAACAGAGACATTTTCATCTAGTTTTGTGTGACAGTTTTGATGCAGTTATTAAGAATAATGAAATTTATTTCAAAGTCTTTTGGCATCATATCTTTTAGTCTGGATATTCTGTATTTCCCTGCTATTTCCCTTCTTTGAAATAATGACGAGAGTGAAGCACAAAAGACTGTATTATTTGGAAGGACAGATTCCATATTTTCTGCAGTCCAGGAGATTCACAAGAATTATGGCACTTAATTTATGCACGACTGACAGTCATGAAAGTCGCATTTTTCATTTTGTTATAACTGTGGTATATCTGCACACCAGGATTGTGCCTCTGTGTATGTGTAGTGCTCCTGTCATCACCTGCCAGGGGGGTTCAGAACCTTTCCAGGCATCCATCTACAGGAAAGAGCTAGCAGACTGCTTTTAAAGAAGGAGTCACCTTGAAACTTCTTCCATCAGTGTTTATTGGTACTCATGATGCCATATATTGTGGAATATCTATTTGGTCAGTTGGGGTCAGCTGTCCTGGCTGCATCCCCTCCGAGTTCTTTGTGCACCTCCAGCTTCCTCACTAGTGGGATGAGGTGAGGAGCTCAGAATGTCTTGACACTATGTAAACACTGCTCAACAATAACTAAAACATTCCTGCATCACCTGTTCTGTTGTCAGCACAAATTCAAAACAAATCCCCATACTCGCTACTATGAAGAGAATTATCCCAGCCAAACCCAGTGTAATAATAAAATAGAGAAATTTATTTCCCCATGAGCAATGGAAAGTACAAAATCTTGCAAAAGTACATACTTAAAATGGAGGGATAAAAACCCAAGACCCCTTAAACCACCCAGGAAATACAGTCACCACCAGATCATTTGAAATCTTCCAATTAAGAGTTTATAGAAATGACCAAAAACATTAATAAGTCATAATTCCATTTTTTATCCACTACACTACTTGCCAATGGAGATCTTTTGTAAGATTGTGCTTGAGAACATTATTTGTTCTATACAGGAGTGTTGAGATACTCACCTCCTAAAGCATTTGTGGAACATATTATTTTTTCTCCTAGGGTGAAAGGCATGGCTAGGAATATGAGGAAAATCTATGCTGACTGTGGTAGCATCAGGATTTTATCATGGAGATACATAATTTTGCATTTACAAAACAAATTACATTTGAATATGTTCTTAATGTTTAAGAGACCAAGACGAAACATTTTAAATAAACAAAAAACAGACAAGCATTATAAAAAACTCATTGATTTGTGACTATTACATGGTATCCAAAGCATGGGACAATATTTCAACTTGTTATTCCAGACCTGTAGCTTTCTGTTTAGAGAACTGTGAGTTCTTAATAAGGATGGCAGTTAAATTGCTGTTCATTGACAAGACAAATCAAAAGAAAATACAGGAGCACAAGCTGTCCTTCTACAGAACACATTTTTCTCAGCTCATATCCTGTTTCAATTAGTGACCAACTGTAAGAACATCTAGGTGCCTTGTCTTGCCTTGCCTTTTCTCTCTGCCTCACCTCACCTTGCTTCATCTCACCTCATTTGAAAATATGTAGGAGATAATGAAGGAAACGACACTAAAATCCACGTTATGGCAATTACAGAATCCAAATGAAATATACATTTTTAAGTCAGAGATCACCATTTCCAGAAAGGTAGAGGTGCCAAAGGGGTTACCTAGCATGACAGAAGGAGGAGAGCCAGAGTAATAAATATAGAAATAATGTAAGTAATGGTGGAAAAGCAGAACAGGAAAGGACAGGAGACAGGTGGTTAGCAGGGAAGACCATAGCCTACCCTAGACCTCCGTTATCCTATATCAGGATAAAGAGGGAAAGGGCAGTTGGTAGAAACAATAGGGGCTGAAAGCTTCAAAAGGAAAGATAAACTGGAAGAATAAATGGAGTGGAAATGAGAGACTAAAATAGAAGATAGAAATAGAAAGCAGGTAAAATAGGGGAGCATTAAATTATTATAACACTTGTCTCCATAGACCTATTCAAGTGTACATGCAAAAAGAGCTTGGGAGAATTGAACAAAACTTCTCACTGATTTCTGTCTTGGCCACAGGTTTGTTTCATCATCAATATGATGATGAAATCTATCAATCTGATAGTGAACACACTACTAAATTATCAGAGTGACAGCACTATGATGATATGCTACATTAATACATCAACAGAGTAGCCGTGATAAGAGCTGACAACTTGGTGATACATTAGTCTGATCCATCACATAAGAATCATATTCCATAAGGATGTAATATAGATATCACTAAGTTTTTGTTGCCATTTCTTATTTATTCATTCACTTTCATATAAGACAATATAAAAAGCATTGCAAATATTGTGATTCTTAACAAAGATGAGGTGTACCACCATATTTGAAGGAAGAAAGAATTTTAAAATTATGAAGTTCAGTTGATTTTAAGGCCAGTTTGGATGAGGCTCTGAACGGAATGGTCTATTGGAATGTATCCCTGCCATTCCACTAGGTAGGGGAACTGCATCAAGATGATCTTTAGCGTCCCTTTGAACCAAACCATCCTATGATTTTATCATTATTTTTACATGCATCAATATACATTAAAGAATACAGTGATCCAAACACCTAAAATTATCAATTTATGATAAAATGGAAGGTCTCCTAGGTAAAAAATATATCTGCATACATTGTTGGAAAGCTTCTAACATTCCAGTGATATATATTTTTATTATTATTAATTTTGTTTGCAAGAGCTTTTTTGAAATTATAAACAAGCTGAAGAATTACTGATTTGACTTCATAATCTAAAACTGAAAATATTAATCAATACTTCTGACAATAAATTTCTTCATCACACTATCATTTGACCCTACATGAACTGGTAAGAATTAAAAAAATTCTCTAGAGATATTGCCTGGATGGTAAATGGTTCATTCAGTGGGTTGCAACAAGAAATCTCTGATTACTTTACAAGTTTTGGTGGTGCTGGTTTTAATGTAGGTGGGTAGTTGGATCAAGTTCTCATGGTCAGCTTCTCTTGAATCCCCCTCTGTTACATGCCTTCATTCTTCAGCCTCAGAGGATTGTATTTTTTATGTAGCCATTCCTTAGAGGAAAGGTTCTTCCTTCTGCCCAACTAATAACTCATCTTGTGGGTTACTTGTGTCAGCCAGCTCAGGGCTGAGTTCAGGCTTATCTTCCCCTTACATGGCCTTAAGGCCAGGCCATTGCTCAGCCTGGGACAACACAAAGTCTATAGTATTGATCTCTCACTCACATTCTGAGATACTGCGCTGCCTGTTGCGTGTCTCTCGTAACATGGGTGCTTGTTTGAAAAGTACTTCTAGCTGGGCACACTTGACACTATAACATCCACCACTGTGTTCACATTAGAGGGGCTTCCTGGTGCCAGAACTCTATGCAATCTGAGGTCTGGATAGCTATTCCAGTCCTTTTGTGGTCAGTTTGGGTGAAATTACACCATTGCTTTTCTTTCAACAAGCCACTGTCAACTTGTCCTTTTATAAAATGGTAATCCTTGTGAAAGATGTTATACTTCTAATTCCCTGGAGATCTCAAGCTTCCAGGTAGATTTGTGTGGCCACTTCCTAGCTGGGACAACCACCAGGTTTCAGCATAAACCTGTGGGTGAGCAAATCAGGCAGCAACCAGGTTATACTTGGCCACTTTCAGTTTGAACTCTCTGCAGGGCCCATAGGCACTGCCCCATTTTCTTCTGCTCCTCTCATGAAACCTGGCACTGGGTGACTGACACGAGCTTTTACTACTTAATGGAAGTTTGTAGGGTTTATACTGTACACTGTGTAGACAGATTAACTACTGATGATATTTTATAGAGTGTCCTATTAAATCGCACTGGAGTATTCTTAGCTTAAAAAGATCAAAATCATAGAGAAATGTAGTTTTTGTTCTGCTGACTAGTATTTTTATCTTTTTGAAAACTTACTGATAATCTTTTATGCTGACTTGGGTATTTCTAGTTGGCATTTTTTCTACTCAGCACTTTGAGATCTTACAGCATGAATTGAATATACTTTAACGAGCATCAATCTGTCACTCTGCTGGCAATTAATAGACAGACTTGGAGTACCACATATTTATTGATTTTCGTACATTATTGTATGTTATAGCTCACTATGCAGACATTCACTTGTCATACATAGAAACTGCATTCACTTCTGACAAGTCAGCTTCTTGCACCAAAATATCTGAAAAGAATGGAACGATGACATTTGGATTATTAGAGATTAGAACAAAGATGATTTGGGGGAACAAAAGGTAGAAATATTTATTTTTAAAACAAATCCAGTATTCTGTGTCACTTTGTAGCAACATGTAGCTACAGTGACGATTGTGATCCAGGGAGGCCACAACGGTGACAGGGCAAACAGACAGGACAAGTCTCTGCTGTTTAGCAGGGCAGTCCATTTTATTCCCCCCTGCCCTCCCCCGTGCCAGGGGGAGCAGGGGGGGCAGAGGCCCGGGAGCCTGAGCAAAGCCCAGAGAGCCGAGAGGGAGCAGACCCAGGGCTGTGGGGTTTTATCAGGTATCCCATGGGAGGAGTCTTAAATCAGATTACAGCCTCCTCAGAAGGCGAAGGCTCCACATCACTTTATTCTAACATGCCTTAAATAACAGCATCAGCACCACTTTGTTTAATATGGGAACTAGGAAAACTTTCTCTTTCTTTTTACTAGTGTCTACATATTTAAAATAAAGTTCTACAATATTAAGAACATGGCAATATTTAGAGGCTCAGCAGAGGTACTAATTTTACTACACATAATTTTCTCCATATCTTGCCCCAGGGAACTACTCAGTTTTCCATAGACGATATTTATCTTCCTTTTCCTTCCTCTGTGGAGGCTAATGGATTCGTTGCCATTCCTGTTGCAGACATTCTTTTCTGGTCCCCATATTCCAGCAGTCCATTTGCCACATTATTTAACTGATTTACATAATTAAGTTTAACCCCAATAAATAATATACTTAACTGGAAGTTTTCAGCTTTTGTGTGTGTCCTCCTCACACAAAGTGAGTGTTTCTTGACAGCAATCCCATAATTCCTGAGTAACTGAGATCACAATAAACACAAGATACCAGTGCAGGTAAATGAAAAAATTTGCTCCAGGCACTGAGACAGTGACCCTCCTGCAGCTTTTGGAGAACTCACAATGGAGCTGACATCCACACTGCAGCCTGTGTTCCAGCCCATGCTGGAGAAGATTCCTTTCAGGAACTGTGAGCCATGGAGAGAAAACCATACAGGGGTAGCTTTTCTAATAGAACTGTGGACCATGGAGGAGCAATGCTGGAGCAGACTGTTCCTGAAGGACATGGAGAAGGTCCATGCTGGAACATAGAAGAAGTGTGAAGAGGAAGGAGAGGCAGACAGAAACTGTTAGGAAGGGATTCCGCTTCAGCTAAAGCGTGTGGTGACCTGATGCCACATATCTCATAAAGAGCTCAGTCTTCCTGCCCTCAACAGCAAAGCACAGATCTGTGAAGAGTTCAAGGAAGTTCAGCTAAAAGCTACTCAGAGTTATCCAGAGAACCAAAAGCATCTGCCCTCTCATGTCTCCTTGGAAGTTTGGAGATGATGGCTGGGTAATCTGAGCAGAACAGGTGTATGCAATGCATTTCATTATGAAATGCCTCACATTTATGTAAGCAAATCTCAGATCTGTGTGCAACAGCTTAAACTAAAGATTTGAAAACGTTTTCCTCAGTCTAGCCTAGCTTCTTCTTCAGCAAGTTCAGTGTTTTCCTGGATTTCAGCACAGGCCCACTGTCACTATTGAAAGTTGACTTCAGAACTTGCCAAAGGCAGAGCTATCATTCTGTGGGAACCTCCAAAATCTGTGCACACTGCCAGTTTCGTGCTTGCTCCCTCTTGGTCCTGACATTGTATGAAGTTCCTCCTGCTGAACAGGTACAGTTGCTCAAAAGAAGGGAAAATATCATCCTTATAAACATTTCCAGAAAATTTTGTTTGTCACAGACTGAGTATGGCAAACACTCTCCTAAGCAATTCTTTCAAACATAGTATATTTGCTCTTTATGTAAATTGTGAACAAACAAATTGAACGTTTGTTCACATAGGTTTTTGATGAAAACAGACACACTTTTGGCTTCATAGTGTAGAATCTTAATTTTACATATGTTTAATTTGACAGAAATTTGTAAACTAATGATGATGTTAAAGCAAGTACTTTTTGACAAATATACACAGTAGAACCATTCAACTCTAAATGAATTACAGTGTTAGTGTGAACTTAAAAATACAGTGATAGAATACGACTCAACTCCCTCCATGATAGACAAAAGCTTCAGTAAATCAGATCATACTTCATAATTCTGAAGATGGTATATACCTTATTAATAGATATATATTGTGCTATCAGAGAGCATTGAAAATTGAATTCTCTTTTCAAGTTGGAAAAATTCCAATATTTTAAAAGTTGTTAAATATAGGTAGTTTTTTCAAATGCTGATTTTTTAGTGGTATCAGAAGCTTTGAAATGTAACTTTAGGAATAGTTAAATAGCTAGATATTACTTTTAGACATGTGCAAGAAATTAATTCCATTATTTACTTGGTTCTCATATTTCCTTGTGAAGTTAGTATTTGAGTATTTTGGTCTTTCATTTATACAAAAAGTGATTTTAAAAATTATAATCAGAATTATTATTCTATTATTATTATTTTTGCCTAAACTCTCTTTTCCATTAAAAAAATATGTTGCAAGGAAATACCACTTATCTTCAATAAAATTGCTAAAGAGATTTCTTCATAACCCAAGGGAACTTACAATTAGTTGTGTTCTAATTCCTACAAGCAAGCTGTAAAAACTGTTTTTCCTTTATCCTGTGCTCGTCGCCAGGGTTTTTTTAGTGACACCAATGTGGCATTTATGGTAATAAAAATTGTTCAGACCTTACAAAATATTTATAAGCTGACTCCTGTTGGGGTTTTTCTGGTATTACAAAGCATCTTAATTTCTAGGTTAGGTAATACAACAAACAACTTGCCAGCAATTGCACTGCTGGAACAGCATGCAGAGGCAATTGATAAAAGCAGAAGAGAAAAGCAGAGGAGCACTTAAGTAATACAATAAATTTAATTTCTTTTCTACTCAGCTGGTTGTTCTCAATCATAATTTTGACGTGTCCTCTTTTTTTTTTCAGAACATGTTGCTATATTTGCATTATTGCTAAGTACTGCACATTAATACAAAAGAAGACAAATATATATGTGTCTGTATGTACACAAATCAGAATTGTAGCAATGTGATGATTGATTGAAAGAAGATTCACTTCTTATGGATAGAAATTGGTTGGTGTTTGACAGTGAAATTATTTTTACTAAATTTTCCAAGTTTCTTGTGAAATAAATCTGCTAGTGACAAACCAAACACCCTATTTTTTATAAATATTGAGTAGACTGATTTGTATTGGGGACTGCTTCTAATATGATTTAGAGTTATTCTTATAGTCCATATTGCAGATACTTTGAAATTGAAACTCACAATAAATATATTTTTAATATATACATGTCAACCAGACACTACTTTGCCAGGAGCCCAGATATAATAAGGATGAGATCCTTGCTACTAAAATAGCAAGGTTTTCCAAGAAGAGGTGACATTTTTTTCAGATTTGCTGTGGTTTTGTGGTTTTTTTTTTCTTTGTTTTATTTTAGGTTTGGATTGGTGTGATTTTTAGATGTTTTTAGTAGCCTTTAAATTGTGTCCCCTTGGTGGCATAGTTTAATGTTTTGCTACCACAACATAGTCATACATCTTACTGATTTAGACTGACTGACTAGTCACAAATAAATTCATGTCCTAAGGTCTATGAATAGTTCACTCAAAAAAATAATGATACATACATATAGATACTAATATATTTGTGAATATACTCAATTTTTTTGAACAAGTTTTTATCAATATCTATTTGATTATATCTATATGCCTGATGCTTCTTTTTTCTTTTTTTTTTTCTTCCCAGCTGACAAAAATTTCTGCATCTCTGAGCAAAAGCAGAACTTCAGTGTTCTGTTTGTGACTTCTGGTGGTAATGTTTTGAGGCAATTTCAACAATTGCATCTATAATTTTTCCTTAGAAAAACAGGGACATTACTCCAGGAATTCTCTGGAAATAAACCAGCCATTCTGAGGCTGATATTCAGTTTTTGGAATGTTTAATGTATCTCAGATGTCCATTTACTAAGCCCAGAGAAACACTCTATGGCAGATCAGTGCATCCTTAGTCAGCTTTGTGACTTATGGTAGCAATTACTTTTTCATGATGGGCCAACAGTCACAAGTTTAAAGTCTATAAATCTGTTATAACTATATCATTTGAAGTTAATTACTGTGATATGGAGGAGCCAGAGTGGATCATGCCACTTTTTTTCTAAGGTTTTTCCTGCTTAAACATTTCTGCTCTGACAAAGCTAGAACAAGCACACACATGTTGATTTTGAAGTTATTTTCAGTATGAAGTTTTCTGAGATTCAGCATGCACACGCTGATGAGTGAATTATAAAGTAGAAAAAGGGAAGAATCGGAAACCTACCCATTTAAATGGAGAATAAATTACTTCACTACAAGTCTAGCATTTTTCAAAGATTTCAGTGGGGGTTTTTTGCAGTCCAGGGTAAAAGCCTACTTCAAAACTCCTGCTCACCATAAGAACTGCCACAAAGCAACAGAAATTAGTCTAAAGAGTGGAAAGAATTAAATATATATTTTTTAAATTAAGTATTTCTTTACTTACTTTTGAGGAATCTCATCACAGTAAATGATATTTTTTACACTTTCTAAACTGTGATACTCACACATAATACAAATTGTTAGTGTAGATCTGCTTGTTGGATCTGGTAAAATAAAAAATAAAGAACATTGGAACTCTCCATGATTTGCAGGTTGTATAGAGTGTTTCTTTGTTAATTGTGTGCACTCGCATTTTTATGTGTGTACCAGCTGACAAGAAACATATTTATTTCTAAAGTCTGAAATTATCTTTCACATATGTTATTGGTAAGCAACATATTGCACTGAATGGCAGATAGATGTTTGTGCAAATGTAGTCTTTTTTTTCAAAAGACATTGTATTAGACCTAATCACATTGGTAAATAATTTAGCCTTTTCACAAGCTGCAACATTTGTACAACAGAATGAATGATACATATAAACTCCACTAGAGAATAGGCTGGGGGTCCACAAGAATTTTGGAAAGGTCATGGAGAGGACAGCTAACCCAAACCGACCAAAGAGATATTCCATAACATATTGTATCATGCTCAGGATATAAAGCAGGGGAAAGAAAGGAAGGAGGGACATTTGGAATGATGGTGTTTTTCCAGCCAAGTCACCATTACCCCTGATGTATCCTGGCTATTCTGGAGATGGCTGAACACCTGTCCCCATGGGAAATGGTGAATGAATTCCATGATCTGCTTTGCTTGCACCTGTGGCTTTTCATTTAACTATTACACTTTCTTTATTTTAACCCATGAGTTTTCTAACTTCTACCCTTCCCATTCTCTCTTCCATCTGTCAAGAGAATGAGCAAACAACTGTGTGGTGCTTAGCTACCAACTGGGGCTAAACCACAATATTTGCTGAGGGGGAAAAGCAACCTTAAAAAAAAAAGATCTCTAACTTTCTGAGAGAACCTTATTTTTTATTTTTACCATAATAGGTAGGAAAATATTTGCTAAACATAGTGATATTAGGATACTGCTAGCACATCAATTTGTATAATGATTTAGAGGTCTATACGTTATGGGAAAAGTGCTGGTTCTTGGAGACTGGAAACTCTGTAACATAAAGACTAAAAACTCTGGGCTAAGCCTAATATGTCCTATAAATATCTTTGCAAAAAAAACTGAGCTGAAGATGGGAAGAATATACTATTGGACAATACTATACTATTGGACAAGTAAATATAAACTGTCAATATTGGTTTTGTTTCATTTCAAGTTAAAATATTTTAAAATGAAATCTAATTTCAATTATTAACTTATTTTTAAATTTATGGTGTGGTTTTAGTCTCTGTTAATGTAGCAAAGCTTCAAGTGTTTTCAATTATTCAATTACACTGAGAAAATCCTTGGTTAATAAAAGTTTAAAAAACCCTAAACTTCCCAAGACCATTAAATCTCAAACTGCCAATGCTGTCAAATGTGCATGTCATTGGAAGAAATTCGGAATTTAATCTTGAGCCATTCTACAATTATAATGAATAAAAATCTCTGTAATGAATAATGAATAATGATAATAATGATAATGAATAAAAATTCAGAATATTCTGAGTGAGAATGAGAAAACTTTATTTTCATTTATACCTTCGTCTTTCCTAAAATACTGGAAACCCCCTAAATTATAAAAAATAACTCCTGGGCATGTTTTTCAAGTATATAATGAATGATTATAGTTATACTGCTATACAGACATGCTATTTATGATAAATGCATTATCTTGAATTAAAGTCAGTGAACAGCTGCTATTCCTAGCACTGACCAGTCCTTCTCTATCTGAGCTAAATTTAAGAACTATGTTGTTCCATGATTTCTGAATCTAGACTGACTCCCACTAACCTCAGTAAATGACCAGACACCTTTAATTAGCAAATACCTATGCTGCTAATTAAAGAGGGAATGCAAGGCCTTTAGAGATTGTCCATTAAAAGTCAACATGTTCCTTGACACCGTAAAAGTTTTATGACATTGATTTAATTTTTAGCGGAAAAAAGTCATCTTCTTTCCTATAGCTTAGAGAATGCATTTCAGTGCAATTATCAAAACACTAATATCACTATTTAAATACTTTTTAATGTAACAATTAGTATTAGTGGAATTATACAAAGTTTAGGATTCATAGAAATATTTTTTTATGTAAGTTCAAATTTATAAAATTTATTACTTGCTTTTCTTTCTTAAATGCTAAATGTGTCTAATGTTATCCTTATTGCATAGTATCAATTGCTTCATTCCCTGTTAAAAGTAGGAAGGAATGCAACAGTGCTTTAATGTTGCTATTATTTTTTTCAATTAAAAATTATGAATGTTTTATATTAATAAATAATTATCACCTAAATTCCAAGACAATGAATTATATGACTTTAAAATGTCTTAAATTTTTATGCCTACAAGTGTACAGTAACTTTGCAATTTGAAGCATTGAGAAATTCAATTATCAACAGATTATTAACCCTGATGATTATTTTAAGTCTCATCCAATCCCTTGAGCAACTTGATCAGCTAGGCTGAACATACATTAATGGGGTAAAGCGGCTCTACACAAATTACTTAATCATAGAATGTTCAGGATTAGTTATTGCAAATTTAAGTAAGCCTGAGATAAATATTTTCTCCTAATCTCAATGACTTTTTGCTGATTTATTTAAGGCAGATTTTGTTTAGTGCTGGTGTGACACCTCTCTCTGAAGGGCCCAACTTTGCCTCTACTCTGCATGTAGAGTTAAGGTGTGTAACAACGAATTAATGTTTACTTTATGGAATGGACCTTGCCTAGTTTTCTAAGTCCCTAAGTGCTTTTTCTCTTTTAGTCTGAAGTGACAAGCCCATGAGCTTTTTTATTATAATTACAACATAAATTATAATTATGTTACATAATAATATAATATCAGAGAATTGCTATCTGATATAATATCATAGCATAGTAATACAAAATGTAAGTGCTATTGCATATTTCTGGTGAGTGTGAAATAAGAATATCAAACTGTGTATATTTTTATTTTCATGGTAAATATTTTAGAATTAGTTCCACAACATTGAGGCTCATTTTTGCAGCAATTAAATAATCTCAGAGTTTCATTACTTGTTTTGGCAGTCAATGCAAGAGTGATATTAGTTAACAAGTCTGATAGGTCTCTGTCTTGAGCTGCTTTTCAAAACTGTTGCACTGAAAAGGAGATGATCATAATAATGGGTCCAGGGACACAGTACACCTTATACTGTCTTTCTCTTTTATTGATTTTAATATGTTCTGTCAAAATTTGATTATAAATGTTTATTAACTTTTACTATATCTATATTTTCAGAATAGTTGTCATTCAATTTGAGCTGGTAAAGTTTTACTTTGAGAAACTGTAATTCTGGAAACATATACCACTATAATTGGTATAAAATCATAATTTTCGAAAACAATTGCCAGTCTTCAGGTTGATCTAAATAAATTATAAAAATAAACTTCACTTTTGAAGTTCTTTAAAGCTGTTGCAGTTATTCAAGTGAGAACAGATTATTTCTTTAAATGAGGAAGACTCATCAAACTCTATTTACGATTTTATTCAAAATACCCCTCTAACACCTCTTAACTCCTGTGTTTCAAAACGTATGTAATTTTGTCGCCTTCAGCTTATGACATTTATCTGCCCAACCTCTTCAATAGAAATCTTAAAAATTTAAGACAAAGAATCTGTGCAATTAAGGAGTGTTGTATCACTCCTATGGCTTGGGATTTCACTGTAAGGAAAATGAAGCAATAGTTTTTGGGGATTTGTTTGGGTTCTTTGTTGGGTTTTCTTTGTCTTTGTTTTGGTTTGGTTTTTGTTTTTGTTCATTTTGGTTTGGGTTTTGTTTGTTTGTTGTTATTTTGGTTTTCCTTTTTTTTTTTTTGCTTTAGATTGGGCTTTATTTGCTAGATGATTGGTGAGGTTTTTTTTCATTTATATCCTTTCACATTCATTTGCATCCTTTCATAATTTTTGGTTTATATCTTTTATGCTTTTTCCTCATCTTCTATATATTAGCTCTCTGGAAATGTATTGCAAAAAACTAGATAAATTAGATCAATTTAGACCGCTTTCTTCCTCACAGAAGAATTTACAGGACTGTAATAGATTAACTGTTACTGACTGGAATAATTTAGCTTATGCTTTATTTTGACAGGCCTCCTAGTTCAGTTTTCTATAATTTCTGTGATTTGAAGGAAACGAATATAGTGCTGAACATACCATTAAGCAAATTTACTTCTGTTTATATTTTCCTTATAATATGCAAATGAGTTCTATCCTTGTAATGTTTTTTGTTTGTTTTTTTTTTTTTTTTGTTCTTGTTTTTCATTGACTACAAAGGCATCCTAGAGAAACTAAATCACATAAATATACCCATACTGTAAACATTTCCGACAAATTAATTTCATGCTACAAACATACATGTGCAACTTCTCATATTTATTTCATTGATCTATATTAATTTGAATAGTTGTTTTTATGCAGTCCCTTCTGGAGTTTTCCAGGGACATCAGTTAGGTCAATTGGTTGCCTAAATCACAAGTAATTCTAAATTTCTCAGCAGTTATTTCTCATCTGTGTTACTGTAGACCTACCTTATAGATAAAGAACCACATTACAGGTTAGAAGGGACCTCAAAACAGCACCTAACCCAAACTTCCTTGGGAAATGGAGGTTAGATGAGAATTTGTAGTATCTTGTCCAATTGGATTATGTTTGTTGTCCTCTGGGACTTCCATGTTCTTTTTATGCAACTGCTTCCCAGCTACCTGGAACCTAGCTTTCAGTGTAGGGATTTGTCATCATTAAGCCTCATACAACAATTGCTACTCCATTCTTCCAGCCAATCCAGGTCTCTCTGTAACCACAGCTCTCCCTTCAAACTTGTCCAGATCATCACTCAGTTTAGTGCTGCCAGCAAAGCTGTTGAGGATGCTTGCAATTCTATCATCCCGACATTTTATGAACATGTTGAACACCAAGAGGCCCAGTAGGAATTTCTGTGGGACTGCGTTTGTGACAGGCTGCCAGTCTGAGTAAAAACTACCCTCTGGGTGCTGCCTGTAAGCTAATTTCCAACTCATCTGACACCCATCCAACCTGCGTCTTGCCATTTCATTCAGGACAAGACTGTGGTCAAATGCTTTGCTGAAGAACAGGTAAACCACCTCCATCTAAATAGAAAATGTCCTCTTTTTTTTGTAGATAGGGATCCAATTACTCTGCAATGATTTGCCTTTTCATAAGTCTGTTCTGATTTTTCTCAGCCACCTGTTTCATTTGGTTTGTACTAATTTCTAGGAAGACTCATCCCATTACTTTACTAGGGACTGGAGTAAGATTAGTAGTCCATTTGTTTCCTGGATCCTCTTTAGAGCCCTGCTTGAAACTGAGTGTGACATTTTGCCTCTTCCCGTTATAAGGGATTTACCCTATTCTCTACTGCTTTCCAAATATTATAGATAGTGGTTTTGCAATATTGTCAGATATTTCTCTTAATGCCTTGGAGTGGATTACATCCGTGCCCATAGATTTATGTGGGCTGAGATGTTGGAAGAATCTGAAGACCGACCCTTCCTCCACAACTGGAAGGTCAACACATATTGTCGTAGCTACTTGACACTGTGACAGTAAAGACAGAGGCAAAAAAGGTACAGAGAACTTCTGACTCATCAGCATTAATAAATAGTTTCCGTGCCCTGTGTAACAAATGGACCCTACATCTGCACAGTGCTTCTGCTAATTGTTCATGTGCCTGAGGAACCCTTTCTTCTTGACATCTCTCTTGTCCACTTTCATTTCTAGCTGAACCTTATCCTTCCTGACTGCACCGCTACATGTTCTATCTCTTTTAGTCCTCCTTATCTATTTAGCTTCCTTTCCATAGCTAGCATGCTTCTTTTTTGCTTTTAAGCACATCCAAAATCTCATAGTTAAGCCTGGGTAATCTTTTGTTCTGCTTTCTTCTTTTCCTTTTTTGAGGGATGGACTGTTCTTGCCCCTCTTCAGCCATTCAGAAGGTTGTTTTTGAAGAACTCACAGCACTTGCAAACTTGTTGGCCCTGCATGGTTGTTTCCTTAGGAATTCCTTGTGGTTGGGCTCTAGACATACTTAATTTGGCTCTTCCAAAATTCAGTCTTTATCCTACTCCTGATCTCAAGTGTGCTCTGCGGGATCTTAAACTCCGCCATGTTATGATTGGTGTATCCATGACTACCAATGTTAATTATGTGGCCAAGCAAGTTGTCTCAGTTTTTGAATAGTAAATCTAGGAATGTGTGGTTCCTAGCTGGAATGTCCTACATCTGCAGCAGGAAGCAGTCCTCACTGACTTGCAGAAACCTAATGGGCAAGCAGTGCAACATTGTGTTGTTTTCTCATGAAGTAAAAGTAATAAAAGTTCTCCATCAATGAGAAGCATGTTCTATTGACGCAAAACATCTTTGAGTAGCCAAATTAAGGTTTTATTTGCCTCATCATCCTGACTAGAAGGTCATAAGATTCCAGCTTCGTGATGATCCCTCTAATCTTGACAGGAATAGAAATTCCGTAGTCTCAACCACATACATTCTATTTTCTATTTTACATAAAGTACAATTCCACCTTCTCTTCCTTTCCTATTCTTTTGAAACATTGTGTTATGATCTTCCAATAACATGAGTTTCCCCAACACGTTTTTCTGAATCTTACAACATCATAACATTCAGACAAGGCATAGAGTTCCACTTCCTCTTATTCATAGTCCAGAATAACTGCACTGGCACATATGATCTTGAGGTGGTTGGACTTAGTAAATTGTTCTTTAAACTTTTATATAGGTAAGGAAACTATGTTGGCCAATTTACTAGTGAAGATGCCTATTCTAAATATGTGGATCCCATCTCTCCCAACTAGGCTGCATGCATCAAAAAAAGTCTAGCAATTGTAAGCCATGGTGATGACACCAACCACAAATTCAGGTATTTATTGTGATAATTAATCAACTTCTGTCTGCACCCTTTTATCTGACTAGCAATTTAACTGACTAGTTGTTCTGGGTTAAAAAATGGTAAACAAACACAGAATGTGTTAATATAGCTATTATTTTCAGTACATTACAAATAATTTCCTCTATTATTAAAAATTTTTACATCACTGCCTGCTATTTTCTAGTTATTATTTTCTTTAAACTTGTACTACTAGAATTAAACACACTACTTCACAGAGTATTACTGAGACAAGCTCAGTGGTCTTTTGTAGTAAGGCTTTAATATTTTTCTCTTTGAAATGGAAGCAACTTGTTATCTGAGGTCACATTATTCTTCTCCTTTGTGAATAAGCTCACCCATGCAGGTTTATGCTTCAATGATATCTGCAGCTGCTGAGCTTCTAGCTGATAGGAGAAATTCTGCTTCTTAGCCCCTAAATTCCTGATCTTGCACTTTCTATTATGGTATTTTTCCCATTTGCTTTAAATCACTGTTCATACAGTTCATATTCCATAGGATTCCAAACCTCTTCTGTTTTAACAATATCTCGAAGATTTGCATCATCTGATATTTTATTACCAGGTTCTGGATTTCAGCGTAATGAATTAAAATATTAACAGGAGCACTAGTCAACTATCACTGTCTCCAACATGATTCCCACTGCATCAAAATAAATTGTCGTCTCTTCTGGGTCTACTTTTAGCACAATATCATAATTTATAACATGTAGGCTTTATTTGCGGTAGCAGTTGGTTTTATTTTCTCTAATTGTGTTTGGTTAATTGCAATTTAATATTGAAGTAAAAGGAAGATTCATTCAGTGTTGTACATACAAAAGTATTCTTTTTTTTTTTCCGGGGTTTTCAATTAGCTGTCAACTACATTCTTTCAAGTTTGAGTGAAAAAAAATCACAAACAGAACACCAGTGAAAATGAAAGCAATTACATCTATTCAGTGACTGCATCATCATGCTTTTACAAATATTGAACTCATGCAAGTAATCAGAAAGAGATACAATGTGCTCTTATTGCCAATTTAGATTACTGAAAGAAGTACTACAAAGAAATCCACAGACGAGAAATTACCTGTGCAGAGCAAATTCCTCTGTGACTGACATGGGAAAGAAAGCTGCTAGAATATAGAACCACTAATGTTATTAATCTAAGTGGCAAGCAAGAAAATAAAAGATAACAATAGATGCTGACAGTGCACACTATGAGCAGTGAATCAATTTACCTTGACACTGATAGTATAGAAAGGACATTCATCTGATCACATGGTTAAATAACATTATATTCATCCAAAGGTGGGGCAGCAACTTTATCTATTTTATTGTGAAAACTATTTTTTACCTTCCTTCCTTCCTTCCTTCCTTCCTTCCTTCCTTCCTTCCTTCCTTCCTTCCGTCCGTCCGTCCGTCTCCTTTTTTCTTCCTTTTCTTTTGACAGAAACAAAGAATAGTTGAGGTTGTGAGAGACATCCAGAATCTACTTGATCAATCATAAGCTCAAAGCAGGGTCACCTTGGGGCATTTGCTGAAGACCCTGTGCAGACAGCTTTTGAGGATATCTAGAGGATAGTTACTCTACAACCCCCTGGACAACCTGGGCCAGTGCTTAGACACCCCCAGTGGGAAAGGAAAAAACAAAAAGAAAAGAAAAAGAAAAAAAAAAAGGAGTTTTCTGATATTTATATGGAACATTCAGTGTTTCTGTTAGGGCCTATTTCCTCTGTCTCTTTCTCTCCCTTTCACCCCACTTCCTTCCTTTTGTTCTCAGTCTTTCTCTTCCTTATGCTTACTTGCAGTTTCTGGGGGTTTTACATATTTTTTAGAATAATTTTTCTGCCTTTGAATAATTATTAAGCTTTTATTTTTTTATAAACTTCTGGAAAAAACACAAAGTGAAATATTCCTTGCCACATCATCTTCATCACATCTTCACTACCATGAAACAGAAAAATTCTGAAGAATGAGAGCATTCTATCACAAATTGTTTAGTTCATGCACTATGATGACCAAAATATTTACTCAAAATTGCAAAATCACAAATTCACCTAAAATGGAACTTGGATCATAATTCTGTGTGGTCTCTGCTTTTTACAGCACTCTCCTGAGAGGGACAAATATTTGTGTTGAAGAAATGGAACTTACTGGCTTCAGAATGAGTTCTGTCACCCTGAAGATATTATATATAAGCTAGATAATTACCCAAACAATTCCTCTACATATGCTTTAAACAAGGGCAAAATGTGTCACCTATAGCAGTCTCTCTGCTGCAAATTGTAAGAAAAACTTAGGATTTCAGGTACTTAGTTTCCAGTGATTTAGCTGGAAAATTTTATACAGAAAAAATTAAGTTCTTTGCTCTAAAAAAGCAGAAGTGGCCTGCACTACAGTTTTTCTCTCGTGTATATTAGGAAAGCTAGACCAAAATTATAGGGAGTGAAAACTCCTTTGTGAGTCCAATTTTACTAGTCAACAATGCATGAAGTATTCTTGATCTGTTTAATTTAAATCTGTCTTAGAATGTTGAGGGTTTCTTTTCTGAATACATATTTACTATACTTGTTATCTATGCTGCACTGGTTTTGAGGTTTTCTAATAGTTTTAACAGTGGGGTGAATGTTTTCTATTTTAAAGAACATAATTTATTTTTAATAATCAGTATTTCTAATATTATACACAAGCTTTAATTGTGTCACATTGTTAGGAGGCACCAGGGGATAACCTGTGCTTCCTGGTATTTTCCTTTATTGTAAGAGTATTAATCATTTTAGGCTGCTAACATATTTCCATATTTTCTGTTCTGTTTTTAAGAGAAATTAATGTGAAATCAACTCCAGTTGACCCCTGCACTGAAAATATCATTCTATTCTCCCCTTAGATCCATCTCCCTAGAATAAATCAATAACTCTTGTCTGAACTTCCTGCTTTACCCAAATTTGAAGCAATACTTAGACCTAATTATTGTTTTTCTCTTTAAAATATTCACCATAGGACCTTATTTTTGAAAAGAGCCACCATAATCCATTCTTTTTTAATTATGATCTTCTTTCAAAATTAATCATAAGGAAAATCATATTTTACCAGTAGAGGGAGGTATAATACTAGCAAAATAGTTTTTAAAATATGATTTATTACTTGCAAATGGAAAAAAAATTATTAGGATTTCTTTGTGTTAATTGACCACAGCTTGCAAATTATTTCCAGGGCTGTGAAAATGTAAGCATCCAAATGGCAATGTTAATGCAATATTTAAAGCCCAAGATATTTTCTGGAGACTGAGAATGCTCATAAAAACAAAAATTTCACCAGATCCACTGGGACTGAGATTAGATATTTTTCCCATTAATTTCCTGCATTCATTACATTGATAGGTAGCACATATACAAGTTATGTGAAGGGGTCCATATTTCAAAATATGGGTTTCAGAATATGAGCTTCAGAACCTTTTTATTACACTGCATTTAGAAAATTGCATTAAACTATTTGTAGTCTTTATAGTGTGATTAGAGACTCAGTCTCTCAATAAAGTCAGATAGGCCTGTGCAAGAAAATAAGTCATCAGGCTCACACTACCAAAACTACTCTCTCTCTTCTGCAATAAATTGCATCACACAACCTCAGGATCAATAAGGACACATCCTTATTGTAATTCCATAAAAATACAAACCAGCAGCATATCCTTTAAGCAGAAAATAGATTACATTCACTAACATGTTCAAGTACAATCTTACTGTCTGCAGTACATGAAGGGCTACATTACGATTCTCATAGGACAATATTTTGAGCTTCATGGGCTGACATGTATTTCAAATGAAATCTATATGCAAATATGATAGAACTGTATTCTTCTGCATCCCTTCCCCTTTCCCTCTTTCCTTAAAACAATGTAGATTGTTTAAGTTATATCAGGAAGGTGAAGACTAAGGAATTTTTTAATGAGAAGTTCTCTAAAAAGTTAGCCTAACAAAAATAGCAGTGATACAATTACTATTGTTCCTCTTCTATCTATGAAAAAAACTAACTTCTGAAAGCAGGGAAAGTTAATTTACAACCTTTACTGTTTTAAACATATAATCATGGCACATAGAACTTCTTTGTTCTTCATGTCTTCCTGTTCTTGTACATTTTTTTCTGGTTATTTGACATTTCATAGAATCTATCATAGAATAAAGTTTAAATTGATACACTTTTAGAATCTATATGTAGGGAGGGTTTTTTTAAATGGGAATTCCACAGTTATCTCTGCATAATCATTATAATATGAGAGCAAAGCCATCCATATGGTGGCATACAATTTAATAAAAATATTCATCCCTATGACCTTTCAAATTTAAAATCATCATGCTTTATCTGAAGCAAACTTTGTTCTATTAGCAAGTAGCTGATAAAAATTGTTGTTTTGCAATCTATGCTGCCCAGAATAGGGTAGCTCTTTTTGCTTTTAAAACAACTGGAATATCAAAAGCAGCAGAAATGATGGATCTTTCAACAGCCTGTCATGTTACTTAGTCTAGTATTCTCTCTTAGTATTGCAGGGAGAAGTAGAAGATAAAATTAAAAAGTGATGCACAATATCTTATAAGCTTCTGCTTTTTTTTTTTTAATAATTATTATATAACAGCAAAAAAAATATTTCTGACCAGTATTTTATGTGGATTATTCTTATATTGATATCAATATAACAGCTTTAATAGCCATTTTTAGTACATTTCAGTAAATACTATTTGGAACTTGAAAGAAAACTAAAATACTGCCTGAATTATGCCTGTTACCAAGAATGCTCACCATAAGATTAATTATATATACAGAGACGTCCATTAGAAAAGCCTGTTAACCAACTAAAAGGAGACTTGTCACAATTATGCTATATAAAATAAATTAGCATATATTTTATTTGCTCATACTGCTGATCTATCACTGACAAACATATTACACAAAAATACTGTTCACTTAGCAGCTGCTTTGATAGAAGCTGCAAATACTGCATCTAAGTGCTGCTGAAGAGTAACCTTTGTTGCTTAGTAACACCACATAAAATCCAAGCAGTGACATAGAAAGCTAGAATCCTGCTGACTATTAATCACTGAATTTTCTATGCCTATGAACATTTTGCTTAGTTTGGTTCAGTATATTTTACTAGTTTTAATATTTTTTCATGATATTTACCATCAGCATAATCAAAGTAATTTTTACATTAATATGCATATATTATTATTAGGTCTTATATAATAGAATGTAACACATTCTTTTTAAGTAATGAAAAGCAAAATTCTAGTATATAAGAAAAAAGGAAAATAAAAAGCTTTATCTTCCTATACAGAACATGGAAAAGAAAATATTTTTTATCAAACACAAACATCCTTATTAGGGAGCAATAGGTAAAAAATACTGTGCTTCTAGTACCGTGATTTTATCTGATCAGCACATGGTGGTGAAAATTTAACATCCTGAAATTTCAGTGTTGTATTCTTTACTAGAAGCTGTCCAAGATATAAAGGCAAAAATCTTATACAGGTTATTGAAATTAGGATTTGGAAGAAATTTGAATTAATTGCATGATGAGTTTTAAAATAGATCTGTCACTCGGTATCTCCTCATATTCCTTGCTAAGTTATTGGGTTTTTGTCATTAACGTTAGAGACCTGAGGGGCTTGGTTTTGCATCTGAGTAAGCAACCTGGGACTACATCAAAAGACTCAATTTCTTTCAGATACTAGAAGTAAAAATGTAACAGAATGTTAACTTCAGGTGGAGAAAGCATCACCATTCAGTTTCTCTGTGTGGAGGAGGTGTTTGAGAACCATAACCCCTTCCCCTTTGGGTCAAGTTATTACAGCATTGTGAGAGAACATGGTGCAATCATACACGGATACAGAACTTGAGATGTGATTTCAGTTATAAATATCTGGAGTTTCTAAATTGATCATAAAAGTTCGCTGAAGGCTAAATAGTCATGCACAATCTATTAAAGTTTTGGTTGAAAAACAGGCATGCAGAAGTCCTATATGAGTAAAATGTTAACTAAATATACTTTGACTATTACTCAAAACTATGTAGATAAAGATTTTTTAATATTTTTGTCATATTTGACAAGGAGAACAGAGAGGATTGCCACCTGGATGTGATATATAATGATATGCAAATTGAAAACAATAGATCTAAAATAAAAATATGTCCATTATACAATAGCAGGATAATCTCCCTTAGAGAACTCTGGAGAACCAATGCATTCCACTGTATGAATAAATCTGAAAAGTGATTTTATAAATATCAATATGTATAAAGGGAACAAAATATATATACGTATGTATAACTCTGAATTTGCTTGTCCTTAAATCATGTAAGTTTTTAGAACAAATATTTAAAGAAGAATTCTTAAAATCTTGAGGAATCAAATTCACATGATGTGAGCTTACATAGAACATACATTATCATGTGACAATAGCTGGTTTTTTGTACTAAAGAGAAAATATCAAACTGTGGAGAAGTCATACTTGGAATTTATTAAGGATTGGGAACAGTCACAGTATCTCAGTCTTGTATTCTGACCTTGGCTCAAAGGTTAAAATGAGGTAATGAAATTAGATGATATCACAAAGTTGGCAGACATTTTGAATGGAGGGAAGAAATGAAATATTACACATAAATAAGTGAATAGCCTTAGAGAGTGAAGTAATAGGGCATGGGGGAATTTATGAGAACAAAGTGAAAATCCATTCATTTAGACAGTCAGAACAAGAACCTGTAGGGAAGTCAGGCCTGCAAAAAACTGGAAATAAGAAATTAATTTTAAAAAGTCCAGGTATCCATCCATTTATAAGTTTGATAGTAAATCAATAATGAAATAAAGCTGTAAAAGCAGTAACTGTGGTCTCCCAAATCAGTAACCAAAATACTTCCAGCTAAGCAGAAATACAAGTAACTTTGAGCAAGATTTCAGTGAGACCTCAGAGTCAACATACAGATATAATTACCCAAAATGAGAAAGAATCATGGCTACTACGTAGAATCAAATAATTAAATAAAAAAATATAAACTTAAATTTAAATGTTAAAAAGAAACTAGCTTATCACAATGTACTTAGCAAATTAAGATTGACTGAGACTTCTTTTCTGACTGCCTTGATTTTTCAAAAATGATGGATAATGGCTTAGCAACTTAGCAAAAATTACATTGGCCTGTTACAGGATGAAGATGGTGACCTTGGAAAGAGGGACAGGGACAAAGTGGAGACTTTTAGCTCATTCTTTGCCTCCATCTTCACCCCACATGACAGATTAAGGGGGTCTCAGTGCCCTGAGTGCCATGAGTGGTGAGAATGATAAACTCAGAGCTGACCTTGAACTCGTGTGTGTGTGCGCTGCTCCACCTGGATTCCTATAAATCTATGGGTCCTGATAGGAATCACATCTAGGGATACATAGAAAGCCGGCTAATGTCAGCATGAGGGGTCCCTCAGTGATTTTTGAAATCTGGAGAGATCCCAGATAATTGGAAGGTAGGAAATTTTTTGCCCCAGTTTTCAAAAGATGCAAGAAGGATGGCTTTGGAAACTGCAAGTCTGATAGTGTGCTTCAGTGATGGCAAAACTGTGGAGAAAATTGCACTGAGAAATATTATTGAAAAAACATGAAGGGCACTGTAATCATAGGTCACAGCCAGCATGGCTTCATTCATGCTTCTTGAACCTGACTTCCTTTTATGACAAGGGAACCCAACCAATTGATCAAGGAAAATCAATTTTTGAAATTTCAGTAAAGCTTTCAATACCATCTCTCACAGGATCCTTCTAGACAAAACATCCAGTAAACAGCTGAATAAACTTATCATATGCTGAGTGAGCAACTGACACATGGGCTGGACACAAAGGGTTACCTTGAAGGGGATGACATCAAACTATCGCTAGTAGGGTTCCTCAGAGCTCTAGCCTCAGCCCTGCGCTCTTCATTTTCACAAATGACTTGGACACTGGACTGGAATGGATACTAAGCAAATTTGCAGGTGATACAAAACTGGGGGGAGCTGTTGACTCCCTTGAGGGCAATGAGGCCCTTCAGGGAGACATCAACAAATTAGAGAGCTGGGCAATCACCAATCATACTAATTTTAACAAGGGCAAGTGCTGGATTCTGCACCTGGGATGGAGTAACCCTGGATGTATGTACAAGTAGGGGAATGAGATGCTGGAGAGCAGCAGAGAGGAAAGGGACCTGGGGGTCCTGGTCAATGAAAAGTTGAACATGAGTCATTGTGCCCTGGCAGCCAGAAGGCCAGCCTTGTCTTGGGGTGCGTCAGGCACAGCATCACCTGCCAGGCAAGGGAGGGGCTTGTCCTCCTCTGCTCTGCCCTGGAACAGCCTCATTTTGAGCCCTTTGTGCAGTTTTGGGTGCGATAACATAAAAAAGATATAAAGCTATTGGACAGTATCAAAATGAGGGCAATTTACATGGTGAAGAACTTTGAGGGGAAGCCATATGAAGAAAAGTTGAAGTCAGTCATCTTCAACTTGGAGAAGAGGGGAGAAGACTGAGGGAAGACCTCATTGTAGTCTACAACTTCATCATGAGGGGAACAGGAGGGGCAGACACTGGTCTCCTCACTCTTATGACAAGTGACAGCACCTGAGGGTTAAGTTGTGTCAGGGGAGGTTTCAAGATGCTTTTGGACAATGCTCTCAGGCTGACTAGGGCCAGCAGTTGGACTTTAAGGATCCTAATGGTTCCCTTCCAATTCAGAATATTCTGTGGTTATCTCAAATAAAACTCAGTAGGGGAAAACTCCAGCAGCTGATCCTAGATCATCACACTGCTTAGCTCCTTGACTCTAATTTGGAATTCTCCAACTAAGTTTTTCCATCGAAGCTTTGCCATTGTTCTGGAGGTAGTTCACACCTGTAATTGCTCTTACATGTCAGTATGGTCAACACAGAATCAGGTACAATTTGACATTTCCTAATTTTTTTGTCAGAAACTCTATCAGAAAACTTTCTACCACAACACTAGCAGTATTTATACTCAGTTTTTTTCCATCAAGTTTTTGTAGTGTAGCCTTTTGTAATAAGGCTGTATTATAGTCGCAAACTCTGAATAAATTTTAAATAAAAAAAGAACCTCAAAACAGCCTATGTAGCAAAACTACATCATTTTCTAGAATCACATCAACAGAGCATCAAACCTAATGCTCTACAGTACTCTTTCTCTAAAGTTTGTGGATATACCTGTTTGTGTTCTTGGCCACAAGTAAAAAGTTAATGCCCTGGAATGGAGGTATTTGACAATACAGACAGAGAAAGAGTTAATATATTTGCTGTCTAGAAATGCAACAGGTAACAAACATTATGAAAATGAAAATAAACATTTAATTCTAGAACACAGTGAGCACAAAATATGCATCATCTCAAATACACTGCAATTTAAAAGAAATTATTGAATAAGAAAAGAAATTATTGACACAAGTGAAATTCTGGAGCAGCAACCCAATGGAAACAGTGGGCTTGAGAGAATACTCACAGTTTTTAGACAAAACATAATGATTTTATGAAAGCTATTTCATGAAGTTATTGTTTGCAATAGAAAGAGACCGGACTAAAAGTAAAGGGGACTGTTCTCAGGCTGAAGTTTGGAAAGTGAAGCATATTCATAATTGAACAGAAAGCTAAAAGTTTATGTCACAAAGATTCATACAGTTCTGATTTTAAAGTAGACCTAGTAGTGAAAGGTCTTTTTTGTCTGGACTTCCCCAAAGATTTTTAAGTCTGCTTAATTTTGTCTGTCTACATGTTGAGCATCTCTTCCACATAGTTACCAGAACTTCCTTCATTGCCAGTGAGCATTCAAAACTTACTTCAGGTGCCTTCTCTCAGACCCACTCTCTGAAGGAACCTGTCTTACTGATTAAAATGTACACATGTATGCTATTATTGCCTAAATACTTTTTTACATACAACTGCATAAAGTCAGGTATCGCTAAAAAAAGTAAATATTTCTGAAAGATACATTGGAAAATTTTCCAGATAGAAACTTCTCAGATACTCATCATGAACTAAAATTAGACTAGAAAGGAGAATGCTTTGGGGACATCTTATAGCAGTTTCCTGTACCTACAAGGAACTTACAATAGAGGTCGAGAGGGACTTTACAGGGGCCTCATAGTAATCTAGGTTGGTTGAAGGTTCCCTGACCATGGCAAGAGGATTAGATTTAGAAGATCTTTAAGGTCACTTTCAACCTTAATCCTTCTATGATTTTATAAAAAAATGTAGTCATTAGTGACAGATTCTACTTACTTTATTTATATTTCCATTTTTCTTTTATAAATATATAAATATGTGTGTGTGTGTGTGCACAATTTTAAATTATTGCCACAGGATAAAGGTGACCTGTGACATCACTTTTCCCATCTTTAAATTATAACTGTTCTCCACATTTTTAGTCCCCAAAATTTCAGGGTTACAATAAAGTGAAATTTGTATCTCTTGCAGAAATTTTGGAGGACAAAATGAGACTAATAAAGAAGTCTTTAGAATCTTTCCTATTTTTAAATAGAAATTTTTTGAGGAAGATTTGCATTTACTGTCTGGAAGTGCAAGTTAATCACAATGACAATTCATTACATAAGATTTTCCAAAATGCACACTCTTTAAAACACAGAGGATATAAATTTTTTCATTGGCAGCAATAACATTTTCTCTTCCAAGAACAGCAAAAAATCTTCCATACTCTTGATTTTGTGTACCTATATAAAATGTGATTTATTCTTTCATTTTTTATTCCATTATCTCACATCCTCGCAATTTCTTACAAACATTAAAAAAAATTATATTGAACTTTCAGATGAAATATCCACAATGACCACAGTTCTGTCTAGGAGGGTGAACAGCACAAAGTGCTGGAAAGATCAGTAGGACAGAGAAGATGAGGACCAGTATCGAACAGCATTCTCTCTCAGGGTGTTGTAAATCGTGTTACAGACACTCAGTGATTCAGAGGTGGTGACTTCATATTAGCAGAATATTTTTTCCTCCACGAATTTATGCAAGAGGTGAATGTAGGTAAGTATGAGAGCATTTATATTGTCTTAGACTTGCAATCCAGCTTGGTGTTATCTTGTTATGAAAGGACCCATACAAAGAACCGATAAGGTAACATACAAACACAATGATTTTATTAATTGCTCTTCTAGGTCTGAGTCATTTTCCCCTTTGTTGGCTTCAATGGATTTACCTATGAGTCCAATTATCCCTTCTGGATTCCATTTCTTGTTGTTAAGCCTTGAGTGGATATAGACTTTAAGCAATTGCAGTGAGTCTTTGGCATTGAGTTTTATTTACTAGAAAGATTCAGCCTTCAGTTCTCCACTTAGATGCTATCAGTTTAATTTGATGTTCCTTATTTAATATATTAGAATGAACTGTTAACTTATGTGTATTGTCTTTTTGTCAGACTTAGAATTGTAGATTTCTTTCTTATCCTCTTCACTTAGGTCTTTCCAGTCAGAGAAGTTTTAGCATTCATATCTTAAGTGAGAATTGTTTTGTGACTTTGATCATCTTTCTTCATGGCCATATTCAAGATGTGTTTGAAACAGAAATTTACACATTTGCTTTTTTATTTTTTGACTACTACAGAACAGGCTCCAGTTTTTCTTTACTGCAAGGTTTTACCTTGGGGATAATAGCTTGTTCAGGGTGACCATGTTATATGTTTGTTTTTTCCCGAACCACTTTATACTTGCCTACATTAAAATTAATTTTCCATGCTGCTGCAATGTCATAAACACTATTTTTGGTCTTTCTGCAGTTCTGCATGGTCTGGTTGTATGTCCACATTATCTAGAACGATTCCATACTATCAGCAATTTCTTCACTTGCTGCTCACATCTAGTTCATTTATGTACATAAATTACAGCAGAGACACTTGCTTTTCCTGAAGAAAATTTCATTATTGTCATTAACTAGCCATGAAAACTGAGAACTAAAATGAGAGGTGTATTAGAACTGAAGGAAGATGAATAAATATGACATTTACAGAGCTATTTAACTACACTGCAAAGAGTCTTATTAATTCTACCAGTATAACTATGCTGAATGGATGCTAACCTGAGTGGAGGATTTTTTTTTCCTATGTAAAATCTTTGTTTTCATAGTGGTATGAAACAAGAATGCCAACAAAAAGTAGTTTAAAATAGTTGGGAGATGGAAGACCTCAACATTTCTAGATTAAATAATTTTCATACTTGATCCCTAAGTTAAACTGTAATATTTTATTATGGTTTTTGATGATGATTTCTTTCATCTGCCCATTACACACTGCGGTGTCCTTAAGTAAATTGTGTTAAGGGCAGCCACAATGCAAAAGTGATTTGTGGGAGCCGCATAAATGCCAGAAGTAAAAATTCATTTTCAGTAAAGCATGAGACAAAGCCCCCAAAACACATTCTTACATTGCAGTGGTTTTAATGGTCCCATTGTTATTAGAGTTTTTATGCATTTATTTTTGTTGAGTAAATCGATTCCATCCAGTTTTGCCTCTGAATAATTGTATGCAAAACAAATTCATCATTTTTCTTTCAGCAAACTACATTCCCATGGCTATACAATGTGCACAGTGCATCTATACTTCGGGTAACGAGGTCTGTAAGAGGTTTTTTGTAATCCATTATTGGTACATTGTAATACCACTTAATAGCATAACACATGTTTTAAGCCTCTTCCAGCTGGCATGGTCAGCTTCTACTAACTCCCAAGTTCCCAGATAATGTGAATTTGATGATCGCTCTCTGTTGCAGAGATACAGGAGTGCATAGCAATGGAGCTAATCACTAGTTCTCTATCTATAACACTCCTATAAATATTTGTCACAATGACAAAGATAGAGAGGGCCTGACTATCATTTAAAACATCAACTCTCTTCTCTGCAATTTCAATCCTATTTAACACAAAGCAGAGGATTCTGATGAGTATTAACAGAAAGGCAAATCAGGTTAAGAAGATGTAAGAATACATGGAAATGGTAATGGACCTTATTTTTAAATTATTTCTGGCAGTTATTTACATAGCATCTATCTGGTCCTTTCTTCCAGACAGTTTTTTACAAATTTGTGTCATCCAAGTATGAGACGAGACTGTAAGATGAATGGAACAAAAAGAACCCGTATCAATTAAAAAGAGAAGCTTTTTCAAACTGACATGATGTAATGAAGAAAAATATGGGGAGAAAATATTACATTAAGTATATTGAAACCTTGATTCATAGAAGAATCTTTTATATTCAAGACATATGCAATATAAATATTAGCTTTATTTTTTATTACTTATTTTGCTGATTCAATATTCTGGATAAAAAGTGCTTATAAATTGACCACATATTTAGAAAGTTGCTACATTTAGTCCTAACGTGCCTCTGCTAAAGACAGTATGTTATGCTGGGGCTTCTTATTTATTTTTGAGATATTAAAATTAAAATGAGATCAATTAAATGAAAAGACTCAAATAAAACAGGTGGCATAAGGATTATCTCAGGATATTTTTATGTAGCATTAAGATGTTTTTAAGATCTTTCCTGTTTCAGCTGTGTACATATCTTCATCTTGATTCATCAACCAGATTCACTATATAATTCAAGGAGATATATATTGCTTCCAAAATAAAGATCTTCTAACCCTTTTAGGTATCTATTCTGGGATGAGATAAAACATGTTCTAGAAGTGCCCCTTTTTATTCAAGGAGTAAAACCTCTAGCTGACAAGCTCAGATGTAGATGTCTGCATTATAAAAATTTAAAGGTAGATGAGGTAAATCCCACTATATTTGACTTTATTACAGTGGAAAATAATATAAATTGCTACATAATTCTTACTAAGCATCTGGTGTTGTGAAAGGAAATTGCATTATCAATTGTATTAGAAATAGTGGAGCTAAAGATAACTTTTGGCTGCATATGATTCTATGACATATTGCATCTATTTCCTCTGTGCTACAGCATCATTTTTAAAGTGAAATGAGTGCTAAGATTCTGCCTGGAAAAGCCTGAAGAAGAAGAGGGTTGCATGAGTTATTCCTGCTCCATTAAACTAAAAGTGCCCTGAGCCTGTTCTCTGACTGTGGTCACAAAATAACTGATTTCCATACTGGTAAACATGCTGAGACACAGAGCATCAGTAGATGCATCAATATTAGATTTTGATAAATGTCTCTGGCCCACAATAACTATGGACCCATGCCTAGGTATTGCGTGGAAAATGCCAGCAGGAATGGAAAAACATCTGGCCAAGGTCTGTTTTACTTTTTAAAGTTCCAGAGTAATGGAATATCCCATAAAACTATTTGTACCACTAGCATATATATTCTTTTAGATCCCATAAATACTTCTAAGCCATACTTATAAAATGGGAATAATGACTGCATCATAGTTCTTTATGCTGTACCACATTTCTAGCTTCTCTTTTGGGTATAAATATAGTGGGAATGGAGAGTTCTTCATTATTTAGTTGCTATTCACTCATTTATTCACTGATAAGAAATAATGACCACTTATTTTTATATTCACAAACCCATCCAATTCAATCGATCAGAAAGAGGGGAGAAGGAGACCACAAAGATTTTTATATATCTCCTGATAAGGAATGACATTACTTGCCACTTAAAAGATGAGAAAACAATACAAGTAGAAACAGAGGTCAAAATTAAAATAAGAATCCAGGAAACAGAACATTCTGTTGAAACATCAAGGGTACAACCATTTTCAAAACTTTATGGCATATAATACAAACATTCAAACACGTAAAACCTTGATCTCGATAACTTTTGACAGGAAAAAATGGTTGTTTGGAGATAAGAAAAAAAATTATTGACAAATATACAAAAATTGCAACTTCAATGTGTTTTCAGATAAGAAGTTGCATCAAATTAAAGTCTCTTAGGAAAAAGGAGCTCATACATATGCATTCTAGAATATCATATGTCATATTCTAGAATAGTTTTTTCCTATCCATAGAAAAAATACATAGAATGTTGAATGGTCATCCCTTCCTTAAAAATTGCATCAGTTACTAATTTATTTTCAATTACAGAGTGGCAACGGTTTTACCAGAGTATTTTTTGGTAAGCTTCTTTTTCACTGTTCAGTGTCAAGAAGTATAGAAAGTCAGAAGTATATAAAAATACAGAGAGTATAGAGTTTTATAGAGTTTTTAGAATACTTTCATTTTATTTAGAAAGGTAGTGGTAGCAGATAAAGTATTTTTGGAGAATTTGAGCTAAGTTCCCTTTCACAACTCCTTTAGAGCATTTTCCAGTAATTCTTTTTAATATTTCCTTATTGAGGGAAAGTTGTAATTAAGGTTTTAAATGTATAACTTGTTAACTGAAAAATCTATTTTCTGAGTAATATACTACAGTAAATTTTCATTTAGTTCACAATCCTTTTTTTTTTTCTCAAAGCTACTACACATTTATTTTTATGGTGACGTGAATTTTGTTTGGGGTTTTTTATTTCTTTGTCTTGTAGTTAGGCTGTTTTGTTGTGTTTTTTTTCCTGGCATTATTTGTAATACACATTTAAAAGTGATTGGATACAAATATAAGAAAGATCTTATCCCCAAAGGTTAGCATTTTTACTAAATCTATACTGCTGGTTAGGAAAAATGGATAAAATAGTTAGGCTATTAATTTACAGTCCAATTAAAAAAAAAAAAGGACCAGATTTTTAATTTTAATAGTATTATATTTTCCTGCTTTTTTTTTTTTAATATTTGTTCTTGGTTTCTAGGTTATTCATGAAGGTTCTAGGTTAGAACTGACTTTGAGTTAAAACGTGACACATTTATTTTGCCTCACTAAACATAATGCATAGCATGATGAAACATACTCTTAAAAGAGTTGAAAATCCTATCAGGCAGAGGTTTGGGGGATCTTTAGCAAAAGTCTTTAGGGATAACCACTATAAACATTTAATCATAATGATTCTACTATTCTTCAGAAATATTTTCCAGCTGATATCGTAGGGCTGTCTTCCAGCTCATTTCAGGGGACTCTGAATTAGGCTTTATGAGTTCTTTTTAATCTGGTACTCTATTTCATCATGTATTCACACATCCTTCATGATACCTGTGACAGAGCATGGACAAAATTATTTTTAAGATAAAATTTTTAGAAGATATTCTTGTCCTGCACACTGGGATATAGGAGGCATTCCACCACTAAATTAAATTAATTTGAACATTATATTTGTAAACAACTAATATTAAATGTTATTTTACTCAGATCTCCGTATTTTGTTCAAGAAACACAATTGCTTCATGAAAAACAAAGCATGCTTTCTCACATCAGTGGAATGTCATTTTTAGGATGGCATGCAGTGTCTGCAGTCAGGCACACACATAAAAATCAGCTGCAAAACGACTATTGTCTATTTTTTAATGACTCAAGTTTTGGTGTATGGTTCCCAAAGTGATTTATAGTTATATTTTTCTACATATTTAACTACCTAATAAAGACAAAATAAGCATTTTGGGATAACAAAGAATAGATGTTGAACCGAATAAATGTTTATTGCAGAATTTACTTGCAATATCTTGCCCTTTAAATGTCCTTAAATATGCCCCAGACCCCTTCTATAAGTTCATCTGACTTCTCTCAAAAGTGCAGTCCATATGTCTCTTAATATCCAGAAATTAACAATGATAGTTATACCAAGCAATCTGGCAAACTGTTGTCTGTATTTGAGGGAACAATTTCTCCCTATGAATTGCAGTAAAAGGCAATTTTGTCTAATTACATTGAGCGTATTGAAATGTTAGCTTTTCCCTCATGGGTGCTAACATCAGATTTGTAATTGTTGATGGGACAGAATTTAAAATGTCCCTGCATTTGGGAATTAGAAGACACAAGTTTGCTCTTGAACATACGACCCTTATTTTTTAAACTTTTAAATATCTTTACTATGTTCTCACAATTATCTCCATGCTATTATGAAGGAAATATTTCATTTTTTTGAAAAGATTTTCCAAGTTGCTTTTTTAATCTGTTTTCCATGATTATCCTTACACTTTTAAAATAATTGCTATGATTGCAAATTTTCAAATGTACAAATATTTGTAACAATTTTTAATAATTTAAAAAATTATTATTTTAAAATCTTGTCCAAACGCTTTTGACCAATTAATTGGTTAGTTTTGAAAATGCTGACTCACTGAAGAGTTCATATAAAATGAATACATGGGTGTACAGTCAATCTATGCCCCTTACCTATACTGTCCTGGATTATAAACTATGAAAAAACCTTCCACCATAAAAAATATGCAATTTACTTTGAGTTTCCCCTAAAAAAAAAATCCTAGTTTTATTCATAAAAATTGGGGAAGAAAAAGAAAGACAGAGGAATAAAAAACAGTAGTTTAATTTGTTCACCTTTAAAACAGTTCCATTTACAAAGATACAAGGTGATAATTAAGTTTTCTAAAGAAGTTAGCTTTTTGGTCACATAGTGTTAATAGTAAAACTGCTCCCCAGTATAATTTGAAAAGTAGCATTCCAGGCAACTGAATTATATGAAGTAACTTTTTTTCAACTATGGTTTTTTAATTTTTCTTCACAAACTGATCCATAAAATTTGTGGGAGTTAATACGCATATATAAGAAATAACAGAAATAATATTAGAAATGGAGCTTTATTATTTTCATCCTTTGACGTGCTAATGCTTATATAATGGTAAAATCAAGGAAAAAAAATAACAGTGACCCGCACCAAGCTAATGATATCTTAGCAGTTAGCCCAGCAATAAAATTTTTAAAAGAACTATTTCACTTATAAAGAAAACTGAGTATTTTTAATTAAGTGTAGTAAATTCTGTACATGCTTCTAGTTAAATACAGGAAAAATACCAGATGATTATCAAGAAATATTTTACTAATTCAATGGTTTAATTAATTAGAAACAAGAGTTTTAAGTTCAGAGTAGGTTCTTGCTCAAATCATGACCCTTTTTTAAGGCATGCTACATATATTTATTCATATATACATAGAAGGGAGAAAATTCTATATTTGTCAACCTGTTCTTTTGAAAGTCTTAAAGTTCTTCTAAAACTTTTCTATGCTTTCTTATGTTTACATATTTCTACTAGAGTTTCTCACACACTGTTCATATAAATGATTGTTTTGCATTCTTTGTAGGAAGAGAAAATTGATAGACTGTTAGTTTAACCTGTCTGGTTGGAGAGGTGACAATTTCACCCTCCAATCTACTATCACTTTTAGAATTCTATACATTGAGGAGTTAGAAATAAACTTCCTCTTTTTTCCCCTTTTGCATCTAGCATGTGTGTGTAAATTATTTTGTGTCGTAGTGCAACATATAGTTTTCCTGGAATATTCTGTTTTCACATGTAAACAAGTATAATCTTTTACAACTTAATTTTTATCCAGTAGCTCAAAAATTCAAAGGAAGATGAGTGAAACTACAGTAAGTCTCAGAATGAATGTAATAGCCTAGATAAGCACAAACAAAAACTGCTGTCCAGATTCTAAATAGATATTTTTGATGCTTAGGAAAGCTTTCCATTTTGTTTTATTTTTTTCCTATCTTGATTACCAGTAATATTTTTACTGATCCCACACTTGCCATTGACATAAGGATTGATGGAGATAACAGATACAAAAGTCAGTTCAAACAGCCTGCATTCCCAAAATAGGACTCATAAATAATTAGTATGTCTAAAAGGCACATGGTCACTAAGGCTGTCTTTATAGTCAATAGGAATAAATCCACATGATGTTTAAATCAATAAATCAATATTTTTAAATATGCTGTGTTCTTCTTTGTATTCTTTTTACTGTATTTTTTACATGCATTAACAAGGCATTAAGGCATTAACTCTAGAACTAGTATTAGTGTATACCCTATCAAATAATTACTTCATGGGAAGGTTGACAAAGAAGAATGTCTATGAAGACATTGAGAAAGCAGCGCTGTAGAGGATACCAGGTTCTGAATATGTACTGCTGAAAGTGTGTTCTCATATAGAGATGTTGGGTAGGGTGATCTTGTGAATGTCATTATTCCACCACAGAATTAAAGTCAGAAAAATTTCAGCCCTAGGATTTTATGCTACAAATCGTTCCTGATATCCCAGATTCCCAGAGTCATTGAGGGTGGGAAAACCTGTTCAAGATCGCTGACTCCATCCTTTCACCGACATCTGCCTTGTCAATTAGATCATAAAGCTAAGAGCCACATCCAGTCATTGGTGATTGGATGGTGAATCCACCACTTCTCTGGGCAGTCCAATCTAGTGCACTGTCTTTGCTGAGACATAGAACATATATCAAATAGATATGGAGGAAAATCTCATCTTTTGCTCCTTTTTTTAGTGGGTCATTAGATTTTTATGTGCCAAATCTAAAGTAAGTGATATCTTGTTTAGCAGGTAAGATTGAAGCATCCCATAATGGTCTATCATGGGATGTTTTTTATTCACTCTCATCCCCTAATTATTCCTTCCTACTACCAAGATTTGGGACTTCAGCTAATCAGTGCTAATTTGCATACCTTGCTTTGACTTAAGTTGAACTACTCTTATATCTCATTTCTCAATCTGTATTAAATTACATGACTTTCTATTTCCATATTACTTGATAGGCAAAATATCAGAAATTTTCTCATATACCAAGGAGAAAATACTCAATTAGAATGCTTTAAGGCAAATTCCTGACCAAAGTGATTAATGAATTTATTAACTGACAGTTAGTGCACCATATATTCAAGATTAGTAATGAAACATGCAAACTATAACATTAATTTTTCACAGTGAAACACTTGAGTCCTATCATTCTGCTAAGTGGGACCAGGCTACTCTCAATGATCCTTGGGGAGCCTGTGCTACCAAGCCTGAAGAGTTGTCAGATGTCCTGGGAACACAGGACAGCAGGGAAAGAGCTCTGAGATTCTGCCTTTCTAAGGTCTCTATCTCTGTGCTAGAAATGGTCATGCTTCTTTTCTATTTCTGACCAGACTGAGTCCTCCTTTTCTTCAAAAGTCTCTTCAGTATGTCCTGGTTACTGTTGAGTCCAGCTGATGATTAGCATTCATTTTAGGCTGATGTTTTTCTTCCTCTTTAACAAGATGTGTTTTTGGCAAATGCCCTCCAGATGGTTTTTTTTGCTGTAGGTAGATCAAGTAGACACACTGACACCCTTCTATCCTCCTATCCTTAAAATTTCTTTGTAATCTACAAGTTATCCAAAGGTTTTAGAAAAAGAATGACTAACCAAAGAAATGTCTGAGAAGTAGGATAATTATCTCTTGCATTCTTTCTTTTCTTCTCAAACCAGTGTGCACACATGTACTTGCACATATACATCACTTTTTGGCTATAGGGGAGTATTTGAAATATTGAATTTATAGAGCTGGAGTTGATGGCTTAAAATAATGGAATAATTTTAAACATGTGACACCATATCAAGTTAAAATGTGGGTACTTTAGTTTCTTGTGTCTAGCCATCACCTGTGGAATCAGGAAAATTAAGTCTAATTCTAAGTGTTGTAAATGCTGCCAAATGTTTTATAAATTTGTAAGAAGGAATGGAAATAAAATAATGAAAATATAAAGGTAACTTATGCTAGATCCTAAAGATACTTGGTACTAAGAAGTCTGATTAAATAATGCTGAACTTACCTGGAAAATTCACATTTAAATATTGCTACATTCATAGACACACACACACACACACACACACACTTTTGAATAGTTATTGAAATGAATGTGAACCGTTTCAGGATAATATTCATAAAACAGCATGATGTGCATCAGTTGCTTTTTGACCAAAGCTTTTTCCTTTGGACTGTGTTTTCATGTAAAACTTGGGTCTTTGTTTTAAGTGGTGGGAGACATAAACTTTTTTCCAAAGACAAAACTCTAGACAGGTCCTTGCAGAAAGAAATATAAGAACTATCTGAAGTGTTCAACAGACATTTCCAGAAAATTGCCAAAGGCAAGGTTTAAATGATCAGCAGATTGGTGCTGTTTAAGTTCAATGGACACAGCATGTCACTTTGAGACACTTTCTTATCCTGTTAGAGGATTGATCAGAACAGAGCTCTGTTCCTGGTTCTGCCATAAAGGATAAATGACATTCTCTACCTTGTCAACCTGTCAGCATGGCTTGACCTATAATATAGACCTAACTTTTGCTCTGAGTAACTCTTAAGATATTGATTCCCCAAAGGAGATGTGACTGTTACACAGTAGCTGGGATTGATTCTGAAAAAACACTGGCATATTGTTCAGACTCAGAAGCATTTTCTGACCCCTTAGTGGGGGAATAAAAGGAGTGAAAAACATAAAAGCTTTTCTTCCAGTCTATTTAGTAGGCTGCAGCTCAAGATGATAGATGTCACATCAAGTGTTCTCAAATTTTGATCATTGACTCAACACCTTCCATCCCGGAATCATAACACATGTCACCACTGAAATATGGGAGTGAGAGGACTTAGAAAAATCTTCTGATACAGATCAAGGTAGTCTGAACTTAACTACTGAATATCAAAGTTCTTAAATATTTTCGTGTTTATGTCTATTTTTTTTCTGCGTCTATGCGTTAACATTTATACTTAGAAACATTCAAAACCACAGCAAAGCTTTTGGAGTTTTTTGGTTTTATTTTGCAATTCTAACAATTTTCTCTGCATCACAATAATATGAACAAAGGCATTACAATGAATATTTGAAAATATCTTTAATGTATTAGAACTGTATTTTTTAATGCTTCTAAATTTTTTAAGAAAAAAGATTTACCAAACTTTTCCCACATAGTATTAAGTTCTTGTTGTCTTTGATTCTTTTGAATTTGAATTAAATTTTGCATGTGAAACAAAAATTATGCTTAATTATGACATTAATTTAAATTCATTTTTTAGATGTGAATTCCAACACTGACAAAATCCATCGTATGAAGGTGTCCTTCTTCCACTCAGGAGAGGGTTAATTTTTGCACCAGCCAGGAGGGACATGGGTAGGGCACAGAGGATCTGCTTACTGTTTCTGACCAGCAAGCCAAAACATCAACTCAATTATTTCCAAGAATTATATCTCTTTTCTCCAAAGAAAAGGTTGGGAATCATTAGAAGATACTACACAGATATAGATCTTGTGGAGGCAAAAATGTATCCATTTAAGCAACAGAAGAAACTGAATTAAAGGTTGTGCATTATCGTTCAAAGTAAAATACTCCTTTTTTATTCAGAAAAATGATTGCATAAAAGTGTATGCAATCTATCAATCTATGCAATATTGTCTTTTTATTATATGTATTCAATATGGTTCTGATTTTCTTAATTTTCTTCATAATGTAACAATATATTAGTAAAACAGATGATAGCAACTCTGACAAGAAGAGCAAAAAGTTAAGGCAGATGCCAGATTAAATCCTAGTAAAACAAAAATGCACATTTTCTGTTTGTGTTTTTGTTTTTTAAGAGCAAATGAGAAAGTCTAGGAAAACAGGTCTAAGAGAATAGTCTTGTACCCTAAAGGGTGGTTGGTGGTGATATTGTTTATATGACCATTTTTAATTTCTGTTTCATTTTGATGTATTGCTGAGAGATACTGCTTCAAGTTTCTGTTTGAATATATTCCTGAATTTAGAAGCCGTGTGGATTTGAAGCAGGAAGAGAGAAGGGTCTGTGAGGGCAGGTTACTCATGCTCTTAGCATGTTCTGGACCCATCCACATCAGACTTTACACAAAGAGAAAGAATCTAAACTCTTCATACATGCATATATATATATATATGCATATATATATATATAGAGAGAGAGAGAGAGTTGGTATATATCCAATTTATATATACATATGCTTCATCCCTTGTGTGCATTTTGGTCTATATAAAGTATAAATTGTACTGAATATATGCAGTGCCATGTTGCATTTACCACACCATCTACATCTTATTTCCACATACAGATGTGTTTGTAGAGTTATCTTTGACCTATGGTTAATGGAATGTTTCACAGTATTAATGTGTTTATATTAGAAACACCCATCTGAGAGAAGCTATATGTATTCATCTATTACAAATAGGTAACATGAACTCTAAGCATTGATTTTTACAACTCTAGGGTCTGTCTGTATTATTATACTGCAATTTACATGTTCAAAATCCTGCTCTTTTAAAATTCATCACAGCTGGTAATACTTAACATTTTGTGAAAAATTTCCTGGCATTAAATCCAACTTCTAAAATGTGACAAGTACATAGTAGCTACTATAAACTGTTGTTAATAGGCAGCTTGACATCACCTTAGAGCAAAACCATGGAATACTTCTTTTTTATATTTAATCCTAAGAAAAGTTCTGCAGTGTATCAGCTACAGTCCTTCCATTCATGCTGAGAAAAAATAGTTGTTCTTTGTTTTAAGTAGTGAAAGAATTCCACAGAAAGCACCTCAGCGTACACACACAAGGAGACAAAATGATGGCTTTATTATGTCCTCAGCTGTGAGCACTCAACTTCTCAAGCACAACTGCAGAAATCCTCACAGGATGGTTGCTCCATGGGGTGAGGACGTCCCTTTGGACTATCATGGCAGGGACTGGCAGGCAGGACTCACACTTCACCACCCAGCCAGGAGGAGGGCAGCCAGGGAGCACCAGGGCATGTCTGGCCCTGGCGTCAGATTCCTTACGGGGGTGGGTACAGGGTGAGACCAAACCAAGACAGGTCTGGAGGTGTGCCTGGCTTGGTGGGGCACATGGCCAGGCCAAGCAGAGCTGTGGGCAGCCGGAGACTGGCTCTGCCATGGTATCACTGGAGCAGGGGGTGCAAGACATGGACATAAGAGTCCCACAAAAGGCTGCTAAGGAGATGAAACAATTGGAGCATCTCTTATGAGGAAGGGCTGGGACTGGTGAGGAAAAAGCTCCAGAAAGATCTTTTCAAATTATACAACCACCTGAAAGGGAGGGTGCAAAGAAGATACTGGTCTCTTTTCAGTAATGCACAGAGACAGCTCAAGAGGCAAAAACTGAAACATAAAAGGCCTCCTTTGAACATCAGAAACCATTTTTACTTTGTGTGATGGTCTCTGAATACTGGCAAAGGCTATTCAGAGAGGTCATGGAGTCTCTTACCTTGGAGATATTCACTAAGAGAAACAATCTGGGCAACAACAAGAGAAACAAGACTGGGCAACTGTTCCTTCTTGAATAGTATGTCTCCACATTCTAATAATGAAGTCCAGTACAATCTCAATCATTCTATGATTCTGTGATTTATCAATTTTTTTTTTACTTTTCTGAACTTTTATTTTTCATAGAGAAATGGGAAAAATAGGGCAAATTATTTTTACACTCAAAAAAATTATGCAAAGTGTTTTATTGTTTAAAAACCTGTACAATTCTATTGCTATTGTTAAGAATAATTATAAACAATTGTATAAATTTTGCTTTATCCTTTATTGATAATTTAATTTTCAATCAAATTGGTTGTAAGAATAACATAACTAAAGGCTTCATTGTTGTAAATTGGACAATTCTGCATGGTTTATTGGCTTCTGTTCCTCAGCATCTTAGAGCAGCAGCTTCCTAATAGGGAATAATGCAAGATTTTATGGATTAATATGTTTGGAATTTATCAACAGAATTAGCTATTTGGAGAAATCTAATCAGCCGCATTTTACCATCTAATTATGCTTATCATTCTCCTTTAGAAATATTATTATTCCAGTTGTATATAAAACAGTGACTATGACATTTATTGAAAAAGTAATATTTAATGCTGACAACATAAGACTGTGACATATACTAAAATGTAAAATAATAAAAAAATGTGCTTTGTTTTTGAAATGATAATATACTATTCACCATTTTGTAGAAAATGAAGCAATTTTAATATATATTCTACAGTTAATAGCATTTAACAGCGTTCCAATAGTAAGGAACTTAGAAGAAAGATTGATGGCCAATGATGATGATAAACAGACATGTGACATTTTGCTGAAGTGTCATAAATGCTGGACATTGGTCTAGGACAAAACATACTCTCTTCTTTTTGAATGAAAAAGGAGCACAATATTTTCCCATCATTACATTTGGGAACTCTGAAAACAAATGTAAGAGTCATCAGTAAACAGTGTTTGCTTCCTTGGAATGGAGAAAAATATTCCTAATATTTCATTAATGACTTAGTTCACTGAGGATCGGTGATAATTGCACACCTATTGTAATGAAATAAGTGACACATAATTAGCTTTTTCAAATAAAACAAATTGCAAGAAAAATAGCAACAAAGTAATATGTAAGTGTGGTAATTAAAGACAGGACAGGTAATTATTTGATCATAATTAAGTGATATGGCAAACAATAAATACTGCCTATTAACTTATTTCTTATTTATTTCTTTTACTTTGTTTTAAATATTTTTTTTTAGTATTCACTTTTTTTATACATTGGCATTGAATTAACCCCATGGCAAAAAAAAAGTAATTTATTACCAATTACATATGGATATTTGTTGTGGGTTTTTATTTTATTTTTCATGCAACAAAGGTAACCAGCTTAGTTCTTGGGGTCTTTTTATGTGCATTTTGATTCTGTTATTTTTAGACTTCTAAGAGAAGAGGAAAATAATAATAATATCTGGGAAATAATAAATTTCTTAAAAATAACAGTCCAACAGTCTTAAGTGATTTCTGAGCTTCATAAATGCTTGAAAACAGTGGGACAATTGGTGCTTATCTTTCTCACATAATTTTTGCAATTGTGTATCTCATACTCAGAGAGCTGACAATTTTACAATTTTCCTGAAAATGTTGTCAATATCTTCTCATTAAGTTATATTGCACATTTGAGAAAACAAATATTTTGCACTATATATAGCATAGAGACAGGGGATGTTGTTTATTACTACTGCCTTATAAGGCTTCTGCAACATAAACTCCAAGATAAAGGAGAGCCTGAGGACCTCACATCAGCTGCACATCAGGCTCCACTCCATCTCTCTTTCTTTTTTTCCAGCATCCCCTGCACTTGCCTTCTTTGCCTCAGTTTTAGAAGAGGCAGTTTTCTTTTGCCTTCTAGTTTTAAAAGAAATAGCTTTTTCCCTTGTCTATGCTGCAGAAAAGGTTTCTTCTTTTGAAACATCCTCTATTTCAGGATTGCTGTTATTCTCCCAAACATTAAACTATTTATGGAGGATATAGGCTGTCGAGTGTCAAGATTGTTTCTTTCATTTGCTTCACTGCCTAAGTTCGTTGTTTCAAAACAAACAGGCTGCAAACTTGCACTTTCTCAATTTAACTGATAATAAAAAAATCAGTGATTTAAAGATTAATAAATCCCTAATTGTATACCACTTACAAATTAGTTTTTCAAAAGATCTTAGAGATTTGTATTGGATCCTTATATAGGTGTACAGTAAATAATTTACACTATTTAGGATTCTGCTGAACAATTACATAATATCCTACAAATATAGCATCAGAGCACCCAACTACTCCAAAGTGAAGTTATGACAGTGAGACTAAGGGTTTTCCAAAGAGTCTGAATAATGTCAGAAGACATAAAATGTTCTTTCACATTCAAGTACTAAGAGTCTTTGGATTTAACAGGTCATTAGGATATTAGGATTTTTTTTTTAAAGCTGGGTGTTTTAATTCCTACAAACATTTTTAGAAAAGAGTAAGGGTTTTCCTTAAGAGTATTTATATATGTAAATGAATATGTACATTTATATACTATATATTCATGTATGTACATATCTATATATAGAAAACCTAGTTAGAAATATACAGAGATGAGTACTTCTAAAAACTTCTTGTCAGTCAACAACCACTGAGAAGTTACATTTCTTTAAAATTAAGACAGGAAACCCAAAATCTGTTCTATGTTCAAGTTTTCAACAGCATAAGTATATCTTCCTAAGACTCATTTTGCTGCATGATGGTGATTTTTCCTTTCCTGCCCTTCTATCCCTCTTCTTCTTCCCTTTCCCTTCTTCTTCCTCCTCTCCCCCTTCTCCTTCTGCTTTCACTTCCCATACCCTTCCCCTTTTAATATGCAAAATCCTCTCCAGTTCTGGAAATCAAAACACCAGAGTTAAAGTACATTCACAGAGCAACTACTTCCATTGTGGGTGAGTTTGCAGAATCACAGAATGGTCAAGGCTGGGAGGAAGTTCTGGAGGTGACCTTATTCAACAGCCCTGCTCAAACACGACCACCTCGGGCAAGCTGCCAAAGGGTGGAGGCCACACGTCCTCTTGGGGCACAATGTTCCCATGCTCAATCACCATCACAATTTTTTTTTTAAAAAAGTGTTTCTCCATGTTTAAGATAATATTTCATGTTTAACTTTGTGCCCATTTTCTCTGGTCTTGTCACTGGTCACCACTGGAAAGAACAAGGCTCCACATTCTTCGCAGAATTTTGAGGTCAGTGTGCTAAATATGTTTTTTTTTTCAATAAAAGAAGGTTAATCAAGGACAGTAAGGAATATCTATGTGCATTCTGAAATTAATACTCCAATAAAAATGAGGAAATAAAGGAGCAAGCTCACATGATTCCTTAAAAAAATATTGATTAATTACTTCAATAAAGGTGGGAGCTCTTGACTTTTATCATTTTGATTAAAGAAGCAGAAAGCATCTGGATTGACAACACTAGGGGAAAAATTGCACTAACCTTTTCCTTGAATATGTAATTAAAATGAAAATGTAAAAAAATTCACCTTTCAAATTATTAGATAATAATTGAAATTTTCCTTTAGCACAGCTAGTGAAATAACCATGCCATGTATGAACAAAATAAAATCTTGTAAATAGTACTAATTACTGACTGAATTATTGAATCTTTGCTTTCAATGTCACAGTTTTTTATCATTTTAGCAGACATTGCTTTTTATTATCTTTCCATTCTAGAATTAATTCAATAAAAATAAGATTTCTTGACCTGGAGAAATACCCTAAAGATTTTTTACTTATTCAGGTTTTCAGTGGAGGTAGGGTCTGCAGGAAATACTCATATAGGCATTTGTATCTCTCACATATCTTTAAAATGAAGAAATGCACAGCATAATCTGCATATAAAAAAATCCACTATAAAATAATTTTCCTTTCAACAAGAAAATAAAATACAAAATAAATATCCAGCCTTTCTTCTTATGAGACATTACACCATACCTCTGAGATTTGCCACTAACAGATCTAAATTCAAACCAATACACAAATTATACATATTTGTGTATTTAAATCCAGTGGTATACAGAATTATGCATACCTTATATTCTTTGGCACCCACAAGTGATAAAATCTGTAATTTGTTTCTGTAAGACTGACAAATTTGCCAATTAACTGAAAAAATAGTTTGAAAAAATAGTTACATATTAAAACCAAACCAATTTTAGACCAAGAAAGAAGTTAATTCTTTTGTATGAAAACGCATTTTATACAATGAGAAATGTTATGCCATTGTTTTAAGAAAAAAAGTGAAACTCAGGTTACTTTTCTCACATGTGGACCAAGAGATGACACTGGAATTGTCATCAAAGATGGCAATGTATTTCATTGCTCTGGAGAAAAAGTATGCTGTATGATTAAGTATGATTAAAAATCATGAAGGCAATGGAACAAACTGCAGTATATGAATGCATTTATATGACATGAAGCAAAACTGGCTGCATCAGTAATACATTTCCTGTTTCATATTGTGACCCATTATTTGTGTGAGATAAACAATTAATATTTCCACAGTGTCTGCATGATTCTGTTGGCATCATTTTGTCAGGTGGTTGTGTAAAAAAAAAATCTTTTGCTTTCTTCAATTTCTCCTCACACAATTGTTTGGTGTTCAGAATTAGGTCTTACTTAAGCAAACGATTCACTTATTATTTAATATTAAAAGTAAAAATTTCAGTCTAATATTTTGAACTGATAAAGAAGGCATAGGCTATGTGTATCTAGTTCTAGTGGTATATGTGAATGAAATTCAGTATAAGGATAAAGAACTGGAGAGGAAGGAGAAGGAGAAATGGAAGAGGAAGTAAAACCAATACTCATGAAGTAAAACAAGACTTAGAAGAGATTTTTTGTTGTGATTATAACAGTGAAAATTAAAATAATCATGGAGTAGATTATTTTCCTGTCCTAATTTTAAAGAATTATAACTTCTTATTAATGTTAGGTTAACAAGAAGTTTTCAGAAGCATTTATTTTATAAAATACTAAATATGAAGTGACCAGTTACAGGTATATACAAATGTCTTCTAATTTGCCCTCTACGCAATAATATTAGGCACAAGTACACTGTCGTGTACTTATCCTTCAGCCACCTGGAAGCCAAATTCAGCCTATGTAAATAAGCTCAGAGTACAAGGTTATTTCTGAAGGAGTTTCCAATATTTAACTTATCATGGACTCCATCTTACTCTTCTTTGGTTTAATGGCGTATTGCATCACTGAGCACATTTCATCTATATACATGCACGTCACAGATCTGTAAAAGTTCCACACAGTTTCAGCTTCAGCTTCTGTTCTTTACATCTTCATCCAAGAAAAAGGAAAAGGAAGCGATAAATGATCAATTTATTCACATATTTTAACAAATAGTAAAGTTTATGTGCAATTATGCTTCCTATGATATTGTTACTAGCCAACAGACCCTAATGATAAATCAAAATTTTTATTCTATATTTTTTATTACTTTTCCTAGAAATGCTGTTTCAGCTTTGCTCAGTCACAAAGGTGATTTATTTATTATAAGCAGATCACTGTAGTGAGATGGATGATTTAATTGTTTTATTCATGGCTCATAGATTCCCCAATAGATCTCAATATAATTCATAGAAAAAGAGAAAACTTTCCAGTAAATATCAGAAATTGTATGTTTCAGGCAAATTAGGAAACAAAAACGTGGGCTGTTAACATTACTGCTTGATTATGGAAGTCTCTCTTGAAAACTGTAAATTAACACGATCTTAATTCCTTTGTATGTCCTACATATTCTCCCATAGAGAGGTGCTCAAGGTGTCAGAGCTGAGATTCCCTTGCAGCCCATGGTGCAAACCATGGTGAAGCAACTGTGTCTCTGCAGCCCATAGAAGTCCATGAGGATACAAAGATCCACCTGCAGCATGTGGAGAACACCCATGCTCCTCAGAGCCTGAGAGCAGGCTGTGACCCCATGGGAAACCCATGCCGGAGCAGGGTCCTGGCAGGGACCTGCAGACCCATGAAGAGAGGAGCCCACACTGGAGGAGTTTCCCTGGTAGGACTCGTAATTCTGTGGGGGACCCACACTGGAGCAGCCTGTTCTTGAAGGACAGCATGCTGTGGAAGAGTGATCCACATTGCAACAGTTTGTGGAGAAGTGTTGTCCATGAGACGTACTCACATTGGAGAAGTTCATGGAAAACTGTCTCCCATGGGAGATACCTCACAGTGAATCGAGGAAGAACTCTTCTCCCTGGGCAGCAGAAGGAACAGCATGTGATGGTTTGACCATAACTCCCATTCCCTGTCTCTCTGAGCCACTGGGGGAGGAGATGGACTTCAGAGGAGGGAAGGGTGGAGGGAAAGTGTTTCTAAGATTTATTTTTCTTCTCATTATAAAGTTCTGATTTTATTAGTAATAGACTCAATTAATATCCCAAATATGAGTTTGTTTTGCTCCTGACAGTGTTTGGTGAGGGATCTCTGTCCTTAAACCCATAAACCCTTTGTTATATTTTCTCTCCCCTGTCCACTTGTAGAAGGAAGTGACAGAGAGGCTTTGGTGGGTATCTGATATCCAGCCAGGCTCAACCTACCACATTAAGAAAAAATTAAGAGGAAAATTTATCTAATTTTTTTAAAAAAAAGCAGATTCCTTTATTTTTTCATATGACTTCGTAGAGAATCTAAAAGATTGAATACCACAGAGCCAGGTAAGATTTTAGAGAAAGTTTACTCTGAAATCTTTTATTGTTTTAGTAATGCGTATTCTTTTAATAATAGCATGTCAGAATTTGTAACTTCTGCAAGTCATGGTTGTATATTCATATTAGATATCTGACAGATGCTAGAAGGTTTTTGTTGTAATTATGAATTTTCAGACAGCATTTTTAAAGGTGAATGGAATGTTTATATAATTGAGCTGTCCAACAAATCATATGCTTATATCTGTCTTAGAAATGAACAGAGAATAAACGTTCCAAAGTGAATAATAAAATAAAGTGAAATACTTAAAATTATTATAAATGAATTATCATAATAGCATAATATTAATCAGACACCTTGTCCTCATAGTTCTTTCCAATATGGACCATTTAAAGGCTAAGTCCTGATGCATTTTTATCTGGAGATTTAGGAGTTGAAGTAGCATTTTCTAGTGGAATTTTTACTTTCAGTCTTTGATGAATTTTACTTTGTAATTCTTCCAGATTCTTGCAGTACATTTACCAGAAAGATTTGCTTGTCCATTACCTACATTTCACCTCTTCAACCAGTGATTCTAAAACATAGTATGAAAATGTTTTAGAACATTTCACGCTTTAAATGATGCAGACTGTTCCAACTAAAGCTAAACAACGTACAGTGCAAAAACAAGGAACTTGACACTAGAGAAGAATAAAAATTCCATTTGGTTTTGATTACATAGTAACAAGGATACTTTTCCCCCTTTCTTTCTTTCTAAGTCTACCGTAAGAATCAGTTCTCTGAAAAACAAACTTCACTACTCAAACAAATATGACTATGGCAGAATATGAATAAGAAGAGGATTAAAAATTAGTATAGCCAAAATATGATTTCTTATTCACATTTTAGTAATAACAGCCTTTCAAAATTGAATTTCTTTGTCTGCTTCCCTCACCTGAGAGGTTATTTTAATTTAAATTGGGTTTTTTCCATCCTGGTTTAGCCTAGTCTTTTATTTTTCAAAGGACAATACTGTGATTCCTCAGGTATTT
>QUSF01000007.1:39944804-39962263 GCA_003676055.1 Chloebia gouldiae
CCTGCAATGATCGGCTAGTCTAACTGCCTAACCACTTCATGGCTTACCAGAAGTTAAAGCATGTTGTCCAAATGTCTTAAACACCTACAGTAATTGATAATCTCTCTAAGAAGCCTGTACCATTGTTTGACCACTCTCTCAGTAAAGAAAAGCATGGTAATGTCCAGCCTCAATCTCCCCTGGTGCAGCTTTGAAACACTCTCACATGTTCTATCACTGAATCCCAGAGAGAAGAGACCAACAACTCTCTTTCCACTTCCCTTCCTCAGGAAGCTGTAGAGCAATGAGGTTTGCAGGGCAGTGTCACAGCAGATGGACACAGTGCAGCCCATGAAGGTCCCCACAGTCCCCACCCTGCAGCAGGTGGGAAGAACAGATGATGGAGCAGGGAAGAACTTGGAGTACTAAGAAATGGCAGACAGGAACAGTTAAGTACAGACCACAGCCTCCCATTTCCCTGGGATGCTTTGATGTGTTATCAGTTTGGGGAATGAAATTGAGCCTGGACATAAGAGGGCTGAGGGAAGGTGTTTTGAGTTTTGTCTTCAATCAAGTCTGAAACTCTGAGGGCAATAATGACTCTTCATCTGATACAGACATGCAATTTAAGAGAAAACTGAACATAGTAATAATAATATTCCCCTTTCCTCTACCTATTTATCTTTTTTTAAGTAAAAACAGTAGAAGTATAAAGTATAAGAGGAAATTACATGTTCTTTCTTTATGCACCATTTTTCTCTTTACCTGAATTGATTCATTTTCAAATGGTATATTTCCCCTATTACTCTGGATTTTTTTTTTTTTTGGTGAGGTGAAGATTTCACAGGACAAGATAAATATACAATGTGCATATCAGATTTGTTTACTTTTGATCCAATTATGTATTTGATAACTTGAAAGATAGAAATTTTGTTTATCTGGAAATAGAAGAGATAGAAAAAATATCTCAAGGTTGGGAGGTGTCTAACTCCTATCCAGATTCCAATATTTAATGTTTGAATTTAGTTTCATTGCTTATACAAAATATTATTTATCTAGGAAACTAAGAACACTAGCTCTTTGTGTATCTAATGAAGTCAAACACAGCAGACTGATGAGATGAGAATGTCGTCAAATTTTTTAGTGAGAAAAATCTACCCCAGAGAATTAAAAAGACAAAATTGAGGGCAATGTTTTAGCAAAATCTTTACATAGCCCCAGCTGAACAAATATAGTCCTATGAAATTTTAAAGAACTATCCTTGTATGAAGAAAAGAATTAATGGCTGTAAATCTGATCTGTGCTTCTTAGGCCCTCATGAAACACACCACTGACAATATTCATAGAAAAGTAGCATGTCCAAAGAACATTTTTTTCCCCTGGTGCTGTCCTAGTCTCTAAGCACAGTTACCTGCAGATATAAATCAGAGGGTACTGTTGCATAGGAAAAGTTGTTCTGTATTAATTGGCCACTAGGTCAAAGTATGTTTAAAATGTCTTTGCATAAAATTTTAGCAGATATCTATTCTAGCTTTCACTGACAAGAAGCAGGATATTTTATTTTCTACAATATTAATTGATGTCTGTATTTAATGAATGAAAAAAAGAGCACTGAAATTGTCCCATCTCAGCCCTTTTACAAACTTTCATGAATAAAATTTGTCCAGAACATATATTAAAAGATAATCATAAACATCTACTAATTAAAATAGAACTTTAGAGTTATTACTTTAAAAATTATATCAGAAATTTTCATTGTTTTTCTTAGCCTTTACTAATAATGGTCAGATTGCATCAATTAAAATGGACTATTTGAATTGCTGCTAAAATGAAATTAATGATTTGAGCTTTCTCATCAGAATTATTAAATGAAGTCTAGTGAATGACACAAGGTTTCAGAAGACATTAGTACATGAATTAAAAGATAGGACAAAAATAAAATCTATGCTGTTAAAGAGGAGAGGGAGTTAATAAGTTTGCATCCAGCTATTATATCTTTGTCTTGCTTATTTCTAATATCTGTCACAGTCACAGGAATACATTACAATATTTCTTTAAAAGAATTTCAAGAGGAAATTTCCCAGGAAGGATGTTATTTGACCAAAAATCTAATAAAACCTGTCCTTATCAAACTTCTTTCTTTTCTTCAGAAGGAAATATTAACTGGTAGCCTGTATTTTTAGAATTTGTAATATGTTACCAGATGTGTGACTGTAGGCTTGCAAAATATTGTAATGTGAATTCTTTATAGTTGGGATAAATTAATTAAGAAATAGTTTTTTCTGGAACTCATGTTCAAATAAACGTTGATTTTTTTTCCTTTGATTTATTTATTTAGTTAATTTTTTTAATCAGAGCACAAGTATATTCTGTTTACACCTCTTTTATACTTTATATCAAGTACATTATTCAGACACATTTTCCAATGATTTTGTTCATAAGGTATCAAATAATCTAGCTGGGCATTTAAAGTCTGTTAACATACTTATACATTAAGCCATCATATAAAACTTTAATTAATATGAAACAAGTAAATAAATCCCAGAGTCCTTTATAATGTAAAGGAATAATAAAAGCTTGCAGAAATCAAAATCTACCATATTCTTGAGATTGTTACCATTCTTATTATCTTCAACCTTTTACTTTTCTGGTCTATAGAAATAGAAGAGAATAGAATGATTTGGATTGGAAGGGCCATCCAGCCTGGCCTTGAACACGTCCAGGGATTGGGGACCCACAACCTCTCTAGATAACTTACTCCTGTGCCCCACTGCCCTCACAGGAAAGAATTTCTTCCTAATATCTAATAAAAACCTATGCTCTTTCACTTTGCAACCATTCACTCATGTTCTCCTTGCAAAAAATCTGTTTCCATTTTTCTTATAGGCACTCTTCAGGTACTGAAAAGTTGTAATAAAATCAGCCTAAAACTTCTCCAAGCAGAACAGACCCAATTCTCTCAGCTTTTATTTAAAGGAGAAGTGTTTCAACCCTTTAATCCCTCCTCTGGATTTGTTCCAATAGGTCCTTCCTGTGTTGAGAATATTTACAATAAAATTTACAATTTATTCCAGACATGAGAGAGAAGTGGGCAAAAACGGTACTAGACAGTTTGGAAGAATAGACTGACAGGACTCTAATGAAATTAAAAAGCCCTGGCCTAAGGAAGGAAAACACTAGCAAGTCCATTCAGAATACTTCAAACAATTTATCAGCACACAAAGTAATCAGACATTTCAAAACTCTGCATTAACTTACGTCTTTCACCTTTAAAGCATTCATGTCTAATATGTCAAAACTATTACATTTTTATTTAGATTTTATATTTACTGAATTTCCATTTCTATGATTAACCATTTCATAAACTATTGAATAATTTTGTTAGCAGACATTTGCTCAGGGACAGATTAATCCTAAGAAATTTGACCATATTCTGTCAATATGACCAAAAATGTAGAGTTGAATTTTGAGAGGTACATATCATTCTAAGTACAAAAATAAATCATGTGTTTGCATTGCATAGTCATTTCTTAGTGGATTTGTCTTCTGTTATTTTGCATGATTTCTGCTGAAGCAAAATGAAGTGGATTTTCTAGATCAATATGAAAAAGAACATAGTATCTGTAATAAACCTATCTTGAATAATCAAGTTAAAGATATTGTCTAATCCACATAACTTTTAAGCAGCAAAGCACAAGAGTAAATAGCTGTTAATATAGAAGTAAAATCACTAAGAAATTATTTACTTGGCAAGGGGTTACAAGATCTAAACAGAAATGGTTTTGATCCAAAAGCAAACTTGAAGCAGAATTCTCTGTAGTCCCTTAGAAAAGGAAATCAGGAAGGTGATTCATCTGGTATGAAGATAAGCTGGAAAGGTGCAATGACTCACCTGCAGACATGTCAACACTTCATTGATTTCAGGGAAGAATAGAATGATTTATGCTAGATGACTTAAGATATGTGAAATGAACCTCATCCTTATTCCCAGTGTCAACAGTTACTCTAAGGAGGGGAGAGTTGAAGGGAAGAGAAAGGAAAAAACTAGATGAGAAAATAGTAACTATGATCCTTCTCTTTATTCCTGATTCCATTAGTCATCAGGCTAATCTGCATTTTGCAGACAAGTGGGGTGGTATATAACATATTCTTCCTTTTCCCACTGAGGAATTCAGAAATCAATATGGAAGTGTTCGTGTTATTTTTAGGCAAGACAACTGTGCAGGCATAACAGAAATCAACCAGAGGCCTAGTTAATTACAACGTAACTTGAATCAGAAACATTGTGTAGGAGTGTTTTCTCATGCAAGGTTTTTTCTTGCTTTGGTTTTGGTTTTTGGTCTTGGTTTTGGTTTTGGTTTTGGGTTTTGTTTATGTTTATGTTTTTGGGGAATTTTTTTGGGTTTTTTTTTGTTTGTTTGTTTTCTTTTGATATTTTATTGCATTGGAGAAAAAATTGTAACTTATTTAAGAATTTGCATCAGCAAAAGTCAGAAAAGAAAATCTAGTCATGTGTATCTCAAGTGTTTTACGCTGATTGTTGTCATTACTGTAAATGAAAGGCATGTCATCACCCTTTTATTGCACGAAGCTTCTCTTTTCTGCTTCAGTGGTGAAAAATATGTACATGAACATCTATGTGTGTTTGCACTGTATTCAGATCTTTTAGCCAGTACTTTACTGGAATTAAGGCTGTTTGCAGCCTAATAACTCAAAAGCAGCCCAAGAATGTAAGTAAAGAGCCTAAAAAGATCAAAATATTAAAAAGAAACATATTTTTATTTTTGTTTTTTTCTCATGTTTGAGTGTTGCTAATAAACACTTTCAAGATTCTATGCTTCCAAGCAAGACGGATGAACTTATCTCTCAGTATATAACTATAGTAAAGATGATATCTGATTCGGATGTCAGTAGTTCAAAAGAAATTAAACTTGAATCAATAAACAGCAAGAGGAGTAAGATTCAAATAATAGGTTTCCCAAATTAAACCAAAATTTTGCTTGCTTTCTAATATTGAGCTTTCAATGTTACAGTGGTGAGTATTTTATTCTAAATATATTCCTAGATATATTCCTGGAATTCCTATCCAAATGAAATATACAAAGAAAATTCATAAAAGACATCTCACTAAAGTCCTTAATGAATTGAAAAAAAAAGCAAACCCAAAAACCAAAAAAAAAAACCACAAAACAAAACAAAACAAAAAAAAAACAAGCCAAAAACCAACAAGCAGCTTTTTATTGCCATTTTATTGTCAGACAGTCATGTTTGACAGTTTATTCCTATCTGAAGGCATGCCTAAAGAAGAGAGACTGCTAAGAGGAAATGTAACTTTTAGAAAATATTACTATTTTATTGCTGTATTTTCACATTAGATGCATGAGACTTCTTTCCTGATCAAGTTAAGCCCCTGTTTGGTGCTGTTTTGAAAATGGCTTTATCACTTTGTACGACGTAGACTTCATCTTCACAGAGGAGACAGGCACATGTTGCAGAATGTTAGGGGATACTCAGACAGTTCCCTGTATCTGCTACTCTGATTTCTTGTGGTATGTTAACTAATAAAATACAATTGCATACTGATGTCAAGAAATATGTTGGCAGCATTTAAAAAAATTTTCAAAAAAAGTATTTTGGGCTTTTTCCGAACAATAAGTTAAAATGCCAAATCAAATAGCATAGATGAATCTTTATTCACTTTTGTATCAAAGAGCAACTCAGTTCTAGCAATTCTACCATTCTAGTTAAGGTAATTTAAATTGCAAATAGAACGTTAAGAATCTACTAAAAAATATAATTTTATTATGTTTTGTTGCTTTACAGTTCCACTAATATATATGCAGGATGTGGTGCAGGTAGCTGTTTTGCAATTTTTAGAATTACATTTACATATCAGAGCTATTTAGTCTGAAAATATACAAGTATTTATCATAAAAGCCTTTTCTGAATTCCCTATTCAGGAAATCAAAAGTAATTTTATTAATATAGTGAGCAATTAATTTATCTATAAAACCCAACTTTGTAAGCCTAGGATTTAATCCCTTTCTATATAACAAACAGTAATGGCACCTCAAATTTCTTACCTGTTATTTTTGGTAATTAAATGCATTTTAGAGCTTACACGTGAATATTTTCTTTTCAGTCTCAGTATTTCCTTGTGCCTTTATAACTGTCTCTGCAAAATAGTAGTGTTCTGTGTAAAGGGCTAGCAATTTCTTATAAAAGAAATAAGTATTTTGATTGTGTCAATGAATTATGGACTGACTACATTAAGAGATTATCTGCTTTTTTCAATTTTGCTTTGTGTATGCTTGCATTCCTGTTGTGAAAGGAACAAAAGTCCTGCTGAAGAATGTCTTTTCTTCAATTTTTTTGATTGCATGAAGATTCTATTTTATTTTCTGATTCGGAGGTGAAAAATATGTACATTATTTTTATTATTAAGATTAGAAATCTATATATTAGGTTTGTTCAAAATAAATTTTGTGTACCCTTTTGGCAATACTCAACCAAAAAATCATGTGTAATGAAGTACAATTATTTGCTGTGTATCCTCTGCAATATTAAAATTTCATCAAGGATAGATTAATAAGACCATACATTTTTAAGAACAGAATTTAGAGAAGCTGATGATCTCAGAATGCTTTAAAAATTTGTATTGATTACTTAAATGTCTTACACCTGAATAACACCTGAATATTTCAAAAAGCCACTGTTAAAAGTTCATCTTCAATCTTGTGACCTTAGAAACTTTTTTCTCTTACTTGTATTGAAAAAATATCCCCAAATCTCATATAGTTTATATGTTCATATAAAAATCCCAAAACAACGAAACTGCCACACACTCATTTGATTTAAAAGAATGACAAATAGATGTTAACAATTATGGATTCATGCAGATTTGCTTCCTGCAAGTTATGTCCAATGCTTTCTTGGAAAATGTGTCTTGTCCTTCTATCAGATTAGAACACTGTTTGCTATACATACTTTAACCCTACAAAATAAAAACTAAACCAAAAAAATTCTAGTTTTTTTCATTATTTGAAGTGTAAATTCACATTTGATTTTGACTTAGATAGATGCTTTAACTCAAAAAAAGTTATATATTTAATGATGAATTTAATGAGTTTCTGAAGTCTGTATTAAACAGAAAATAGCATTGTAAGTAACAATATTCTACAAAGTAAAATATTAAACTTAACAAAGCATTAAGGGTTTTATTATAAGCTATGTCTGGCTTATCGCTGTACCCATCTCCTTGGCCTATCTCCTCAGCATTCTTTCGCTTTTAACCATGCAGCGTTATCTTATTTTAGGTTTTGATCAATTATTATTCTTTTGGAAAAGGAGTGGCTGAAATCCATCAGCTTGATTATGCAACCCTGAAAGAATAAAGTCTCTGAAGCAGTGATTCAAAACCTAAAACTATTCATTTTACCAAGACTTTTGGGTATACACAATGAACTCTCTGGACTTGTTGGCAATGGACAAGAGCAAGTGTGTTTAAAAATATGGTAATTAAAACCCTGATCCAGGTAGTGGGAAAAATTACTTGAATTTATTCCTGTCAGATTGGATTCATATCCTTTTTTTTGTTTTTAACAAAGAAATCCATGCTGGCAGCAGTTCATGTTTAGTCTGTATTACCGAATACAAAGACTGAAAACTCAATGGAAAAAGAACAAGGGCAATCATGAGTGCCTTCTGGAATGTGTAGTTATAAGGCACAGGCACTGGATAAGGCACTGATACACCTCAGTTCTGCACTGAGCATGTCTCAATATCTTGCTCTAAGAGCAAGTAGCTTATTAGGCATCAGAATCTTTGTTTAAACAACAAGTTAGTTTGAGTTGATGACGTTATAACTTTAAATTCAGTTGCCTTAAATATTTCAGTCCACTTTCTTTACATGTTTAAATTATTTATATAGAATATAGCTTCTAATCAATTAATAAAACTGCAGAAAGAGGATAACATTCCCTTAATAATAATGAACACTGGTTTAAAAATATCTCTGTTCCTTTTATAGATTAATCAAAATTTAGAGAAATAATATAAAAAGCCTGTAAATTCAACCTGGTATGTTTTTGATATATCAAGTTACTTACTAGGGAAAGCAACCTTCCCTACCAGGTAAATAGTTACTTATTGAAGTAGGCCTTTTCAGCATGAACAATAACAGCCTGGCTTACTCAGTCACTTGTGGATCATTAACTTATAGCTGTTATTTCTGAGACTTTAAAAAAAAAACCCTGAATTGCACCACATTCACATAGGTCTTTTCTCAAGTGACAAAAAAGTAAATATACATGTGTATATTTATGGTTCACAGTATTCCTGTAATTTTCTTCCTGAATATCTCACCTTGTTTCCTGACTAGAATTATATACATCTAAAACTAATGCCCGATGATTTCCTCAAATTTAAGAATGATTATTTCTGCAAAATTTATAGCCAAAAAAAAAAAAACCAAAAACCCATCCCCCTAAAAAACTGACAACCAAACAACGTTTTCAATAAAATATATACTTACAGCATTTATGCAGGACATTTTAGTCAATTTCAATAAAGATCTGGAATTACAGTAGGTCTTGATTCACAATTAGAAATTTTTAGTAGTGCCTACCTCCATCAAGTTTACAACAAATTTTTAGGAAGAAAACAGTATCAAAGAATCTTTCCAAATAAACGAAAATACCCATGCAATCAGAACACCCTCTTGGCTTTTCATTTTCTTGGAAAATTGGGCTATTAGAAATAAAATACAGAGATATTGCTCTTGTGTCTGATTAAGAGAAGCACTTCATATCAGAATAGTAACAGAAACTAAAATAACAGTTTTCAATACCGTGCTTTCAAATAAATAATATAAATGTAACATTAGGGAACATGGAAATATCCAATTAGATGCATACAATTAGCCAAAACAAACCCCAGAAAAGATGGTGCAATTACTGCATGGTCTTATTTTATGGGTACTTATTCTCAATGGGTTTACTGAAAAGCAGGATCCTGTGATAAAGCCCAAATGAAGATATTTCTGAACTTACCAGTTTAAAATATCTGAGAAGTGGAACAACAGAAATTTTAAAATCACTTAGTTTACTATTTGTTCTATAATATTAATCTGCACACTAACAAATACTACAATTAAAAATAAACAAAGAGACAAAAAAATTCCTACAAAGTAAGCAGTTCTCTTTAGGTAACAGAGACAAAAAGTTCACTTCTGAAGTTAATTTAGGCCATTTAACCGTTTCTTTTTTTTTTTTTTTTCACTTAGCCTAAATAAATTCTATGCAATTCTCTTACAGTTTTACCTCTAGACAGTGGAAATTCAGGGAAATGTAGCTAACAATAAGTGCATTTATAAATAGCCATTTTTAAATTTCTTTATCCTAGTCCATATGATTCCTTTCTTAGTTCAATAGGGTTATAAGAAGCATTAACTTCTTCAATGCACTTATGTAAGTTTTTTAATCTTTAGCTTATCCCAATATTTTAATTACCTATGTAGTTGTGGAAGGGGGGAAATAGAGTCCTAACACATTGATATCTTGTGCTGTATATTAAGGGATTTTCTTGTTGCTTTCCAGTGGATGGAAAAGATTGAATCTCTTCTTCTTTATGATAATTATCTTACAAAATGGAATTTCTTCATATTTTGATCCTTTAGTTTTAGGTTTTCTGAACCTGAAAAAATCACATAGAAATTTTTTCCTCTTTTTTTTTTTTTGTATTTATCTAAATTCTTTTGTGAAATACTCTCTCAAAATAGTCTCAGATAAATAATTATCTCGATTTTCAAGTCAAGTACCTTTGTTAATTCACTTCTTAATTAATTAAATCTGTAATTTGTTTCCCATTATTATTAAATTGACTAATTTTTAGCTAGCACTAAACACTTTTCCTACAGTCCTAGATGAACTCAGGTTTTTCCTCTCATCCTGATTTATTTTGTAATTCTTTATTTTATTTCATGTGTTGCCAGATGTAATTATTTTTATTTTGTGATTTTGTCATTGCCTTTTTTTTGCTGGCACTTTGTCATTTCTCCCTTGTTTCATCATACAAATGAGAATTTTGTCTTAGTAAGTGCAATAATATTCTCCATTATAAAGGGGTAGTTTAGATGTACTAATGTTTGCAGCTCTTCCAAACGACATAACAGTTGTGAATGCCAAATTTATCCAAGTTTAAAAAAAAATTCACAATTATATCTGATATTTGCATGGCCTTTTCCACTTCTATCCACCAACAGATCATCCATCCCTTGACTAAAGACAAGAGACAATTTATGCAGACGCGTGAATAAAAGTACCTAGAACTTTGAAATTTTTAGTAGAAGTAGCAAAATTTTGACAGAATATCTTGTGTCTGACAAAGATGATCAACAGCATTGTGGAATGCCAGTATCTTTTAAATGGAAGGTATTTCTCTCACTGATCACTATATGTTTACATTTCTCAGACATTTGTATGACAGCACTATGTGCTATTGAAAATTATACATCTCATTCTGTAAAGAGGGTAGAATTATATTCTGATATTCCTCAAGTCTTTCATTTTCTAAAAAGTAGGGTTTGCTTTCAAGATTTGTCTTCAAACCAATCAGGGCTAAGAAATTATGACTCAGTTTTATATTGCTTAAGACACAAATGACAGCAAAATGGAGAAGGGATTTGCACATACAATAGATGTCTTTTCTGTCTATCTATTATCTACCTGTCTATCTATTGATCCATTTGAAAATGAGAAGAAAACTTATGCACTCGTGCAGGCTTCAGCTTATAGTAACAATCAGGGTGTAAATTCAAGACATGTAGAGACCTTGACTTCAGTGGCTTCCATCTGCCAGGCTCCTTCTCTAGACGCAGTGCGCCAGCCCATGCTCTAGACATCCTTCTCCGAATAAAGGTTGAGCAAATTGAGTTTATAAAGCTGGAGAAGAGAAGGCTCCAAGGTGACTTTACAGCAGCCTTCCAGTGCCTAAAGTAGGCTCATAAGAATGATGGTGACAGATTTTAGAGGGATTGACAGTAGTAGGACAAGGGACAATAGATCGAAACTCAAAAGTTGGTTATGACTAGACATAAGAAAGAAATATTTTACTATGAGTATGGTGAAACACTGGAACAGGTAGCCCAGAGAAGTTGTGGAAGCCTATTATTGGAAGTTTTCAAGGCCAGGTTGGATGGAACTTTGAGCAGTCTAGTCTAGTTGAAGATTTCCCTGTCTATTATAGGGGAGAGTGGACTGGATTCCATTCTTCTATGATTTCATGATTTTATCCTTCTTTATTTGTTCTTTCAGCATATTTTTGTGATGATATGAACATTCATAGTTACAGTCTGAGACTAAAAATATTCTAAGGGGTTTAAATTGTCCATATGGTAAACAGGAACACCTTAAAACCTACAAAGGTTCCTTATTTTAAATGCATCATCTAGGTGGATTAATTCTTCATCTAATACCAATATTAATGATAATGATAATTAAAATGACAATGATGATATTATGATGATTAATACTAGCACTAATAATAATGCCTTATCTTCCATTTATTTTATTTGGCATTTTACTGAGCATTAGGATACTTGAAAGTGTTGACCCATTGTAGGAGGATTAATTCTTCAGTAGTAAAATATAAGACAAATTTGACAATTATTTTAAATTTGGAACAACATTCTGGACACATAAGTCAGTCCTTTATTGGACAGGATTTGTAACTACCATTAAAAATCTTAAAAAAAATATGTATTGGAATGCGGTATTGCAGTTTATCCCATTCTAATTAAGTTAGTGCAATTACATTACTTTCCACCTCAGAAAGAATACCAATTACAATTATTCTCTTCTCTAGAGGGCAAAGTATTTACTTAAGGGTGATGAAATTTGAGTTGCAGACTGCAAACACTTGTGTCATGTTTTCTTTCTTATGAAATTGTATTTTGCAAAGAATAAGGCTGCCAGATCCGATATTTAAGAAAGTGCAATGAGTCAATATGTTGCATGGTTATTAGAGTCAGACCACTAATGGAAAAATTTGAAACAAACAAGTTTGATATGTCAGAAAGTATGCTTTAGTCAGAAGTAGAACAAAAATGCCTACTGTATTTGCTAGGTGACTGGAATGAAAAGAGCAAAGAATTAAAGGTTAAACATCAGGGAGTTGATACTTATGCTCAAATAAAGATTTTACATTTATAAAGGAAACTGTAATGCTGTAAAGACTAAGAATCTCTGACCTCTGAAAGATGCAAGTGAAGAGAGTGCACCACAGAAAATATAAGAAAAAAATGTTGTATAAAATTTTGGTTATATCTGTCATCTTACTTACCTAGTTATCTAAGCAGTAACAATGATTAGAAGATGCATATTTTCCACATTAACTTATTAAATAACATGTGTGGATGCTATTGCCAGGAAATTATTATTGATGTAGTATAATGCACAATGTTCTCTTCATACATATGCCTGAGTCTATCAGACATGTTTTAAAATAATTAATTTTTTTTGTTTAATTAATCAGAAGAATTTATTTAGCCTTTTTATTTCGAGTTCAGAATAACCTTTAAATTTCATTAATTCAAACATGTTTCTTCTGTACATGCCTGAAAGGTGTGTAGCACCTGAATCTGTATAATTTGGTTTCCTTTCTCTTCACCAGAAGTGCACAGTTTTCAGAGGTTTTAGAGGACCAGCATGCTGGGCTATCCTCTGTTTCTCTTCAATGGTCTTTAGTGGCCATGAGGTTGGGGTGAGGCCCTGTGGAGTGTGGTCAACACTGAAAGCTAAGATTAGCATTTCCAAATACACAATTTGGTAGCACTGAACACTGTTCCAGTACGGGTTTGCAATTATATAAAGAGCATTTTCTTGTGCTATAAAAAATTATTTGTCAATATTTTGATGTATTTGGATTACATTATGTTGCAAGGTTTTAGTAACTAGGGAGAGCTGCAGGGGTGGGTTTTTTGAGAAGGGGGCAGGACGTTCCCAGTGCTGAACACAGATGGTTCCAGAGCCAGTGGACGCACTGCATGGCACAACTGAATGTCATAGTCAAGGTGGCACATTTCTATTGCAATGCAATAAAAGAAAAGGAAAAATGCTGCCCAGCAGTCAGAGAAACAACCCTATGAACAACCAGGTAAGAGCAAAAGGAGGAGGAGGAGGGCTCCAAGAAATGTAAATATTCTCCAGCAGCCCATAGACAGGACCAAAGTGGGGCAGATATTTCCCTCCAATGCATGGAGAGGACCATGCTGAAAGTGACTGAAAGAATTAACAACACTGTAGTCAGTGAAGGGGCCATTCTGGAGCAAATTTCTGACAGTGACTGCAGTCCGTGCAGAGAATCCATAATGGATTCTGAACCCATAATGGAGCAGACTCATCCCAAAAGACTGCAATCTTTGGGAAGGACCCACCCCAGAGCAAGGGGAGAGTATGTTACAAACCAACCATAATCCAACATCTCTCATCCTTCATGTGCTACTTGGGAAGTAGCAGAAACAGGGAAGGAGACTGAGAACACAGGAATTAATGAGTGATGTTCCATCTGTGTAAAAGGGGCGAGGGCGACAGGAAGGTGTTTTATTTTTTTTCTTTTTTATCACCATCCAACTCTATGTTAATTGACAATAAATCTCTTTTTTTTTTCCCAAGTCTTGCCTGTGGTGGAAATTGGTAACTGATCTTTCTACCTTTATGTCACTCTAAGAACATTTTCATCTATTTCTCTCATCATGTTGGAAAGGCGTGAGCCAGTGGCTGGATTTGAGAGTCTGGCAGCTGATCAACACTAACCTACTGCATTGGTGAAAAAGACTTCAACAGACAGTATGTAAAATTTTAGTTAGGTCTTGGGTGTGTATTGTGTGAAACAGGCTAAAAACCAAACAAACAAATAAACAAACAAACAACCTGGTCATGGTCCTGTCTTTAGCCTTTTTGAGTCAATGAGGGGGAACTTTTGTTAGGATTTAAAAATTATGTATTGCCTGTAAGAAACTGGCTTAGTGGTAGGTGCCTGCCACTTCATATTTTCACTGTCTTACATTGACAGGAAAATAATTCAGTTGGTTTATTCACTTCTTTATCATCTCTTCATGTCTCGGTTCAGTTCTGGGTTTTTTTTTATGACATTAATTCAACCATGCCAAATAACAAAAAAAAAAACCTGATAAGATGTTCCATGTATTTCTGTCAAGGTAAAAAAAGCTAAACATACCAGAATTATTTATTTCCACTATGAAGAAAGGAAGCATTCATATTTGAATATATAGGGTAGATATTTAAAATAAATACTTTTATTGGTCTTAGAAAATTAAAAGTATCAAATATGGAAAAATGACTAGTTATATTAAGGAGGAGAATGAAATGAATATATCTAGTCTAATCACTGAAAAAAAAAATTGTGCTAATCCTTTGACTATATATTAAATTCAGTTGCATCAGGGGAAAGTAATGACATTCCCAGAGCCATCAAGTGAAAAGCCACACTATGTATTAAGTTCATAGTACAGTATTTATTTTAAACTGCTTGCATAAATTGGTTCTTTAAAATATGCTTCTCAACATTTATGATAGGCACTGGGGGATGAAAAATTTAAGTGTGAAGACTAGTAAATAAATCAATAAATGGTTTAAAGAGTTTCTACTCCTTATGATCTTTTAAAGAAATGATGATAAATACTCTTCAGATATGAAAAACTATATGTAATGTTTTGGATGGTGGAATGAAGAAACATGGGCTGTTTCTTCTTAACATATGTCCTCTAGTTGTACGAAAAAGTCTGTGGCCTCTTCAGCTTCTTTTTTTCCCATTTTCCCTCTTTTTTTTTTTTTTTTTAATTATTTTTGTTTTGTTTTGGTTTTTTTTTTGTTATGTTTGTTATTTTTGTTTCCAGACGTCAGAGGCAATCCATAACTTATTTAACATTTAATTAAGAGTAATGTTCTTTCAGGAAAAAAAAAAAAACAAAACAGCAAAGGAAAAGTTAATTTTATTGCTTTGGCTTAAACATTTTAAAATACAATGATAGCAATAAACCCAATGTGACCTGCTTCCTGAGAGTTTCTCTTTGGCAGACTTCATCAGATGCTTGAGAATAATGTGTAAATGTACGTGTATCTGAAAAACAAGTCATCACAAAAAGATTTTTACACCAGGTATTTCAGGTGATCGGCTAAAACCCTCTGGAGGTACTTGTTTCTCCCATCTGACTTTGGAAGGATCTTACACAACTAGACAATCTGCATAACTCTAAGACTGCTAAAATTACAAGAAATTAATATTATTCTACTTGTGCAATGAATTATAACTTCCCTCACCCCCTCTGGGGAGTGTGAATAAAACTGAAAATACGCCTAAACAAAAAAAATCCGTATAGAAATTAAAACAGTATCCTGATCAATTTTTCTGACAATAATTAATTATATACTGCAAAAGGAAGGGAAATACACTACACATAACTCCCAAGGTACACTTAAGAATTACCAGCACCATTTGTGGTTTTGTGTTATTGCCAAAACCAAAAAAATCAATGAGATTTCCTTTACAGTTTTTTTTCCTTTACGGGAAAACAGAATATAAATGAACTTTGCCTGAGACATTTGGCTTTATTTGCATAAATAATTATTTTCCTTAAAATTAATTATTTTTCCAGAAACATTGTTCAGCAAGATATGTCTCCCTTGGCTGATTCCAATGCTGAGTTTTAATCTCTGTACTACTTTATATGTCATGTACAAAATACATAATTTCCAGAGAAGGAGACCAAACAATGAGAATGCAGAAGTCAAATATTCAGTAGTTTTTAAATACATACCTCTCTTGTGTTTCACTACCAGTTTTCAAATCTACTTGCATATATTACTTGGAGACCAATTCCAAAGTTGTAAATCTAACAAAGTTATTTGTGATTAATAAAAGATAAGAAATGCATACACAGAAGAATAAGTAATGAAACAGAGAAATATTATGCTGCTTTGAAATGAAATTAGCAGAGAGCTTTAGTTATTTGCCACCTTACAGCTACTAGGGGAAGAAAAAAGAGAAAAAATGAAAGAAACAGTAAAATTTTTCAGAGATTTGTATTTGAAAAGAAAAAAGTAATTTCATTGTGGTGACTTTAGTGACAGTTGTAATGCTCAGAGAAAAATCATAAATATTACATTTTGAAAAGAGACCTCTTAATGGTCCATAGCTATAAAGGATGCACTCCGGAGTAGATTCAGATATTCTGTCCCAATAGCAAATTTGCAAATAAAGGGTGTATGTGTGGTCAGTATTGCATTTATTGCACAACTATTAAATGTTTCTCACCATAAATTATTACTGTTATTAATTTTTGCCAACAGTGATCAAAACCCAAAAAATAATACATATATTCTCACAGGTATATTTTCTTATTCTAAGAGAATAAAGGAAAAAAAAAAGCTCTGTAATGAGGAAATAATTTAATTTGAAGAAGACATTTTAACATAAGGGCAGAATGGAGGAACCTATTTATGCTAACAGTAATCACATGTTAAGGTGAACTAATCATCAGTAGGGTTCTTGGACTGCTCAGGTCAGTAGATACACTCAAATGGCTCCCTTAGGATCAGTGGATCACCTAGGGAGCTCAAGCAGTTGAAATTAGAGGCTTGAAAATTTAATTGTGCATCATGGATCAATCTTACTTTAAAGGTGAAGAAAATATAATGATACATTCCTACATGTTTTTGATATTCAAGGATTCAAACACTTACACCTTTGCCTGTTACTTCTTGGTATTCAGCTAAAAAATAAAACTGTTGGTGCAGACCATTTCTTGAAGGAGCTATGGGTTGGTAGCGAGGGTGGCTTCTGTGAGAGGTTGCCAGGAATTTCCCCAGGCCAAACACAGTTGGCTTCAGGCAGCTCGACAATGGACACCTCACAGAACATAACTGAACACCTGAGAAACGATGGTGGTCCCTCAAAGAGAAGATATTCAAGAAGGGTTCAATTACTATATGGAGAGAGGGGGCGGGGGGAAAATGAGTGAGAGGACAATGGAAACAGACTGAAAAGTTCCTGCCTAGAGAAGACAATTTCAGTGCTCCTTTATCAAGTCACTTTAACTGACCTTAGCGTATGTTTTTTTATGGACCATACTTAACTAAACCACTTAATTAATTCAGGTTAATGGTAAATTTATATTTTATAAATAGGATCTGTTAATATAATTTTAATAAAGTACTTTATGATACTATTAATATATTTGTTGACACTTAAAGAACGGCAAATTGCGTCACTTAAACAGAAAAGATTGCTGGAAGTGGGAGGAAGAGCCGAAATGAATCAGTTGTCCTGATGAAAAAAAAATGCCTTACAACACCATAATCAATATCTTCTCTTTTTCTTTCACTTTTTCTTTTCTCTTCCTTTTCCTTCTTTTCCTTCTTTTTCTTCTTTTTCTTTTTCTTTTTCTTTTTCTTTTTCTTTTT